>JAPKLW010000681.1:193230-266025 GCA_026898455.1 Plectranthus barbatus
AAGAAGTTGTATTATTTTTTATTCATTTTCTTGCTTTAGCTGAATTCCAGTTGACTATACTATAAAGGACAAGTAAATGAAGGAAGTGTGAGATTCCTCTTTGTTGCAAGGGTTAATCATGTTAGCTGTTTGAATCTTTTGGTCTCTTTAGTAAATTTGAGATGGATTTTGCTTATTATAATGAGCAAGCAAACGACATATAATGGTATACTTGCGGAATATTATTTTAGTTTAATGCACACACGCAAATAATGCGGATGCTGTTGATGTATTTCTGTGCATTTGCTTTGTTTGAGGGCCGGCTGGACCATAGCATTTAGCTTCATTGGTAGTGAGCTCCTTTGGTAGAGTAGTCTATAAGGTTGCGGAGGCGGTGGATGAATCTACCCTCGATTTCAGTGTAGTTCCTTTGCTTGATAGTAGGTTGTACTGCACCTGATTTCCTGTTCTCAAATTTAGCTCGCCGGCCACAAATTATATGATGATCCATTACCATCTGGAGGGATAATCACTGGGATTGGTCCGGTGCATGGGAAGCTTTGTGTGTTTGTTGCCAATGACCCTACTGTAAAAGGTGGAACATACCATCCCATCACTGTCAAGAAACATCTTAGGGCACAAGAGATTGCAGCTCTGTGCAGATTGCCCTGTATGTATCTTGTGGACAGTGGAGGTGCTTTCCTTCCAAAGCAGGCCGAGATCTTTCCTGACAAAGAAGACTTTGGTCGAATCTTCTATAATCAAGCTCTTATGTCATCAGAAGGCATCCCCCAAATTGCATTAGTACTGGGCTCTTGCACAGCTGGTGGGGCTTATATTCCTGCTATGGCTGATGAAAGTGTAATGGTGAAAGGGAATGGAACAATATTTCTCGCTGGACCTCCACTTGTAAAGGTTAGTTAAAACTTTTGATATTTCTTTGTTTTTGTTCTCACCCTTTTGACTATTTTTAGAAAGTAAGGCGCATTCTTTGAAATTATTGTGTGTCAATTTATTGGTTTTTTTCTGTTGTAAAGGGCTTGATATGTATATTTCAGAGTTTTCCTCACATGCCTACTTTTTAAAGAGACTTATTCGAAGTTTTAGTAGGCTGCTACTGGCGAGGAAGTTTCTTCTGAAGACTTGGGGGGTGCAACTGTACATTGCAGGACATCGGGTGTTTCAGACCATTTTGCTCAAGGTAAAGCATTTAGCTTTATCTTTATAGTCATTGTTAAGTGCTGGCAGTTGGCCTTTGATCAGTATTGATACTCTTCATTTATTAGCATATTGCTTTTAACTATGTGAATGACACAGTGCAAGTTATTTATTTACCTTGTAGATGAATTGCATGCTCTTTCTATTGGAAGAAATATAGTTAAGAATCTGCATATGGCTGGCAACATGGGTGAACAGCGCCAGAGAATATCTGATTTCAAGGAGCCTCTATATGATGTAGCCGAACTTCGTGCTATTGCACCAACAGACCTCAAGCAGTCATTTGACATCCGATCAATTATTTCGCGTATTGTTGATGGTAGTGAATTTGATGAATTCAAGAAACTGTATGGAACTGTAAGGCCTTCTAATTACCTTCAAATGTGCTTATTTGATCCATTTATACTAATGGTTTTTTTTATTAGCCAATTTTAATTGAACTGTTTTCTCCTCCCCCTTATGAACAGACGCTTGTAACAGGCTTTGCAAGAATATTTGGGCAGCCTGTTGGAATTATTGGGAACAATGGTATACTGTTCAACGAGTCTGCTATGAAAGGGGCTCATTTTATTGAATTATGTACCCAACGAAACATCCCGTTGATATTTCTTCAGAATATCACTGGGTTTATGGTATGCTTCCGATTGACATTAGTGATTGTACACTTTTTCGGCTACTCTATGCTTCTCTTTCAAATTTCCTGAGCAAAATTAATTTCAAAATGATTATGCGCCATTTGAATGGTACTGCTGCTACTGCATAAATACTTCCTTATTTAACATCATATTGATAATACTATACAATTCTTTGGACCAATAGAATATGCGGAGTTATTTTGACCTAGTAAAGCCTCTGAGTTTGATGCTCCCTGTATTTATGTTTTCAACCAACCTATTCTGCCCTTTTCTACATGATATTACTTACAAAGCTTTTAGTAATATGGCAAACCCTTCATTGTTGGGTTCAAACTCTAGTCATTGTTTGTTGGGTCCTAAAGCTCAGTAAGTGGACATGTTTCAGGTTGGCTCAAAATCTGAGGCTAATGGTATAGCAAAATCTGGAGCTAAAATGGTGATGGCAGTTTCTTGTGCGAAGGTTGAGCTCTGTGTTCAATCCCACTTGTTGTCTTCATTTCCTTTCAATTGTTTCTATCAAGTCACATTAGAAACCTATCGTAATTGTTGTTCCCTCCCATACTTCCAATGACATCCAATTCAGGTTCCAAAGGTTACAATTGTTGTCGGCGGAAGCTTCGGAGCTGGAAACTACGCAATGTGTGGGCGTGCATACAGCCCTGATTTCATGTTCTTCTGGCCAAATGCCAGAATATCAGTAATGGGTGGAGCTCAGGTATTAATATTATCATAGTTTCAACATAAACATCTATGTTACTCCTCCATTGCTGGAGGTCTGTGCGTTGATTGAAGAAACTCGAACTGCCTCCCTTATTTCTCGCATGCGTTGCAGGCTGCTGGGGTGCTGGCTCAGATAGAGGGAACCAACCGGAAAAAGAGTGGAAACCCGGTAAGGCAAGCTTAGTGATTGAATAATGAAGCTTGTGTTGAGGTGACCAACTAACACAGAGATATAAATATATGAATGCAGTGGAGCAAGGAAGAAGAGGAGAAGTTCAAGGCGGGAGTAGTGGAGGCTTACGATCGAGAAGGGAGTGCATATTACTCCACGGCAAGGCTGTGGGATGATGGCGTGATCGACCCTGCTGATACGAGGAAAGTGTTGGGACTCTGCATCGCTGCTGCTACCACCAACCGCAAACAAGAGAGCACCAAATATGGGGTCTTCAGAATGTAATGGTGATTGCTGCAACTCAACAAATCTGTTGATTTTGGGAAACATGTAATCTACCAACCTTACTTTCCACAAATCTTATGCATCGGCTTAAATCTCTATTTTCACAATGGTGTTCCACTTAAGGGTGTTCACGAGCTGAGTATGAGGCTCGATTAGTGGTGTCCATTTGGAATCGGAACCGCCGGAACCGGCCCTGAACCGGCCCGGCGGTTCAAGATTCCAAACCGGAACCGGAACTGTTTTTTGATGGGACGGTTCAGGTTCAAGAGATAGCCCGAATCGGAACCGGTTCCGGTTCCGAACCGTTGAACGGCGGGATAAAATTTTTGAAAATTCGAAAATCGATGAATCAGAGATCGCCACGTGTGAAAAAATAAAATATTCATCGAACCGCCGGTTTCGAACCGGAACCAAAACCGTTTTCTCAAGGGCCGGTTCCGGTTCCAACTTTCTGGAACCGCCGAACCGGCGGTTCCGAACCGGAACCGGCCCGTGGCCACCACTAGGCTTGATCTCAACTAAAAAATTGAGGCTCGACCTCGAGCTCGGCTTGGTGTTAAGCTCGACTTTGTTTATTTATTATGAAATAATAAATTTAGGAATAAAATTTTGAATTATGTTAAGCTCGATAAGGCTCGCGAATTCATGCTCGGCTCGAGTTCGACTTAAGTTTGAGCTCGACTAGGCTCGTGAGATTATTGAGTCGAGCATGTTGAAGCTCGAGCTTGAGCTCAATGACTACTCGAATTGCTTGAGCTCAACTCGATTAATATCGAGTCAATTTCGAATTTCTTCAAGCTGATTTCGAGTAAATTACGAGTTGGCTTGACTCTAGTTTCACTTTGTATTCTATTATTCGATTACTAATTTTAGTAATTATTATTACAAAAATAAAATATAAGTATGATGTAATAATATACTTTAATTGATTTTAACATTAAATCAAAATCTTATTAAAATACTAATTACGATTATAAATTAATCAATTTTAATAATTAAATTTTAGTTAAAAATTAAAAGGCAATTATTAAAAATATTATTTATCTCAATTGTGTGGATGAACCCTAAATATTAAATAAAAGTTAATAACTTTTATAGTGGAATAACAAATTTCATGTGTTATATATCTTCTTTGTTTTGACGATAAACAAAATCCCAAGTGGGGAGCTAAGTCACCACTCACCACTATTAGAGTAGGCGTTCCTTGAGATTGAAATATTCTAGCATTTTTTCCGATTTCAAAATACAGTAATTATGAAAAAAAAGAATTATTCTATCATTTACAATTCCAGAATATTATTATCTTGGGTTAGGCAGACCTAAATAATTTAGGCGGGTTTTATTCATTAACCGAAGCTCAAATCTATATAATATACCCTAATTGAGATTAATAAATCCTATTTGAGATGGGTCAACCTATTTAAATAGGATAAAACCCTCCTATATCGTTTAATCCTGCCTAACGCAAGTTTTTGCTTTACTAAAAAAAAAAATAAAAAATTAGTGGTAATAATAATGTATGTTACTGTAGATTCTCAAATGAAAGTTTGAACGATTAAGGAAAATCATACTGATCAAGAAAAATCAAAAGCAATTTCTTGGTTTCAGTCGCCATCGCCACCTAAAATCGAAAACCCACGTGAAGATTTGTTGAGTGATCCGCTGCCATTCCATCACTTTTGTCAGCTTATCGAAATATTTTCAATAAAATCTCGATCGCTTTCTCAAATTTCCGCAACTCCCAACTCGCACGCGGCGACAAACAACATGCGTATCGTATTGGCATATGCGAATTCTCATGCGTATACGAACTGATTTGGGCACTGATAGCGCAGTTACTGTCAAGATCTGTTGATATTTTAAGTGGGTTTTGCGTCTCATTCGCCGCCGTTGTAGGAAAATGGCCGCCTCTTATTGCTCCACTGCCGTCTTCTCGATCTCCTGCCCCCAAGCTCGACACGGAGTAGCCTTATTGAGTCAATTGCCGCCGAGTTGCCGAATCGGGCTCTCATTTCGGGTTCGGAGGAGACTCAAGGCCCGAACATCCGTACGTGCCTCCAGCCTTGATGATAGCAGAAGTAAACACTCGAGATTTTAATTATCTGCAATTCCTTGAAATTTTCTCATTCTTGGATTTGATTTGATTGGAGGAATTTATGTTTGCATTTGTTTATGATCTGATGATTATTTCGCATATGACTCATTTAGTAACTGCAGTAGGAATAGTTTCACTTGTTGTTTTTGGCAATTCTATCCAATTCATCATATCATGCACCTGCAACTGTTTGAACTAGAGATTGTTGTATCCTATACATTGTCTGATCTTCATACAGAATTCGAACATGCTGCTGAGTTTGAATTAGTTGATGCATTGATGAAGGCGATTCTTGATTATCTAAACCTCTTTATCAAATATTAGATATTGGATTGATATGTGATGTGGTTGGTGTATTTGCTCTGATATGTGTTTTTCTGCACCTTGGCTCCTTTTCTTGGTCTGTTTTTTGGGGCGCGGAAGGTTGGCTATGCTTGTTTATTGTATCCTCAGGATACCTATTAAGTTTCTTGGAAGTAAATTATATATGTTCAATTGAGTTGATTACACCGGTTCTTTCTAGAGTATATTATTAGGACCAATGCAGGCATTAGTATTGCTAGATGAAGTTTTCTTTCTTTTTACTGTCCAGCTTAAGCTTAGATATTAATAATCTATGATGAGTCAATGAGCAGTAAAACCAAACTCATGACTGTGGTTGTGTCATCATCTGCAACTATATTATGATCTTTATATACTCATTCATATCATTAAGGCCTTTGCTGATCTGTTGATCAACCATCTTTGACATGCATGGGACAAGGGTTTTATTAACCAACTCGAGCCGTTTGGTTTTACTGCAGAACTGAAGTATGTAACAGGGTCTACTTTATCCGCTTCAGGATGAACTAGTGCTTGTTATGTTGTCAGCTCTTAGACATCACACTTTGAGTTCTCTCTTCTTGAAACATATAATTTGGTCGCGGGTGTTTTGTGCTTATTCGCGAAATTTCAATTATAACTGTAATGTCTACAATGTGAAGAAGTGTAGCATCATTCTCACACTGCCTTTGTTTTTTCGTTGTAAGTTTACTTTATAGTCATAATGTACTAAATGAACTTATGTTTACTGGTGGTATAGTTGGAAGGAAGGTGTGGTGATCCAAATGATTGCTAATCTCTCTCTTCTCTCTCTCTCCATGCAGGGGATTTCAGTGGCATTAGCTCTCTTGTTAACAGTTGCTCTTTCATTTTGCAGCTGCAGTGGTCACTGGCAAGTCATGGGACAAAATGGTTATCGATAGCAACTTACCAGTGCTGGTCGAGTTTTACGCTAGTTGGTGTGGACCCTGCCGCATGGTTCATCGAGTGATCGATGAGATAACCACTGAATACTCAGGGAGGCTAAAATGCTTGGTTCTTGATGCAGACGCCGAGTCACAAATCGCGGAGGACTACGACATCAAGGCTGTACCAGTAGTGCTGCTGTTTAAAAATGGTGAGAAACGTGATTCCATTATCGGCACCATGCCTAAAGATTTCTACATAGCTGCCATTGAAAGGCTCCTGGCTTCATAGGTTTTGCTTTGCATGAGTTGTGGCAGCACAGAAATATTCTTGACTCTTGAGGCAAATGATCTTGTGTGTATGTAGAGATTTAGGTATCCAAGAATGTGAATAAGTGTTAAATGGCTCTTTTTTTTTTTTTGGGACATGGATTTAGTGACAGAGATGAAGATGGATTGAAGTTGTAGGCATGTTAGAAGCAAAGTAAAAATATTATATCAACAAAGGTCTATATTGTAAATTGGGATTTCTTGTTTGTTCCCTATGTTTTTATTAATTATATTTGATTTTGCAATCGTATTTGTATTATTGAAAGCGATCTATGATAAATATTCTGGTTTGATAGTGTTCCACGTATCCATAATGAATTCGGAAATAAATTTTGTGTTTCAACTTTATTTTTCAGTTTTTATTTGTTAAATATGAAGCAAAATTATAAGTAGGTTGGTAATTTTTATTTAGTTTGTGTTTGGAATACACATTTTCAATGGAATATGTTGTATGTAAAATATATTCTTAATTGAATGCAAAATTCGAACGAAATATGCATAATATAAAATGAATTCTGAATAATATACACTCAAATGCCTCATCATCTCAAAAAATACACTTCTTGCACAAGACTTAATTATGAGTAAATAGATATTATACATCTATATTGTGGGATAGATCTTTCATTTTCATTCTAAACTCATTTGAAAAAAAAAAGTATATTCTTGAATCAATTTATGCTAATATTTGAGATTTGTTGTACTATATACAAACAAACAAAATTATTGAATATTTAATTTCCATGTACTACAAAAAAATATAACAAAATGTGGAGAAATTAGGAAAATAATGTTGAAATAGAGGATCTAGTTTGGTAGCGTTGCTTACAATGTAAGACTTAGATACGTCTATGGTCGTCTTTTTTTCGTGGCATATTCAAAGCAACTCCTTTTCATTATATCGACGATTTCTCCAAACTTTCCTCTCTCCAGATCGCTGCTCTGTAATCACAACCTCAAGAGTCAAGAACCCTTTTTTTTTCTTTCGAAAATTAAGGGGAGACTCCAAGAATTGAACTGGCTGTATTTATTGGAAGGGTACGATCTTGACTTAATCGAACTTCATTCTGCTTGGGGTTAGTCTTCTCTCTCAAGATTTCGTTCATGTTGACTGAAATTCATGTTGGGTTTTCTGAATTGGGTGTGTTAAGTTTGCAGATTGGACCTCTTGCTGTTTTTTCTCTTTCAAGATCATAAATTTCTTGAGTTTTTCTTGATTGATTTCTGTTTTCGTGTTGGGTACAGGTTTGGGTTTTCTTAGTAGGGTTCTTGGATTTTGTTTAGCTTGCAGAGTTTAGTTATATTTTACATTGTTATGGAGCCGTTTGATATTATCAATAACCTCAAGGACCCTCTTTCCCCCACCCCTATTCTGTTCTTGGAGTTCTTCTTGAAACTTTTATGTTATTTCTGATACATAGAAGTGGATTCTGCTTTGGAAATGGGTATTATTTTAGGAGAAGTTACAGCAAGAGTCACCCATCTTCTTCAATTTTCACTGTGATCAATGTAGGCTCCCTGTCAAATTCACATTTTGAAGCACCACTACCAAGTTATGTTGTATGAAAACTAGTAGAGGCTCCTACAGTTAACCCCTTTATTTAAGAAATGTAAATGAGTTTTAATTTTTTTAATTTTATAATTTCTTCATGAGGCCTTGAACTAGAATGGAGCTTATAACATACATTCGAATTTTATTTTACTTAGCAGACTTCAATCTCCAAGTTGATCTTTCTAAGTTGTAATGAGCAATAGATCTTCACGAGTCCTGTTTATTAATTCTGTTTCTTTCATAATTTATTGTGTTTTCCATTTTCAACTTGGGTTTTCTTGATTGGTAAAGTGTTTGTTTGAATAATTCCTTCCTCCCTGTTATCTTCGGTCAGTCAGAGGCTGTTAAGATCGGAAGCTAGATTTCTGCTTATATAGTTACTGATGTCGAGCTCAAATACATCTGCGCTGGCATTGCCGTCAGAAGGAGCAGATCAAATGATAACCTCAAATGCGAATCCATCTATTCCCACTCAGAATCAAAGTCGGGGCTCCCTGCATGGTTCTGTGGTGATTCTTTGGGACATCGAGAATTGCCCTGTGCCAAGTGATGTAAGGCCTGAGGATGTGGCTGGTAATATTAGGATGGCATTGCGGGTTCATCCTGTTATTGATGGAACCGTCACTATGTTTTCTGCATATGGGGATTTTAATGCTTTCCCTAGGCGACTACGAGAAGGTTGCCAGAGAACCGGTGTTAAGCTTATTGATGTTCCAAACGGGCGGAAGGATGCTGCCGATAAGGCTATCTTGGTTGATATGTTCCTTTTTGCTCTTGATAACCGCCCACCCTCTTCGATCATGCTTATTTCAGGCGATGTTGATTTTGCTCCTGCTCTCCATATCCTAGGTCAGAGAGGATACACTGTCATCCTGGTTATTCCCTCGGGGACAGGTGTCTCGTCTGCTCTATGCAATGCTGGAAGGTTCGTCTGGGATTGGCCTAGTGTTGCTCGCGGGGAAATTTTTGTGCCCCCTGCGAAGGCGTTAAAACCACCTTGTACAGGTCCAGCAGAAGTTACTAGACATCTAATGGGGTTTCGGGTCAATGATGGTGATGAATGCCAGAACGAGGAAGAATCAATAGTTTATCGCGGGATTTCAAGAGATTCCTACAGTAATACCAGAGAAGTTTCGGTAGTGTCACAGTCTATATCTGAACATAGTAATAGTTCAAAACTGAAGCTCCAAAATCCTACAAATGCAAGATCTCATAGTCTTCCATCTGGATTAAGTGAAGTTTCGACACTAACACCCGCGTCTTGTGAGAAAGATGACTTGATGTGGGTGCAGCCAGGAGATCTCAATGGTTTGAAGGGCCAATTGGTGAAGTTGCTTGAATTGTTGGGTGGCAACTTGCCTCTACTTCGTCTTCCAGCCGAGTACCAGAAGATGTACGGACGGCCTCTGTATATCTCCGAATATGGTGCTGTTAAACTTGTAAAACTCCTGAAAAAGATGGCTGATGCAATCAGTGTTGCAGGGAAGGGCCATAAGAGGATTGTCTGCCTCCGTAACTCAAAACCCGAGTCCATCGGTCCTTCGGTGATTTTGGCCAGGCCGGACAAGAAAGGGAAATCAGCACAAGAAGATGACTTCAACTTAATTGCTGGAGCTGGGGCTGGATCTTCAGATGAGTTGTCAGATGAAGAAAGGATGAATGCCGGTGAAAATGATGGCAGTAGAAGAGGAGGAGATAAGTTCAACTTCGTGATGACCAACGATTCCCGAGCTATTGATAACCTCAACAAGTTCAGATATGAACTTCAAGATATCTTGGTAAGCTACTCTTATCAAGTTCTTCTTGGCTGCTTCGAGGCAATATATCATCAAAGATACAAAAGACAACTCGATTATTCCGACTTCGGAGTGAATCATCTGGAGGAGCTTCTTGAAAAGGTGAGAGACGTCGCCGTGGTGCAGGAGGAGCCAGTAAGCAGAAGAAAATTCTTGATGGCTACTGGTGCATAGTTGGAATGGCTGAGTTGATTGAGGGTTTTTTCTCTCTCGCCCAAGAAAATCCCTGATGGCCATTGGTGCATAGTTGCAATGGCTGAGTTCGAGTTCCGGGTATTTCTCTCTCATCGTGGTGATTGTTCTTCCATCATCTTCAAGTTTTATGTGGAAGTGAAAGAAGGCAAAAGATGTGCATTTCTCATGCTGTCAAACACTATTTTATATTGGGAGATTACTTTAGCACTACTCATTGCAACCCAAATGGGAGATCTTCCTCTAAATTAGCTCTATCTTGAATTATTGCCTCTGTAATTGTAATACAATAACAACAAATCTTGAATTATTGCATAGTGAAGTGATATAATTGTTACAGTGGATGAGTTTGTATATGAGAATTTTGAGTTTGTTGATCTCATTCATGTCAATTTTATTGTTGTTTTCTTGCAGTTTTTTCTTTATTACCCAAATCAAAGTATGAAAAGGGTTATACTCTAACATGATAATAAATAAATGGAACCTTTATTAATAAATAATTCAAGAAAATGGGGTAGGGGCTCTCTACCTTACATACCATTGGGGTCAAATGATATGTGACTAAAGATATAGTCCACAAGTTCATGCATGGCCTAGGACTCGATACACACCTCGACAATTGGCCCGACAATGATACACACTATACAAAGTCTTATAAGAGTCATTCGGACATAAAACTCATTTGATGCGTCCCTTCTTCGGGTGCAATGGTGAAAGCACTTTACCTATGACCGAAAGGTTATGAGTTCGAGCTTTTATGAGAACATGTAGGGTCTGTGTGTTTAAATTAATGTTAAATTTAAAAATAAAAAATTTGATATGGGTCGAAATTCTTTTACCGAATCTGTTGGGTGTGGCAAGCCCATGTCCCACATTGGAGAAATATGGAAAGATATGGTGTATATCTTGTTTTCTTGTTGGACATGTTTTGTCCTAATCAGTATAGGATTTGAATAGGAATAAATCTATTAGAGATAGATTTAAATTTAGATATATCTTACCAGAGGAGGGATCATGTAAAAAAAAAAATCCCCCTGTAAGAAAAAAGAATGAATCGTGTCCATCAGATCTAAAAAAATCAATGGTTGATATGCAAACAAGCAATGACTAAAACACAATCAAGCAACAAAATAATCAAGCAACAACTTAAACAAAATCAAGCAGCATTGTAATCAAGCAACGACTTGAACACAATCAAGCAACGTCATAAACACAATCAAGCATCTTTCTCACTTTCTCCCGTTAAGAACTTTCTCACTGGATCCGCTCCTTATCTTACCATATCTAGATTTATATTCCTTATGGATCTAGGAATATGTCCTTATAAATATTCCTACTTTCTACTATTGTAAATTGGCCCAAACACAATGTAGTTCCAAGGAGATACTATTAGTCTAGAGGGAGAGTAAGGTTTGTGTTCCCTGATAATTCTAATTTTGTTCATCATCTTGAAATAATATATATCACCTGTATAGGCTTGGAGAGTGGACGTAGAGCTTATGCTCGAACCACTACAAATTATTGTGTTCTTTATTTTTCTGTTTGTTATCTGTGTTTGCAATCGCTTCAATTCACAACAGATTGGTACGGTGAACGTGGAACGAACATGTGGTACCCTGATTCGAGCAGGGTTCGGGGGACAGGGGTGGTGGTGGACTCTGGAGTAAAAGTAAGAAGCCCTCAATTCGAGCAGAGATCGTCTCTGGGTGCCTTGTGTCAAAAGCTTCCTGATATTGTAGGGGGTCAGGCGGCGTGTCCCGTGGGTTAACGGCGGTGCAAGATGAGTTGAGACGGATCAAGGCTCGAGGGGAGGAAGCCCTCAACAAACCTCGATACAATGGGTGTCTTGTGTCGAAAGCTTCCTGATAGTGGTGGTTAGGCGGCTGGTCCCGTGGGTTAACGGCGATACAAGATGAATTGTGATCGAGGGGAAGGACACGTGATTGTGGTCCTTGGGTTTGAGGGGAGGATTGTTGGGTGTGGCAAGCCCATGTCCCACATCGGAGAAACAAGGATGAGATTTCTTGTATATAAGAGTCCACCCAACTCTATTAGTATGAGGTCTTTTGAGATGGAGATGCCCAAATGCATAATCGTGAGGGCTTTGGCCCAAAGCGGACAATGTCATACTAATGTCGAGTTGGCGGTTCCTCCAACAGAATGAAACTGACACTTTCACAGACCAAAGTATCCGGGGCCATCGATAACGGATCAAACCCTTTTGCGGAGGCTGACTCCAGATAATGGCATAGATGCTTCCGGATGAGGCCTTTGAGACCATAATACGTGTGATTTGTCATTATATTACACAATGTGTTGATATAGCTCATATATTAACAAGAAAGGTGGCAGGCGGAAGCGGAGTGGATGCCCATTGTTTGTCGTGAGTCGATTAGTGGGTCGGGGTGCGGGGTATTTTAGATTTTTTTATACCTCGTAGGGTTTAATATAAATACCTGATGTATTTATGTATTTGATGTGATTGATAATAAAATATCGAGAAGCTCTTCCACCGTGGATGTAGGAGAATTGTCGAACCACGTAAATGTTGCGTCTTTATTTTCTCTGTTTTCAATTTGTAAGCCAAAATTGTCATCGTTCACAACACTCTCAACGACGATGACACCCACAATCAAAGCACACAATTAGAGCCCGCAACCTATGTCCCAACTCATGCACATGCACGATCAATGCCAATCAGCTCATGATCCCATAAAATTCTTGTAAGGGAGGACATTCTATAGATCACAAATTTCGATCATCAACTATTGAATTACACATTTAACTATACTGCTCACTTCTAACTATCATATTTATACTATCTTTTTTCACTGCAAAAGATTTCTCACAATAGACAAATATGAATATGCGACGATTTTCATTATTAAAAATACTAATGAGATTGACCGTTAAATATCAGATCAATAGTAATTCAGGCCAAATTAATAATTTCTTTTAATAGAAATAAATTTCATTTAAAATTAAACTCACATATCCAAATATCAAGTTCTGACCAAATTATAAATATTTGTCGAGCGACATTTCTAACAAAGGAAGTTTCTCTAGCGTTTGCTCTTTTTCTTTGATCAAATTAATTTCTTATGAATAAATAATCAATTTCAAAACCTCTTATTACTATATATATTTATGAACTTAATAAGATGAAAAAATTGGGTAATTTAAAAAAAAAAAAAAAAGGAAAAAGAATTAAGGAAGTGAAGTTTCAAGAGAGCTGAAGCGCGGGGATTAAACAGTGTTAGTGTATTAATAAACCCGGACTCCATTGCATTCAAGTTTCTCCTGACTCCTCATCAACTGAATTCCAAATAATCTAGCTCATTTGGTTTGAGAGAGTGAGAGCATATGAAAGTTTCTAATCGGAATCACTTATTCATGTACTTCGCGTTTTATTTTTATATATGTATGTATACTGTTAATACCTCTGAATGTTTATGTTTTGGAATGGAATATGGATGCAGGTGCGGGATAGCGATGAATATCTGTATTCTTCTGGTGCTGTTCTTCGCGATTTTCCGCTTTGGCCAATCCTACGCTCTAAAGGTGATTTTCCGATGCCTTTTCTGCTGCAATTCTGGGGAAAAACACGCCTGTGCCAGTTTTTGTGTGTAGATCTCTCTCATCTCTCTGGTTATTATTGCAATTTACATGTTATTTTTATTTTTATTTGTATTACGGTTGCAGCGAGGAGAAATCTGCTTGGCGAGCACAAGCTGTGATGCAGGGCTGCACTGCGAGACTTGTCTGGCTAATGATAACGTCAAGCCCCGGTGTACTCGAGTTCAGCCTATCAATCCTCTTTCGAAGGTGAGCTTTTATTGACATTCCAATTGAATGCAGTATTTCTTTATTGAAATGTGAATCTCAATATGAAGATTGCTGATTGTACTATTTGTTATCTAATAACATTGAGCTCAGAGCTTCAAACATGTTTTGAATGGCTTAAAATGTTTCACTAGAAATCGAAGGTGTTAAGATTTCTTAGTTGATTATTGACTATATCTGGTGATTGATCTTTGTTTGATCGTAATTTAGATAAAGGATTTGCCGTTCAACAGTTACACGTGGCTGACCACACACAAAGCCTTTGCTAGATTGGGTGCGAGGTCGGCAACTGGAAGCATGATTCTATCACCACAGAATCAGCAGGACTCCATTACTGATCAGCTCAATGTAAAGTATTTAGTTCAGCATTTCTCTCTGTACGCATTTTATCTTTATCTCATGCGACTATATGCTGTCAGCGGGAAATTATGGGTTTGGGTTAGGTTGTTGGGTTCGATCATGAAGAACATCGTCCAGTTTGCTGTTTTCCACTGATTATGGCTGAATGTTTGAAGGTGGATTAAATAGTTCAACTGTTCAAGTTGTTGATAATAATTTTTGACTGTATGTCAAATGATCCGGCAATAGTACCAGAGCTTCCAACAAAGCATGTTTACCTTCGAGAATGTATTTTTCGTGAGTCCATGGTGTGGTGGTTTTTGGAGAGTATTGAGCTTAGAAATTGTTGTCTTCTACTCGATCAAATTAGTAATATGAGAACTCATCTCTGAAATTGTTGTCTTCTACTTGGTTCAATCTGTCCTGCCACTGCAGGAATACAAGAGTAGTCATTGCTGAAAAAATATTTACATAGTTACACGATTCGCTAGTTTGATTAATTTCTTCTCAAGCTTCTAGTTGATGATTAAGGCTATTCAAATGCAACAAATGGTAATAGATCACCTGAACATATTAGAACATGGAGTCTTGAAAACTTTAGAGCCTGCAATAAAGCAATATATAGAAGAAGAAACAGCTTCATGTGCATCTACTGATGTTTGCTGGAAATCAATATGGTAAATCCGATAGTAATTCTTTTCTTTGTGTTCCCTTAATAAATAGATGTGATAATGCTGTTTGACCAGGGAAGTGCTTATGAATACCTTGACGGTTTCTGTTAAAACATGCATTGCAGAATGGGGTCAGAGGGTTGATGCTCGATATGCATGACTTTGAGAATGACATCTGGTTATGTCATTCATTTGGCGGGGAGTGCTTCAACTACACAGCTTTTGTAAGTATATGAGACATGAAGATTGTTAATTATGGGAATGGAACGAACCGCCTTCTGATAATTACTAATTTTCTTTATCCAAAAAGATAAGTTACTATGACATTTATCATAACTACAAGCCAATTCATGACTGTAGGTACCAGCTATAACTGTTCTGAAAGTGGTTCAAGTGTTTCTCGAAGCAAATCCAACTGAAATAGTCACCTTATTCATAGAAGACTATGTCACATCTCCTTATGGCCTGTCAAAGGTTTTTAATGCCTCTGGGTTGAATAAATACTGGTTTCCAGTATCTAGAATGCCAAAATATGGTGGAAATTGGCCAACAGTTGATGATATGGTCAGACTGAACCAGCGTTTAGTAGTCTTCACTTCTATATCTAATAAGGAATCATCAGAAGGCATTGCATACAACTGGAGATACGTCGTAGAAAATCAATGTGAGCCTTTTTTATCTTGGGAATCAACACCCTCAGCTGATGGTTTTCATATAAATCTTCAGTCATTGCTCATCATGGCCTTCTGAACTAGCAGATGGTGATGGTGGAATGATAGCTACATCATGCCCAAATCGTGCAGAATCGCTTGCTATGAATGTAACATCAAGGTCCCTAGTTCTAATGAACTATTTTCCAAACAATCCAGATGTGGCATCAGCTTGCACACACAACTCAGCCCCTTTAATTGGTATGATGAACACATGTTACCAAGCTGCTGGGGGAAGGTGGCCCAATTTTATAGCTGTTGATTTTTACAAGGTAGTTGCACATTTACTGATACCCTTTCATAGTAAAAATGTGCAGCATTCTCTCTGATCTCTCTCCAATTATATAAATCTTGCAGAGAAGCGACGGAGGGGGAGCATCTGAAGCAGTAGATATGGCAAATGGGAAACGCGCATGTGGATGTGAAACAATATCAGCTTGCAAGGTTTGGTTATTGGACATATTTGCGAAGTTTTCCATCTTCGAACCAACCTTACTTTTTGGTACATAACTGAGCAATAATTGTAGGAAAATCTGGCATTTGGAGAATGTGAAGCACCGGAGGCAAGTTTTGGCGCCGCCCCGAGAAACGAAACCAGCTCCGGGGAGTTGGATTGCAGAAGACCCTTTGAATCACAATGGCTGGTTAGTTTGCTTGTTCTTGCAATCCTATCAGTATGAATAATCCCAACTTCTTTCATTTTTTATTGATAAACTGGTATATCCTTCTTTCCACATGAGAATTTTGCCTTGGGTTAAAACTAGATTCTAGAATGAGACAAACTCTGCTAGCTAGGGACATAGAGCTGTTGATATTTGTTGGTAAAAATGCTTTCTACACTTGCATAGTTACATTACATGATAAACTTCTTTCAAATAAACGATTTCTCTTTCAAAGGATACTACAAATGTTTGAGGCAGCAAGCATTTCTGAAAAAAAATAAAATTAAATGAAATGACACATGATATTAATAACTATCATATGTATATTTCAAGAGGAAACATTGGCTCAGACTAGTTTCTTGATTGGCTGGCGCAATCAATTCATGTTTCATTCTCTCTCCTCGCAATCTTCTCTGTCCTTTTTCAGCATGTTTCAATAACTCAACAAAAACTAATTTGTTGGTATATGTTACACGTGCTTGTTTTATCTGGCTGTTACAACTTACAATAGATATTAATGCGATGGTGAAGGAAACATGAGGCAGAATCTGCAGAATTTTTCTATAGGAGAAAGTACTATTATATTTATGATTATTATTGTTGTTTAGTTAATTGAGTCAAACTACAGCTGCAAACAAACATCAGAAGAAGACTCAGAAGAGTGAAAAACAAGATTTCTCAATCAATGATCATTGAGAATTGGACATGTTTCTAGCACCAATATATACATATTCGTAATGAGCATTAGAACATTTTTGAACTTTAAAGTGTAAAAAAACACATTAATTAATATCTTAGGTCATCCACACTAGTTACTGAAGAAAATAATAATTAATATATATTTAAAAATAGAAAATTGTTGAAGATTGTGTTACCATAGTCGGCCAACTCCCTCCAATAGAGTATAACATTGCAATAACTTCACATATTATAAAAAAATCATTCTTGATTGCCATGAAATTGAATATGGAAATAATAGTTCATTTTAGGAGAATTGTCGATTCAAGACCCAAAAGATAGTTAAATTGTCAATCCAGGCCCCGAAAGATGATTTGTCAATCCAGGACCCGAAAGATCAAACAATTCTCAATCCAGAACCTGATAACGAGGTCCTGGATTGAGAATTGTATGATCTTTCGGGTCCTGGATTGAGAATTTTTGTGATCTTTCAGGTTCTGTATTGACAATTAATCTTTCGGGTCCTGAATTGACAATTAAACTATCTTTCGGGTCCTGAATCGATAAAACTCCTTAATTTTACTTATAATTTAAATTTTCATGTGTTCTATTTGTACATTGTAAGTTTATATTTTATTTTGTGTTAATTATTATAATTTTTATTTATTTAATTTGTAATAATTTATTTATTATAAATACGAATTTGAAATAGTTTTATATTATATTAAAAGATAGAGAAATTAATATATTAATTAAAAAATAGGTTGGGTTGGGTTGGAGATATGATGAGAGAAGTAAATAATATTAGTTTATGAGTTGTGCTATTGAGAAAGAAAAATAAATATTTTATTAAATGATCATGTTGAAACTAATGAAGATATTCCTAGGATAAAATCACTTTTTTCCTAAAAGAAATATTCATATAATAAAAATCAGCTACAATTGTTTCCTCAAAAAACATATCGTTATAAAAATCTTATGTGTAAACTGTTGAGGCTCGATTTAAAGAGTTAAATGGATCTCTTAGAACCGTTAACAAGAACGACAGATAATAACGAGAAAGTGGTAAATAACTATAAGAGAATGCGACAATAATGAATATTAAAGTCAAGGAAACAAGGTAGAAGTACTAGTAGAGCATTAATCAAACATGTAAATTTGGAAAGCATAAAAAATATAGTAATTTTGTATGTATTTTGACAGAATTTGGGTAGAGAAAAAAATCTTTTATGAAAAATGGGTACAGACTCCCTATTTATAGACAACACAAGAGAGGAAAAAACCATAACTAATGCTCTAGCCATCGGAAAACGTGTGGTCGTTGAGAATCTCGCAATTGCCCGTAATTTTGAAAGTCGATGCTGACCTCGTTTCTTAAAGTAATAAGTATTTCCTTAGTGGTTGGCGGAGTTTATAGGTGTTGTAAAACGATGACAATTTGGCATACGAATTAAAGACAAGAAAATAAAGAACACAAGATTTACGTGGTTCGGCAATGTGCCTACGTCCACGGCGGAGCAGTCAAATTTTATTGATTCAGTATATCTCAAATACATCAACATATCATGTATTTATACTAAAACCCTACAAGGTGTAAAATTCCCAAAATACCCTGTACCGTACCGCGGGGGCTCCGCTTCGCTCGCCGCAGGCATCTGCCTGCCTCCTTCCTTTGTCAATATATGAGCCATACTAACAAATCTCCACCTTGGCGAATATATCACCTCCTTAGGAGAACACAATAGCGAGCATCCCTGCGAGAAACACCAAGCAGGCCGGGGGTACCATGCAACTCTAGCATGCAGAAACATTCAACAAATCCAAGCAATGCTTGAATTTGTCAGAAGTAACAGCCTTAGTCAACATATCAGCAGCGTTCTCTTCAGTATGAACCTTCTCCAACTGAATATCTCCTGAAGCAATCCATTCCCTGATCTTATGGAACCTCACATCAATATGCTTCGTCCTGGCATGATATACTTGATTCTTAGCCAAATGAATGGCACTCTGACTGTCACAATGCAATAGAACTCCACCTTGCTGAACACCCAACTCTCTAACCAATCCAGCAAGCCACACTGCTTCCTTTGTTGCTTCTGCTAAAGCAATATATTCAGCTTCGGTTGTAGATAGAGCAACTATAGGCTGAGTAGTCGACCTCCAACAAATAGACCCTCCACCAAAAGCAAAAACATACCCAGTGGTAGATCTCCTATCATCCAAGTCCCCAGCATAATCAGAATCTACATATCCTATAATAAAAGGATCCATCCGCTGATCTCCAAACACAATACCATGCCCCGCTGTACCCTTCAAATATCTAAAAATCCACTTGACTGCCTCCCAATGTTGTTTACCCGGCCTAGACATATACTTGCACACTTGACCAACAGCATGAGCTAAATCAGGACGAGTACATACCATGGCATACATCAAACATCCAACAGCACTGGCATAAGGTATCTCCACCATATCCTGAATCTCCTTATCCGACTTAGGGCACTGATCAAAAGACAGCTTGAAGTGGTTTGCCAATGGAGTGCTCACCGGTTTAGATTTATCCATCCCAAACCTCTGCAGCACCTTCTCCACATAACCTTTCTGAGATAACCACAGCTTCTTTGATCCTCTATCTCTGTGAATCTCCATCCCAAGAATCTTCTTCGCAGCCCCTAAATCCTTCATCTCAAATTCCAGACTCAAAAGGTTTTTCAGATCAACAATATCACGCATACTCTTAGCAGCAATAAGCATGTCATCAACGTAAAGTAACAGAAAAATACAAGAACCATCACCAAGGCTCTTAGTATAAACACAGCAATCAAACTCACAACGCTTGTAACCAATCTTCACCATATACGCATCAAACCGTATATTCCATTGCCTCGATGCTTGCTTCAAACCATACAAGGATTTCTTCAACCTGCAAAATAAATGCTCCTTCCCTGGTTGAACGAAACCCTCTGGCTGCTGCATGTAAATAGGCTCCACGAGATCACCATGCAAGAAAGCAGTCTTCACATCCATCTGCTCCAAGTGCAAATCCCGACTAGCCACCAATGCAAGTACTGCCCTAATCGAAGTATGCCTGACCACAGGGGAGAATGTCTAATCATAGTCAATCCCCTTCTGCTGCGAGTATCCTTTGGCCACTAATCGAGCCTTGAACCTTTCCCCTCATTTTTCTGTTACTGATGACTTCCTTGTGTAAATCCATCTGCATCCAATAGCCTTCTTCCCTTTTGGAAGAACATCCAGCTCCCATGTCTGATTCTTGTGCACATAATTCATCTCTTCTTCCATTGCAGCTTTCCACCTGTCTTTATTCTCACAAGAAACTGCTTCCTGAAAATTATGAGGATCCACACTAGTAACATTAAGAGCAAATGCTACTACATCCTCATAACCAAATCTGACTGGAGCTTGTATATTTGTACGTCTCACTCTATCCCGAGCTAACTTATAGCTCTCCTGTGCATCAGTTGTGCCACCATCATCATGAATAACATCATCAGGCGCAGAACTCGAACTCTCTCCTTTATCAGAAACTGTTGGAATGTGATCCAACTCCACCTCCACCTGCACCTTATCTTCATATGACTGCAGCATCGACTTCTCATCAAACACAACACCTCTACTGATCACCACCTTCTGCTCAACAGGATCCCAAAACTTGAATCCCTTCACACCTTTCTTATAGCCCAGAAAGATGCACTTCTTCGATTTCGCATCAAGTTTTGACCTCTCATCAGAAGGAATAAGAACATTAGCAGGACAACCAAAAATTTTAAGATGATCAAAACTAACATCATTTCCTGTCCATAATTCTTCTGCAACTTTGCCATCCAAAGATGCACGCGGCGATCTGTTTATCAAGTAGCACGCCATATTCAAAGCCTCTGCCCAGAACTTCTTCGGCAGACCTGCATTCAGCCTCAAACATCTTGCCTTCTCATTCAGCGTCCTATTCATCCTTTCAGCAACGCCATTCTGCTGTGGCGTTTTACGCACTGTGAAGTGCCTCTGAATCCCATGCTCCTCACAGAACTCCTGAAACTTCGTGTCCTTGTACTCAGTACCATTATCAGACCTCAAATACTTGATTTTTCTCCCAGTTTGGTTTTCTGTCTCAGTCTTCCACAGCTTGAACTTAGCAAAGACCTCATTCTTATGCCTCATGAAATACACCCAAATCTTCTTCGAAAAATCATCAATAAAGGTCACATAGTACAAGGAACCTCCCATGGACGCCACTCTGGCAGGTCCCCACACATCTGAATGCACATAGTCGAGAATACCTTCTGTCTTCCGTTTCCCGGTCCCAAAACTAACTTTTGTCTGCTTGCCCAGAATACAAAACTTGCAAAAATCAAGTTTGCACGTTTTCACACCATGCAGAAGACCTCTTTTATGCAGCGCAACCATACCACTTTCACTCATATGCCCTAGACGCATATGCCACAGCTTCGTGTTATCATCACACGACTCAACAGAATGAACTTCCCCTACAACTGTATTCCCCAACAGCTTGTAGATATTTCCTGCTGTAATCTTCCCTTTCATCACAGTTAAAGCACCTTTAACTATCTTGATGGTTTCCCCATCTTCATCAGCTTTCATCAGAAAACCATTCTTTTGCAGAGTACCCAAAGAAATCAAATTCTTTTTCAAATCAGGGATATGTCGAACATCACACAACGTCCTCACGGTTCCATCATACATCTTGATTTTCACATCACCAATACCAACAATATTACAGCATCGATCATCACCAAGAAAAACTGAACCCGAGTTACCTGGTTTATATGTCGTAAACCACTCTCTGTTGGGAGTTATGTGATAAGAGCATCCAGAATCGAGAATCCAAGCATCAACATACTGCGCAGTCGAAATAGATAACATATCACCATCACTGCCATCCGAATTCTCATTCTGAACCATGTTGACAGACTTCGATGACCCATCCTCAGTCTGTTTCTTCCACTTTGGACAATCCCGTTTGAAGTGCCCTCGTTCCTTGCACTTAAAGCACGTTACTGATTTCTTCCCCTGCGATTTGTCCCGCGACTTGGATCTGAAACCCCAATTTCCTGAGTTATCCCTCACCTGTTTTCTCCCACGATCCTGGTTACCCTTAATATACAAACTATCACCAGATGACGATTCTCCAGATTTCTGTTTCCTCTGGTTGTGAGCCAGCAACGCTGAAGTAATCTCCTCAGTCTTGATCGTTTCTTTCCCATATGTGAGGGTAGTCACCATATGTTCGTATGGAGAAGGTAATGAACACAACAAAATCATCGCCTTGTCTTCATCCTCAATCTTGACTTCGAGCGAAGCCAAATCTGTGATAACCTGATTGAAGATATTCACATGTTGCCCTAGATCGGACCCCTCCTGCATCTTCAGCCCGTATAACCTTTGCTTTAGATACAGTTTAGTCGTTAGGGTTTTCGACATAAACTGCGATTCCAGTTTCTTCCAGATCTCCTCCGCAGATTTGAGATGCATAACATGATACATAACTTCATCTGCAAGGCACAGCCGAATCGTCCCGGCCGCCCGTTCCTGCAGATCCTGCCAATCATCATCAGTCATCCCCGCAGGCTTCTCTGCGCGCAGCCCTTTCTGAATCCCTTGTTGCGCCAATAGATCTTTCACCCTTGTCTGCCATAATCCGAAATTGCCATGACCATCAAATTTCGAAATCTCGAATTTTGATCCTCCCGTCATCTCCGTCGCCAATCAACCAGGCTCTAGATACCAATTGTTGTAAAACGATGACAATTTGGCATACGAATTAAAGACAAGAAAATAAAAAACACAAGATTTATGTGGTTCGACAATGTGCCTACGTCCACGGCGGAGCAGTCGAAATGTATTGATTCAGTATATCTCAAATACATCAACATATCATGCATTTATACTAAAACCTTACAAGGTGTAAAATTCCCAAAATACCCTGTACCGTACCGCGGGAGCTCCGCCCCCGCACCCCCGGCCCAACTAATCGATCCACCCCAAAGGGGCAGATGCCTGCGGCGAGCGGAGCTCCGCTCGATGCGCTTGCGCTCCGCTCGCCGCAGGCATCTGCCTGCCTCCTTCCTTTGTCAATATATGAGCCATACTAACAATAGGCTATGGATTTTGAACCGACAGAACTTTCGAAAAACCGATTAAACTTGGGCTATGAAAGACCTGTTCCCAACTTAAACATTTTCAACTCCAAGATTTTGGAATTGAATTTTTTTTTTCCTTCCCCTCTCAAATAATAAGGTGGAATTAATTAGCGGGATTCACGCCACATAAAGTTAGATGCCAGCTCCCAATAGTGACGGATGCTAAGTGATATATCTAAGTGATTATCAAAACATATTGGAAGCCACGTCATTTTAGAATGGAAAAATACCTTAAACCCCACTTACTCCTACTTTTTTCCCCCTCTCTCTCTCTTTCTTTCATTATTTATTAACACTTCACACTCTCAAATTAACTAGGGATTACTTTTCTCTCTTATTCAATCTTTCATGTACTATATTTGAATATTTCAATCTAGAATCCTTAAAATAATCAAGAAAAAATCCCAACCATAGACTCTAACAAGAAAAATTACATGATCGTCTAGAACCAAGGCGGCATGATTCAGCTAATTTGAATAAAGAATTCTGTTTGACCAATTTGAAATTATTTAAATCGGGAAATTTAAGGGAAAATCACTTATTTTATGTTAAAGAATTGAGTTTTATCTTATTTTTTAGTTGAATTTCATCCCACAAGACAAACAAAGTTAATTTGTTGCTGATTCATGTGGATATTAATTAAATGAAATATGAACGTCTACGTCCCAATCAACATCAGTATTTTAATTTATAATTTTCAGTCTTGAATGAAACGGCATCGTTTCAATATGTATCCATTTTATAAAAAAAAAATAATTAATATTCGTGCGGATGCTGACGTGGTGTCCACATGAAAGAAAATGCGTGAATCAACAACAATAAAGTTCACATACAAGCCTAAAAAACAGGGAAATTTAAGGGAAAATCGCTTATTTTATGTTAAAGAATTGAGTTTTATTGAATTTTATTCCAAATTTTTTTTTAGTAATTGATTTTATCTTATTTTTTAGTTATGTCTATGAATTTCATCCCACAAGACAAACAAAGTTAATTTGTTGTTGATTCATGTGGATATTAATTAAATGAAACATCAACGTCTACGACCCAATCAACATCAGTATTTTAATAATTTATAATTTTCAGTCTTGAATGAAATGGTGTCGTTTCAATATGTATCCATTTTATAAAAAAACTAATTAATATCCGCGCAGACACTAACACGGTGTCTACATGGAAGATAATGCGTGAATCAACAACAATAAAATTCACATAGAAGCCAAAAAAAAAAAACTTGGGATAAAATAAGTAGTTTTATCATATTAATTTGATTGACAATTTATGTGATGAAGATTGTGTACATTATTTTGATGGATACTGCATCTTTTAAATGGAGGAAACCCGAATATGCACACTCGTAATGTGAAGTGTGTATGCGGATTGGCCAAACAAAAGTGGGCATTAGAAAATGAATGAAGCATATGATGATGAGAAAGAAGTGAAGGTAACGTGTGAAGGATAAAATTAGATTCTCGCTTCTCCAATTGAGTGATGGTTAAGGGCCATCAAGTGGTCCGAATGTTGTGTGCCCTACCCTACTTAATCAACATCTTTGCCCAATTTTTATTTTCCTTTTAGGAATAGTGAAACATGATTCATCAACCCCACCTGTAGTAAAAGTATCTTTTAAGTAATAAGCTAACCATATATTATAAAGTTGATTTTAATAGTGTTTGTGAGATTTTAATATATGAGCTTTAGCCGCAAAATAATCCCGACCAGTTACTAAGTTATTCTTGAATGAGATTCATTCTTTAAGTGATGGTGTTAATTAATTGTTATGTTGTTTTAGAGAGAGAGGGGGTTGGGTGGGGTGGGGTGGGGTGGGGTGTGGGTGTCCAACTGTCCATTGAAGATATTGGTGTTGCATGGGGCCAAATTTAGATAAATCAAAACAAGAGAGAGAGAGAGAATGTGTCCCCGCACATTCCACTGTTCAATTTTGACCTTTGACCATCTGTCACATCACCTGCCCCACGTTTTTTTTAGAATTGAAATTGACATTCCAAATTATTCCTTTTTTTTTTTAACTCGAAACAAAATACTTTCTCCGTCCCGTTTAAATAGACCTTTTTATTTTGATACATTAATTTTGGAGCTAGTATTTAGTAGCTAATTGTGGTTAATAATAAAATTGACAATCATAATTAACTTGTTTAAGTCTTAAATAAGTTAATTACAAATGCTAATTTTATTATTAACCACAAATAGCTACTAAATACTAGCTCCGAAATTAAGTTATTAAAATGAAAAGGACCTATTTAAGCGGGACGGAGGTAGTATGTTAATAAGATAATCATAGTTATGAAAAATTATTTATCCAAAATTCTGTTCATCAGGTCCTCCACCAAAATAATTAAACTACGCTACTTCATTTGCATCACTAAATATATCATGAATCCTAATAATAAAATCTTGCTTTGATTTATGACAAATTCTCAGATGAGACGGTCTCATCATTTTTATTGTGAGACGAATTTAATGAAATGATGTGTTTCTTTATCGCAAATGATATCTCACCATTTTTATTGTGAGACGAATTTAATGAAATGATGTATTTTTTTTAATTACAAATGGTGTATTTATTTGTTGCAAATAATGTAATTTTTAAAAATGAAATGATGTATTAAAGTCCGTCTCACAAATAAAAAAATGTGAAACCGTCTCTCAAAAGACCAACTCTTAATTTATTGCTTTAACCTAAATTATGTTTCAAGCACATACAAATTCAAAAAAAAAAAAAAGCAAAAAAAAAAAGCAATTATAATCTCAATTTCAATTACGAACTCAGTTTCACAACTGATTTAACAAAGGTTACTTGAAATTACCTCATTCATCCCTCACAATTGCTCCAATTCCATAGCTTCTTAACTCGAAGTAATCGAAAAAATTATTCCATCTTAAATATATTATTAAACTATAAAATCTATAATTCTAGTTATATTTTTAATGCGCCTTATGCTAACCTAGACTATGATATTATTAATAAAAATGGCACTTCATGATTATTTTTTTTTCCCTTAACTCTTAATCTAGGATATAAAGTTACTAATATTCATTTCTTGTTCAAGAAATATTACAAAATAAAAATAATTGCTCATACATTCTCAAAACTCCACAAATGCTTGGTAGCTCTTAAAATAACTCAACCAATATTCAATACTTTCTTTCTTTACACAAAAAATCTACAGAAGAAAATCTCATGCCAGAAGGATACTTGAAAAAATTAAAAGTGAAAGTCTCCAGCAATTGATTTCCCTCATTTTAGTTAAAATTACTTGCATTGAACTCCAAGATTGTCGAATTACTATAATTAATAGCATAATTAAACTTCATTTGAATATTAATTAACAATATTAGTAGGGTCTTCCTAGCTTATGATGATGGAGCTCAAAACTAATCCAACAAATCCATCTTAGATTATGATTGATCAGAAATTACAGGATAAATTATAAATTTACCGTGCAGTAGAAATGAGAAAACCCACAACCCACAAATGGAGTGACAGATTACAAAATATATGAGAAATACTTTCTGCTGTGTGACAGAACCACCTCACAAATGGATAATTTTTTTGTCATTTTAGCATATGTACCTAGAGATTTATTTGACCCACGGTATGATATTTGATAGCAAATGTTTCTATTTTAAGGGTTGCAGTTTCATATGAAGAGAAGAGAAAAAAAACTTATCTATGATTGTATTAATAGTTGGAATGAATTACAATTCAGGCCGGGCATGCTTATTTATACAAATATTTCTTTATAACATAATGCAGCAATATTGCTAACAATGCGAGATATCGACAGAATTAAATAGTTAATGTTGAGGTTCGATTCTTACAGATACGGAGCCCTGAAAACACAAAAATCGGTAACACAGAAATATAGGCTGACGGGAAATAATAGATGATGGAAATGTTGTAAGGGAAATAAACAAACACATATTCGAAATAATTCACAGGTAATGGCAATAGACAAGCTCAGAGCGAATGAATCTAACAAATATGGAGTAGAACACTTAATTTCGATATTACCGAAGACCCCGATCGAACTCCAGCCAGGGCAATATAGAGCTTGATCAACAATAGGTTTATACACGGTTGAAATATGATTTATAGAGAAGATATGAAGTATGAATAACTAGATGCCGAATCTCGGCTTACAAGTGTCTATTTATAGGGCCCGTGACAACGTTAGGGTTTCCTAGATGCATGCCTGGATGGTTGAGCGGAGCTCGCCGGGTTTTTCGGGGTTGTTGTAATGTCTCGATCGCCAGCGACCTCCGAGGTTGTCGCATCTTATCTTTTGTCCGCCTCTTGACCGTTTGAGCAGTTCGGGTGGGGCAGTTCCCTGCTCGTCAATCTACTTTGAGGGGGTCTTCTATTCTACCGAGCTACTCTACGGGCATGGTAACTTTGATAGAGCTGTCCTGGGAGAGTTCTGTGCTTACTGCGAACTATTTTTATCGTTGCCTACTTCGAGGTGGCTTGGGCCAGCTCGTAGTTCGGTCTTTTTTTAGTGCACCTGGGCTCGTTTTGCCTTCTAAGTGGGTCTGTTAATTTGCAACCCCAACAAATACACTTTATCTTTACACTTTTTTTTCCGAGACTCACCTCTATGGGCTTTTTCTTGAGCTTTTATTATTTTGATCCCAATAATAATAATGATTAGAACAATATAAATTAGTAGAATCCAACAAATAAATTTCCTCGCTTAGAGTGCAGTGATGAAAACACCTTATCTAGATCAAGAGGTTACATGTCTGAGTTTTCATGAGGACATCCGAATGCATGAGTTTAAATAATTGTATTTTGGGAAGGTCTTGGGTTAGGCAGACCTAAACGATTTAGGCGGGTTTTATCCATTAACCCAAGATTTAGGCGGGTTTTATCCATTAACCCAAGTCCAAACCCATATAATATACCCTATTTGGGATGGGTGAACCCATTTGGGTAGGATAAAATCCGCCTAAACCGTTTAGGCCTGCCTAACGCAAGTTTTTGCCTTGTATTTTTATTTCAAAAGAAAAAAAAAAGAGAATACAACAAATAAATCCTGTACTCAAAGAGTAGCAGTAAAAGTGTATTACATTAATTAAGAAATTATGAATTCGAGTTATGTAGAGTCTCTCATTTTTAAAACTTTTTTTTAAAAAAAAATCTGAGAAATAAAACAGAAAAATCAATGAGAATTAAATGAAGCAATCCATTCCACACGTGTGGGGATTATTATTGAGAAATATGCAGATAGACAGAGCAGAGAAATGTCGCATATATAAATCAGAATTCCCACTGCTTCTCTGTTTTAGTATCACTCTTCTCTTCTTCTTTCATCTGGATAATTCAAACAATATACTCGTATTATATATATATATAGAGAGAGAGAGGGAGAGAGAGAGAGGATGCCTGCGGGTTTGGAGCATCTGGATATCACTCTGCAGATTCCCTACCATTTCCGCTGCCCGATTTCCTTAGAGCTCATGTCTGATCCTGTAACCGTTTGTACCGGTCAGACGTACGATCGCTCCAGCATAGAGTCCTGGGTCGCCACCGGCAAAACCACCTGCCCGGTCACTCGTGTCCCTCTCGCCGACTTCACGCTCATTCCTAACCACACTCTCCGCCGCCTCATTCAGGATTGGTGCGTTGCCAACCGCTCCTTCGGAGTCGAGCGGATTCCGACTCCCAAGCAGCCTGCCGAGCCGGATTTGGTTCGCTCTCTATTGAATCAGGCTTCGTCCGGAACCGCTACGTTTAGCGTCAGGATTTCGGCTTTGCGCCGCCTGAGAGGCCTGGCGCGTGATTCCGAGAAGAACCGGTCTGTTATTGCTGCAAATGATGCGTGTGGGATTTTGCTCTCGATTGTGTTCGCAGACATCGGATCGATTCCGTCGGAATTGAATCTCGAATCGATTGCGATTCTGTCGATGATTTCTCTCTCCGAGCAGGAGTGTTTGTACGTGGCTTCCGATTCGGAACGGGTGAGTTATTTGGTTAATTTACTGTTCCATTCGTCGATCGACGTCCGAGTTAACTCGGCGGCGTTGATCGAGTCTACTGCGGCGGGGTTACGATCGCCGGATCTCCGCGCGCAGCTCAGCGGCGCCGACGGCGTGTTTGAAGGTATTGTCGGTATTTTGAACTATCCGTTGGCTTATCCTAAGGCGTTGAAGGTCGGAATCAGAGCTCTGTTCGCCCTGTGTCTGGTGAAGCAGCACCGCGAGAAGGCGGTGGCGGCAGGGGTTGCGGGGGCGCTGATCGACAGGCTGGCGGAGTACGAGAAATGCGACGCGGAGAGAGCGCTCGCCACGGTGGAGCTGCTCTGCCTGATTCCGGCTGGCTGCGCGGCGTTCTCCGCGAACGCGCTGACGGTTCCGCTCCTGGTGAAGATCATTCTGAAGATCTCGGATCGCGCGACGGAGTACGCGGCCGGCTCGCTGCTGTCGCTGTGCTCGGCGTCGGAGCGAGCTCAGGGGGAGGCGGTGGCCGCCGGCGTGTTGACTCAGTTGCTGCTGCTGGTTCAGAGCGAGTGCACGGAGAGAGCGAAGCGTAAAGCGCAAATGCTGCTGAAGTTGCTGTGGGACTCGTGGCCCGACGAGTCCATCGCCAACTCGGATGATTTTGCTGGAAGCGACGTCGTTCCGTTCTAATTATTTTTTTAAAATTTTTGCTTAATTTTTGTTCGCCCCTCGATATTTTGTTTATTAGGTAGAAATGCAGCTATAAAGAGAAAATATTAGTTACGGTACATAACCTTTGGTGCATGCATTTTAATCCATTTTCTTTTTTCTTTTTTTTTTTCTGGGAAAAAAGTATTTCCTTCTTTGTGCAATGATTAATTAGGAAAAATATTAATTTAGTCCTTTTACATTGGGAATTGTGATAGAGAAATGGCCGTGTTGATTGAAATTATATGGTTAATCATTAATGTGACAACATTAATGGTGGTCCTTTTATATGAAAAGAAGTTGTTTTTAAAATGTGACAGCAAATGTTGTTGAAGATTTTGAATAGGTTTTAGAAAAATCGGTCGAAGGAAGAAAATAGTGTTGTGGCTGAAACTAGAAGGTAAAATTGATATGAGTAATTAATGATATGTTTTTTTAAGAGGTAAAATTCATAAGCAATTTGGAAGCATCTAGAATGGACACTTGGATAGTGTAAGGAGGCAAAAAGAAGGCCATGGAAATGGAATCTCACATGGGCTTTGGATTTTTTTGTTTTGCTTTGTTCTTGTTGTGCTTCTTCTTTGCCCAACACTCATTTTTCACTAGGACCATCAACTTGCCCCACTATCACTTCCCAACTTCCTAATCCCAACCTAATTTTAAATCAATACTCGCAACTTACAATTTAGAATAAGAGGTCTCAGGTTAGGCACGCCAAAACAATTTAAGTAGGTTTTATCTATTAACTCAAATCAAACTCATCTAATACTCCCTCCGTCCCAAGTAAATTGTCCACATTTCCTTTTTCGTCTGTCCCACAATATTAGTCTACTTTCCTAAAATAGCAAATTCTCTACACTCATCAATAAAATATTCATCCCACTAACTACCACTACCACTCACATGCATTGGTTATCGTGTCCGGTCAAATGTGGACAATTTGACCGGGATGGAGGGAGTATATCCTAATTGGGGATTAATAAACCCTATTTGGGATGAGTGAACTCATTTGGGTATGGATAAAACTCGCCTAAACCGTTTAGGCGTGCCTAATGCAAATTTTTGCCTTTAGAGACACTTCTGAGTTTTGACCCCGAAAAATTAAGCTTTTTTTAAATTGAAGAGGTTTAATTTTCATACATTTTCTATAGACCTAAATTTGGTTTTTTGGGGGGGGGGGGGGGGATGGATTGTGTTGTCTTTTAAAAATCTACTTGAGCTTGATAAATTCATGAATTATTCACATGTTGTTAGGTTTTTGAGTAGTTTTTGCAGTTGTTTAGTATATTTTTATCAATATTATGACCATAAACGTTTCTAGGAGAGTATTATGCTTTGATTGTGTATTTATACAGGTTTTTGTGAGAAGCCTCTCAACGAAATTTATTGCCAAATGTAGTAGAGGTCCATAGATTGATTATTTTTATGATATAAGTTTTTGTTTTAAAATTATTTAATTTAATTAACAAACATATTTTATATTATTTAAATAGAACGTTATGCTAGTTTAATAGCTTTATTTTAGAAAATTTGTCTCAACCTATAATAACTAAATAAGATTTTTAAATAGGTCAAGTTTTACATCTTTATTAAATAGGTGGGATCAAGTTTAAGATCTCTTTTGGGTAGGGTGGTAATTTTCGATACAATTCGATAATTCGATACGAATTTGCATGATAATAAATGATACGAATTGATATCGAATTGATACAATACAAACATGAGAATTTTGGATCGGATTCAAATTGAATCAAAGGATTTGATTCACATCAGATACATATCAAATTCGGATATTCATTGACATATTATTATAAAATCAATTATATTTTTATTTATTGATTTAAATATAATATTTAATAATATTATTTTAATTTTTAGGTTCAGGTTACATTTATGAAATATTAATTCACGTCATTTTTCATTGCATATCTTTTTTCTTCAAATTATTTTGTTTTTTAATCAAATTTTATTGGATAAATTTTGAATTTATCGGATTTGAATAGGATAACGAATCGGATTGTATAGGATTTGAATTTGAGCTTAATGAATCGAATTCGAATACGGATTTAACAATTTCTTAACAGATTAAATATGAATTGTACTTTAATGGATCGACAAAATAAGAATCCAATCCGCAAGAATTGTCATCCATACTTAAGGGCAATTAAGCCTATTCCACCCGTAGCTACAATAGCTTAATCATGCCTAATAAACTTTATCTACAAATACTTCAATGAAATTAAAGATTATTTTATGAGCTTTGAACATGGAGTTACTTGAAGATGGAAAGAGAGAGATTGATTTTGGAACGTCGGAATCTCCATCTCCAAAATATCTTTGAAAACACTTGGAGTATGACAGCGGTTGGGGGCAGGTTCATGAGGCCTAGGCCCAACCAGTGATTCATCCGCCCAAAGCCCGTACGTCTCAAACTTACTTGGGAACGGAAGTACACAAAAGCACCTAAGGCATAGGGTAAATGTCGATCCCAACTTGTCCTCTATATCGACCACAAAATATGCTCACAATCGATGAGAGACCACAACCTTCCAAAGAATTTGGCAGCGCAGTCTAAAGATTTGGGTCACCACCGACCCCATCTCCGGTCTATATTGACCCCACGACGAGCTCACCACCGAGGAGAGGAAGAAACTCATGTGGGGACCTGGCGGTGGAGAACCGTTGCTAACCCTAACCAATCCCAAAAATCAAGAGCAGTTGCAGGATTTTTGGTGACCACGTGATCCCCGACGACCAGGGCACCAGTTAGGGTTTTTATCTTCACCTTTTCATCTATAAATAGGGGAAATTCACCCAATTTTCGTATCTTTTTTCCTGATGAGAAGCTGTACCAAAACTCTATCAAAATTAATACATAATCGGATTCTTTTCATATCGGTATTCGTTATTTTCTTTTTATGGTCTTGTTGCTCGTCGTGTCGTTCAGATTACGTTAATTATCTCATTTTATCATAATATTTCGCGTATCTTTTTACTTTTAGTGGTTACTTTGTTGTTTTCTTATAACGATTTTGAGAGCTCCATTTATTCGTAAATCGAACCTCAACATTTAGCGCACACCGTGGGGCTCTTGGAATCAACTTTTCTGAATGGCACGCTTAGTTTTAAAAAGCACGCTCAGCGCTCCAAAATAAGGGTTAACGCTTTTTTCCGACCTGAGCGACGAGCGAATGCGAAGTGAAAAAAAGCGGTCGGAGCGTCCTGAAGCGACCAGAGCGTGGAGCGATCCGAAGCGAGCGCTCATGGTGGTCCCTTTTTTATTTACTTAATCATTTTTTTTATAAATATAACCTAAAACCTATTCAATCGAAGATTTCTCTCGCGCCCACCTCTTTCAACGGTTGAGCCGCACGTCGCCTTGCCTCTCGCCCGTCGCCAGCGCCTGGCCGTCGCTGTCGCCAGCTGCCCCGCCATCACCAGCAGCCAACTACGTATATTTATTTTTTTAAAAATTAAATTGTCTCTTTATGTTGCTAAATTGCTGAAGTATATATTTTAATTGATGTGGGTATTGGGTGGGAATGTTGAACTTTAATTTAAATTGTTGCTATTTTGATATGTGAGTATTTGATTTGTTGAATTTTGATTTGAATGTTGCAGCATGTTTGTTTTTAATTGTTGCTGAATATTATTGTTTAGTTGTTGAAATGTTGATATTAAAATTTTCATGAACAGGATAGTTATTGAACGTCTTGTAGCATTTTGATTTGTGCTTTTACAAGTTTTATCTTGATGGAAAGCAGTACGGGTTCAATTTCTTCATCAACTTTAAATTCAACATCAAGCAGTGATCCCGCTAGAAAACATGGTGTGCAAGGTAGGGTTAATAAGAGTAACTTTACTTGCAACTATTGCAGTAAAGTGATAAAAGGGGGTGTTTTTCGCTTTAAACAAGACCTTGTTGCTGGGTTTTCTTGTGTCACCAAGTGTCCTTTATGTCCGGAAAATGTTAGAGATGAAATAAGGAATTTCATGCAAAAAAAAAAGCAGCCATGGCAGAGGAGAAAGAGATTCTTCCAAGAAGGGTAATTGATGACCATGATGATGATGAAGAAGAAGATTATCAAACAAGTCTTTCTAAAAGACTTAAAGTGGGAACTTCTTCAAAGTCATCAACTCTAAAGGGTCCAATGGACTTAATTTTGGCATATAATTCCGAGAAAGTTGTTAGAGCAAGGAAAGAAGGGAAACAACAAACAATCAATGAGGTGTGCAAGAAGGAATTAAGAGAGAAAGCATGCAGAGTCATTGCTAGGTGTATCTATGAAACTAGAATTCCTTTTAATATATTCAATCATGAGGCCTTTCAAGTAATGATTGAAGAAATTGCACAATTCGGCAGATGATTCCAGCCTCCTAACATGTATGAGGCAAGAATACCCTTGCTAAAGAAAGAGGTTGATGACACCTTATTGATTGTTGATGAGCACAAGAAAGAATGGGCATTAAAGGGTTGTCATATCATGTCCGATGGATGGCGTGATTATATTGCTCAAAAAGAGATTATTAATTTCCTTGTGAACTCTCCAAAGGACTCAGTGTTCATCAAGTCTGTTGATGTATCTGAGATTGTGAAGGATGGTCAATTATTGTTCATCATGCTAGATGCGATGGTTAAAGAAATTGGGGAAGAGAACGTGGTGCAAGTAATTACGGGTAATGCATCGAATTATGTCAAAGCTGGTAGGAGTCTTTTCTTGTTTAACTTAATAGTTCATTACTTCATTTATATATTTTTTTATCTTATTTAGTAACTAAGAATCATATTCTTTCTTGTTTATATTTTCTAGGTGAATTACTTGAAGCGAAAAGACCACATCTCTATTGGACACCTTGTGCTGCTCATTGTCTCGATTTAATGTTGGAAGACATTGGAACCAAAATCCCAAAGGTGAAAATTGCTTTGAAAAAAGCAATGTTTATAAATGGCTATATTTATAACAATCACATTGGAGTGGTGAATATGATGAGGAAGTTCACGAATTAGAGATACTTGCATAGGCCGGCAATTACTAGATTTGCTACTTCTTTTATCACGCTTTCTCAAATGCACAAACGAAGGAACAATTTAAGAAAGATGGTAACTTCTGAAGATTGGTTGATTAGCAAATGGTCCAAAGAATTGGGTGGCAAGAGATTACCGGTTTAATATTGCAAGATACTTTTTAGAGGAATGTACTTTATGCCTTTAAGTTGACTGGTCCATTGGTTAAAGTTCTTAGAATAGTTGATGGGGAAAGGAAACATGTTATGTGTTATATTTATGAGGCGATGGATAGGGCAAAAGAGGCAATTGCTAGTTCCTTTCAAGGTAAAGAAGATGATTACAAGAAGGCTTTTGAGATTATTGATAAAAGATGGGAATATCAATTGCATCGACCTTTGCATGCCACGGGCCATTACTTGAATCCTGAATTGTTCTATGATAATCCAAGTATTGGATTATGCTCTGAAGTAATGAATGGACTATATAAATGCATGGCGAGGTTGGTGCCAGATGAATATATTCAAGACAAGATTGGGGAGGAATTGTGTTAATATCAAAATGCTACCGGTCTATTTGGTCTACCGATGGCAATAAGGCAGGTAACAAAATCTCTAACTTAAATTATTTTATTATATTTTACAATATAACTACTTAATTATAATTTTTTTTATAATTAATAATAGTCGAGTGGTGGACGGCATATGGAGCGGATACTCCACATCTCATGAATTTCGTCGTTCGAGTGCATAGTCTGACTTGTAGTGCAATCGGGTGTGAAAGAAATTGGAGTGTATTTCAACATGTAAGTTGTCAAATTACATATTTATTTCTTACATACAATATTTTTTCTTTCATACTTACAATATCTTTTTAATAGTTGCACACAAAGAAGAGAAATCATTTAGCACAAAGTCGTTTGAACGATATGGTGATTTTGAAGTACAATCGCCAATTATATCGACGCTATCAATTGAGGGACACCGTTGATCCCATTCTCTTGAGTGAGATTGATGAGTGCAATGAGCGGTTGGTTGGAAGAAGGGAGGAGGATGGTGATGATGACTTCGTTTTCGAAGATGGCACTATCACATGGGGTGAAGTTTCTAGAGCTTCCGGAGCAGGGAAACCTTCATATATGACTCGACTATCTTCAAGGATGGTGGGGAATGATAGGCCAAGTGTACCACGCAATGATAAAAGAAAAGGCGCATCTAGTTCTAAACAACCTACAATAAATGAGGAAGAAGAAGATCTTGGAATTTCTTCACCTGGGGAAGAAGATAATGTCAAGATGATGTGCATGGATGATGAAGAAGATGATTGATTTTTAGATGTTAATGGTTGAATAATTTATTTTTTTGAATCTTTCTTTATGTAATGTGAAGACATGTATGGTTGGATTTTTAAATATGTTGGGATATTTGTTTGGTTGTTGAACACTTGAACTTAAATGTTCCAAGTTGAATGTTTAATTTTGCTAGTTTTGCCTTATTTCTATGTCTTATTTATTTATTTTTTTGCATATTTGTCATTTTGGAATTATTTGTTTAAGTAATAAATTGTGTATAATTGTATATATAATTTGTACATATTTTTTTTCGTAATCTTCGCTTCGCTTCATCGCTTTGATTTTGGCCTTGTCGCTTCACTTCGTTTTTCACTATTTAAAACTAAGATGGCAGGTAATCATGAGAATCTCACAGACGCCCCTTGGGGACTCGACGGAAAGATAAAACTCATTCCCATGGAGGAGTTAATTTGGAGGACTCAGCAGACGACAAGGCCACCAGCATTTCTATCCTCGGCAACCGATGCTGCAATGGCTCAACTCTCGGTACAGATGCAAGAAAGTACAAAAGCACTCAAAGAAATGGACACGTATCAAGCAGCTCCATGCGGCCAACCACGAGTTGTGCAAAAAAACTTCCAACTACGAGGGAAATTGAGGGGCTCAAGTGCCAACCGCATGTGGAGGAATTGGATATGACAAACCCTGTGACACTGGGGCTGCGAAGGAACCTGGTCAACAATGACCGATGAGACGTGGTCTATACTGACCGACGCAACAGTGTGGAGGAAATAGATACCGCTGACCCTGTGACACTGGGGCTGCGAAGGAACCTAGTCAACACCGACCAACGAGACATGGTCTATACCAACCGGCGCGATGGTGTGGAAGAAATGGATACCGCCGACCCTGTGACACTGGGGCTGCGAAGGAACCTAGTCAACACCGACCAACTTAACGTGGTCTATACCGACCGACGTGATGTGGTTGATCCACACAATGAGTACAAATGATGGATGGAGGCACGAATAGCCCTCTTCAAGTCCATCATCACCCTGATCCCGGGAGCACTGTCGCCAGACCCATTGATTGCCCGCCATTCACGCCTAACATCACCAACATGGATATCCCGACTCATTTTACACCTCCTACATTCACCCTCCACGAAGGAACCACTGACCTAGAGGATATTGCCCTCTACAAGCAAAAGATGCTCACTGCCTCTATGTCAGCTACACTCAAGAAAGTTTGCATGTGCAAGAACTTCGGTTCGAGCCTTGTAGGGCCTGCTTTAATTGTTCATCAACATGTCGAAGAACTCCATCTCATCCTTTGCAGAGCTCCACTACGTATTCCAAAAACAATACTCTAACTATCGTCGCATCACCAAGCACCCCGATGCTCTGAAGAACATGTGAGTAAATAAGGGTGAATCATTGAGGTCGTACGTGGGGAGGTTCAACCGTGAGCTTGAAACCATCCCTCATTGCCCTCCTCAAACGACGGTCTACGTATTAAAGAACGGGCTCGGCGTGATATCAAAGTTTTATCTCGACCTGACCAGTCACCCTTGCTACGATATACACTCGGTCTTGAGCTAAGCCTGATCCAAGATCAAATGGGAAGAGGACGAACCAAACCAAATCTATCGGGTTAACGAGGAAAAGACCGCCGAACTAGCCAAGACACAACAACATGCACAACAACGACTATGGAGGCGATCACTACACTAACCTTAACGACAGACGACCTCCTGCTCAAGAGATTAACCCAATGTGGAAAAACTAACTCCTAATCGGAAGGGCCCTTACAAAATAACCCGAGTCATAGGACACGAAGCCTATAGTGTCAAAATAATGAACAAAAAAAATCAGCAATAGTTGGAATGTCAAACATTTGAAACAGTACTACCTTTAGTACACAGATACGTTTTCTCTTTATCTTTTATATTTATCTCTTAGTTTAATGTTATTTGCTTTTCGAATCATTACTAACCTGAGCGTTGGAGGAGCGGTGCCAAGGCATCGCCCACCCTAACTCATTGTTCTTTTTATTCCATCTCTACGAACACCGAAGTCTGCGCACACAAGTTTATGGGGTCATCAATGACTCTAACCCATGGTCACCATTGACCATGCCCGGCTCACCATTTACCACCCTTTGCTCAACACTGACCACACTCGGTTCACTAATGACCACGATCAGAGCTCACTACTCACCATGCTCGGGGTTCACCACTGATCACGCTTGGGACTCTCCACCGATCACGCTTAGGGCTTGCCACTGATCACATGTGGGGCTCGCCACCGACCTCATCTGGGGGCTCATTGTTGACCCCGAACTCTGCTCATTATAGATCCCAATTCGTACCGACCAGGAACACACTCATGCCTAAATACCCACTTAGCGCCGCAGGACAAACTCTGACGCGATCGACACAACTAACGTGAATAAGGGACTCCTCTAGGAGGACCCCTCAGTGTCTTATGTTTCGCCAGAACTTACCCCGCAAGCACTCCCCGGAGCCTAAACAGAGTGCACGCAATAGGGTAACGTCCTATGTAAGAGGACATTCCCCGGAATGATTCTAACTCGTGTGGATTCCAGACCCACACATTGGCCCACGGGGCAACACCCCAGTGCCGCCCGATGCAGTCATATGCTTGCATTCCTAAGGAATCATCGTACTGACACGGAGTAATATCCCGGTTACTCCCTATGAGAGCTGTTCTCTCCGGAAGCACCTCCCGGGCCCTGAGGATAGTATCTTAAACACCACAAGACTTCGTACTCTGTAATGCATTCCGACTGGAAAATTTTGATTACAGTGTCTATCCGCAATAGTCCCAAGAATCAAAATGGGCTATTGTTGGGGGTAGGCTCACGAAGCCTAGGCCCTATCGGTTCAAAGCCCGCACATATCAAACCCATTTGGGAACGGAAGCACACAAAAGCGCCTAAGAAATAGGGTCAACGTCGACCCCAACTTGTCCTCTATATTGACCACAAAACGAGCTCACAATTGAGGAGAGACCACGACCTTCCAAAGGATACGGCAACACAGTCTAAAGATTGGGGTCAGTACCGACCGCATCTCCGGGTCTATATCGACCCCACGATGAGCTCACCATAGAGGAGAAGAAGAAACCCTTGTGGGGATCTGACGGAGAACCGTTGATAACCCTAATAGACCCCGAAAATCACGGAAAGTTGCAGGGTTTTCGGCGACCACGTGCTCCCCGACGACCAGGGCATCAGTTAGGGTTTTTATCTTCACCTTTTTGTCTATAAATAGGGGGAAATTCACCCAATTCTTGTATCTTTTTTCCTGATGTGAAGCTGTACCAAAACTCTGTCAAAATCAATACATAATCGCATTCTTTTCATCTAGGCATTCGTTATTTGCTTTTTATGGTCTTGTTGCTCGCCGTGTCGTTCAGATTCCGTTAATTATCTCATTTTATCATAATATTTCGTGTATCTATTTTTTTATGGTTACTTTGTTGTTCTCTTATAAAGATTTCGAGAGTTCCATTTATCCGTAAATCGAACCTCAACAACAGCAAAAGTGTTTTATCTATGATCAAAATATTATTATTAATACGAAAAATACCCTTTTGTATATATTGAGGAAACGAAAGCCCATTAATGGATTTTCAGAATGATGAAAAGCCCATTTGTTTTATTTTTGTTAGGCCCATCAGTTGTACATTTATCTCTCGATTATCTAAAATTAAATGCAAAATAGTACTCCCTTCCGGTCAAATTGTCCACATTTGACCGGGCACGATAATCAATGCATGTGAGTGGTAGTGGGAGTTAGTGGGATGAATATTTTATTGATGAGTGTAGAAAATTTACTATTTTAGGAAAGTGGACTAATATTGTGGGACAGACGAAAAAGGAAATGTGGACAATTTACTTGGGACGGAGGGAGTATAAACTAACAATTAAGAATAATAAATGTTGATCGAATAAAGTGCTGATTTTCCAAGGCATGACAGCAAAGAAACTCTCTGATTTACACTTTCGAGAAAGGCAATTTTTAATTTACTTCAGACTTGAAAATAGAGAAATTAATTGAATTTATTTTGATGAGATCAACATATATATGTGCAAAATAATTAATTGCAGATAAAAAAAAACTTTAAATTTATTATTATAATTTTGAGTGATTTAATATATATAGAGTAAAATTAGGAAGTAACCCACAGCATTATTTCTGCTGCTGCCTGCTTGAATGTTTCTTCAATTGAGAATCCCTGCTGGAACTGCTCCAGCCCTCCATTTGCCTGCTGCATGATTTTCAAACATCAAGGTTATTTTTAAAATAAAATTAAAAAAAAAAAAATTAGGAAAAAAATTGTGTTAGACACGCTTAAACGGTTTAGACGGGTTTTATCCATACCCAAATGGGTTCACCCATCCCAAATAGGGTTTATTAATCCCCAAATAGAACATATTAGATGAGTTTGACTTGAATTAATAAATAAAACACACTTAAACTGTTTAGGAGTACCTAACTTGAGACTTTCTCAATATTTTATTATTACCTAGAAGATTTTCATAATGAATTCCATAAAATTTTCCGTTGCAAAAAAATATAAAATTAAGACTCAAAAATATTTTTTTCCTCCTTTCCATCGTTAGCCTCCTTCTATACTCCCATTCATTAACTTCAACCATTTCTTCTTCTTCACGACTTAATAATAAAGGGGTTATCTCATAAAAATATTTAATTATCATACTATTAAATCAAAAAAATCTGTTAGGGAGGCTAGAGCTCCTTCCACTTTGAATATAAATGTATTTATTTAAACTCAAACATTCGTATATACTCAGTAAATCTCGAACTCATAACCTCTTGATTACAGAGAAAGCGCTTTCACCACTGCACTGAATAGACCCACCATTGTTACCATCTTACTATGAAGATGCATAGTGGATGCATGACCCCGTTCGTATTATCAATCTAAAACTTTAGATCTATTTTAAAGAAACACAAATTTAATTTTAACATTGAAACTCGATAATGTTTTTTTCTAGATAATATTCATGCTCGAATTCAAACACAATAAAATAAATAATTAATCATAGTCGAGGATACGAAAAAAGTCATGAGTTCGAACTTACCCGAGCATGAATCATGTACATGGATCTAGTGCGATCGGAGGAGGCTTGGGCGGAAACCACCTCCAAATGGTGCTTCTCCATGACGAAGCAGACGGCGGCGAGCAGGCCGGGCTTTCTCATGCTGCACACGTTGATATGCCCCTCTCTCCCGCATATATTCAGGATCACGTTTGGGGAAGTCCATGTCTTGAATACGGGCTGGAATTCGGGCCCCATCAGCGGGTTCGGGCTTGATAGAGTCACCGCCAGCGACGACGACGATCCTGCAGCAACTTGCTCCGCCAGAAAGGCTTCTCTCGACTGGATTCCGGCCAGCCCGCCGTGAAATCTCTCCGCCTTTCGTCGTTCGAGATCTTCGACGCTTTGCTGCAGCCTTTTTATGTAGTTCACTGCTTCGTCAACAATGGTGGACTTGTCTGCCTGCATCAAATTCTCAATATTAATTTGCATCCAACCCTATTTTATACACCCTCAGTCCCGGTCAAATTGTCACATTGTAACTGGGCATGATAGTGAGTGGTAGTGAGTGAAAGTGGAATAAATATTTTATTAATGAGCGTGAAAAACTTACTATTTTAGAAAAGTGGATTAATATCTCGGGACAGACGAAAAAGAAAAAATGAATAATTTATGAGGGACGGAGGGAGTATTTTATTCTATGGAGTTTTTTCAATTAAGGATCAGAAAAATTAATTCTCAATTTAGGATTTGAAAGATCATAAAAATTTTCAATCCAGAATGATCATATAATTCTCAATCCAAGACCTTAATATCAAGTCATGGATTGAGAATTGTTTGATCTTTCGGATCCTGAATTGATAAATCATCTTTCTGATCCTGAATCGATAATTAAACTATCTTTTGGGTCATAAATCGATAATTCTTCTTTATTTCATATATAATATAAATATTTTATGGATTAAAAAATATGCATGAGTAGATGCAATGTAAATGTAATTATTCAATATAGGGTGAGTATTTTCTAGCTAGACATGTCTTTTGTGAGAAGATGAGACACTGAGATAATTTTGATTAGAATATACATTTGTATATAGCACATTCCAATTAAAATGTAGCATTCAATCGGAATGCTCTCATTTGACATCATTCCGATCAAAATTGAGAGCATTCAGATTAAATGCATCAATGTCTCACCATCTCGCACAAAACACTATTTCATATAAGTTTTTGTTTTCAACATAACATGCGATAATTCTAGTTCACATATTTTATCATTATTATAACTTGATTATTTTTATTAAATTGTATATTATTTTTGTTATATAAGAAATTTTTAGATCCGTCACTAATTAACTACAGCGAGCAATTAAAGATGCTCTTGAAGAATTTGGGTGTTTAGTGAATTAAAAAAAAAAAGTTGCTATTGAAGAAACAAACTATTTGCACATGTCATTTATTTATAAATAAATGAAAAGAGAGAGATTTGATTAGGTAAATAAAAAAGATTAATGTTGATTTAATTGAGATATTAAAAAAAAAAAGAATTTAATTTATACCTTGGGAGGGATGTGAGGGAGCAAAGCATGAAGATTGGAAAACATGTTTCTCATCTTCTTCCGCCGCTCTCTCTCCGTCCATATATGCAGCTCGTGATCATCCTCACACTCTCCGCCGCCGCTCCTCTTCTTACTCTTCTCGGCAGGCGCCGCTGCCGCTGCCGCTGCCGCTGCTGTCTCGTCCTTGCCGCCGCAGTCTTTTTCTGCACCAACTAAATTTGGAAATTCCCATGATTGTTCGTCCCATAACAACCCCTCATCATGCTCCAACTCTTCACCCATACCCAAATAATTAATTCCTACATCCTACATCAACAGTTTATATAGATAGATTGAGCGAGAAATTCTTGCTCGGGATGCAAGTGGTAAAAATTAAAATCGTTATTTTTTGTAATTAAGAAATCGTAATTTCAAAATATTTTAGAGATATACGTACGAACGTAAGTTTTAAATTTGATGCAGTAAGAAATAGTCTCACTTTGACGGGACACGGTAACAATATTTTGTGAGTGTAGTGGAATTAATATTTCATTAATGTGATGTAATTTTTTTTCTATTTTAGGAAATGAGAGATAAAATGGGACAGACGAAAATGGAAAATGAGATTACTTCTATAGGACGGACGGATGGAGTATTAATTATTAAAGACATATTTTTTGTAATAAAAAAAGTTTAATACTCCCTCAGTCCCAAATTAATAGTCCCATTTCGAAATGGCACAATAACCAATGTTAGTGAGTGTAGCGGAATTAATATTTTATTGATGAATGTGGAAAAATTTGTCATTTTAGGAAATGAGACTAATAAGTGGGACAAACCAAAAAAGAAAGTGGGACTAATAAATTTGGACAGAGGGAGTATATCTTAAGCACAATCTTTATTATAGAAATTATAAAATTACAAAAAAGTTTTAGTATAATCCATGAGCTGTAGAGTGAATTTGGTGTTAAAGCTCAGTTTATTGCATAGGAAGGAACAAATCTATAGCCTATACCTACCTTATCATCCAAACCCTATCAAATATTAGATAAAAATTATTTTTTTAAAAAAAAAAAGAAATCTTAACTATTGATTCAATTAATCTAAAAATTAAAATTCATTTAAATTTAGCACAACCCTTATTTTCTGATGTAATATTTATCTATTTAACACAACACAAATTTATTTACTTGTTTAACACAAACCTTATTTCTTGTATATTTTCAAATGTAATATTTATCCGTTATTGAATTGATAGCACCAACGGTTAGGATCAAAAATATTTATAATAAGCATAATACACATGACAATTAAATAAAATATATTTTAACATAACTTATAAAACAATTAAGAATAGTAATGGATCCACACTAAAATCTTTTTTTTTTCAAATTTTTATTTTAAGCATAATTTATATAGCAATTAAACATAACCAAATTAATTAAGCAAATTTGTCACGAACTAACTTGTGGAATTGTGTACGGATTTTTTTCTAATAATTTTTATTAAATGAAAAAGTATGAGCACCATTTTTCCGTGATGAAACTGAAAATCCGTGGACGATTATTATTAGTAAGTTATTAATATAATATAATTTATTACATCCTAAAAGTGAAGCTCAAATGAGAGATTTAGCTTTAATTACTACTTTAATTTACTGTATCTAACAACTTCATCTTCATGCAAAATGTGACCCCTTTTCACTGTTTAACATGGAAGAAAACCTGCTTCATCACAACGCTTCACCCTCTTCGACATGTTCCTCGCTGTTACACGTAACATGCATTTATACGACAGCTTCACGAGCTGCTTAACGTAAGATAATTATAATATTATTAAGTACACACACCTTACATGTCTCATAAAGATAATTATAAATAATATTTCTTTTAACATAAACAACTGATTTTTCCAGTTCATTAGTGTCTGTAAAATGCTGCATTATTCAGTCCAATTTTCATAGACTGCAGTTTCCTTACTTTGCTTCTTTCTTTTTTTCTTTTTTCAAGGAAGAATACAAAACTGTGATGAATCAAGGTCCTCATTATCACGAACCACTGTCGAACTGCAGCTACGAGGAGGAGACGAAAAGGCCCGGCAGCCGGGAGGGGCGAAAGAGCCGAGGAAATGGCTGCTGTCAAGATTCCAAGGCTGTCATTTTACAGATGGGGCAGAGGTTCTTCAGTGTGAGCCACTGTTTGATGCAACGGGCATGGAACTCGTGCCCGCAGTCCAACATTCCGATGTCTTCCCCAGATGCGTATTCCTCCTGGTTCGTGTTTTGACAGATGGCATCGATCAAACCAATACGGTGTAATAGTAGTGTTGAGATTGTAATTAAGAGAACGCGGAAATGGCTCTAACCTGGCATATACAGCACGGCTCCATGTTTGGCAGGGATGTTTCGTACTTGTGCTGTTTCATGGAGCTCCTGATCCGTTCTTCACCGAGTCCGGTGCTCACGTTCCCAATCCGCTCCTCCAAAGCTAATAATTCCTGTCACGCAAATCGAGTTTGAATCCGAGAATAGGTAAGCATCAATGCAAAAATGGGTCTAGGCGCCCCTAACCGAACCAAAAAATGCATATACGGCACCTCTAGGCGGGTTTTGGCATAGTCGGCGCCTAGGCATGATAGGCGGCCGATTTTTTTTTTCTTTTGTTTATTTTTTATTTAGTAATATTTATATATTTCATGAAATAATACAAAATAAAAATAAGTTAACCGAATAGGTACCACCAAGGCCCCTAGTTGCTAAACCCTACGTGCAGGGGCGGATGTAGAGCTCGAGTATTGTGGGGGCTGGATCGTAATTTTGTAGGGTCGATATTATATAATTTTATATTTTTTAAAAAAATTACATGTATATAAAAAAAAAAAATTCGAAACGCCGTGGGGGCGGCCGACCCCGTGAGCCTTCACGTAGTGCCGCCCCTGCCTACGTGCTAGGCTATACCCGAAAATCTGTCTAGCGCCTAACGAGTTTTACTACTATACAGGTAAGTGGAATGAAGTACCTCATAAGACATGTTGTCGACGTCGAGCCTCATATCTCTGTGTCTGTCGTGTAGCTCAGCAAGTCCATTCATGAAAGGAGCAATCAGCATATAATCCTGAAACGAGAGTTTAGTACGGCATAATATAATATGACAACTTCTTGGAATCAAATGAAAGCGAGCCGGGTTGTGTTATGCACTCTTAGTTACATATGGCGATGATTTCGGGTCAAAAACACCACGATGAATAGATTTCTCTAAGGATTTCTTATATATGCTTTGATTAAATTTATGCATATCTCTATAGCAACTGTTGCTAGTCAAGAAAGATCCAGACAAACCTCGGCTTGTACGCCGACACCCCGCTGCATTGCATTCAAGACTTGACGTATCTGTTCATCAATGTTACAAAGGAACAAAGTGAATGATATATCTTCCATACAAAACAAGCATATTGGTTTCACCAGACATCTGTAATGTGTTTGGTTGCACGAATTTCAAGAAACACCCGTGGAGACAATGTGCAGTTATATATTGCATTTGCAAGAAAACTGCAAAACGAAGGCAAGTTTCGATGGAGGTAGTAACATACCAGTCTGTGTCTGCCCTCAACAGCAGCCAAGGAACGCCAACCGTTAGCATCCTCACCTGAAATATCCATCATGAATGCTGCTGACCTTTGATCCAGTTGGTGTCGACTAGTTCTAGCTGCCTCGTCCGATGAAGAAGAGGCAGAAGGCAGAAGAGGAAAATGACTTCTCCGCGTTCCAGATTCAGATTCAACTCGATGGAAAGGGATCCAAGGAAAAGATTCTGATAATTGTTGATGAGTTTGTGATGTCTGGTTTTGATGAGGCAACCATGCACCAGTATAGGTACGGCCTTGAGAACTGGGGCCAATATGTGAACCGGAAGGATGACTCCTAGAAGATGCAGATGTCCCAGGAGCAAAACTCCAATCAATTTGATCTGGTTGGATATTTCTAGTCTCGGCTGCAGAAACAGTCATGGGGTAGTCGAGGTTATTTCTACGAGAGCTTCTAGCATTCACTTCTTCGGGTGCTCCAGAACCTCGTTGTCCAGAGACGATAAAGGAACTCGACGAACTACCACCTCGTGAACTCAAAGATCCATTCCAAGGGTGTGAGTGTGTTCCTCTAGCCTCATTTACAGGCATTAAATGAGGTTGGTTCAGCGGATTGTTTTGGTTCATCGGCAGTGTGATATATGACCTCAACTCCGAAGAATCAGGGTTCGCGATAGGTCTCGACAGCTGGGAAGCATAAACACTGGAGCTCCTCAGTTGAGTTCTTCTAGATGTATCAAATGAGACAGGCTCGTGGCGTCCACTATTCGATCTTATCGCAACATGTTGAGCCGAGCTACGTGCCACACCTGGAACACTTGAAGAAGGGAGAAGGATAGGGGTTACTCTACTCATACCTACTCCAATACTCGAATTTACTTGTTCTGCGAGATTAGTCGAAGATGAGTTCACTGGGCCGGAAGATATATTTAAATTTCCTGATGTAGTGTAACCATGAACTGGATGCTGCTGCATTATGTTCTTGTCCATTGGCTGGCTTGAGCTCGAGCTTCCACCAGGGTAAAATTGTCCGGAACTGCCCTCTAGAGCCTTTCTCTTGCAAGATGAACCCCAAGAACCAAAAGATGGACCTGCTGAGTCATAATTTTCGGGAGTAGTAATGGGGCGACCCGAAAAAGTTCCGACACTACTCGAAGAGGCGTGGAGAGTTGGATTCTGCTCCATTGCCGAATGACCAGATTTGTACAGATTATGTTGCATAACTGCTCCAGGACCTCTGTGGCAATCACGATTCCATGGCTGCCCATCGTTCAAATTTAAATTCATGGAAGCACCATCCGAGCTGAGATTTTGCATGGTCAGGGGTCGGTCTGTCAATAAATTGCCAGGATTGCTAGTATTGTTGGTATGAGATAGTGGACAAGACCAATCTTGTGATCTTGCATCAAGGCCGGAACAAGCATTAGAAGCTGACGACCACCCAACCATTGTTTTTGAATCGGCAACAGATCTATCCAGCATATTGCTTACACCAGAGCTGGATTCACCACGGTGCCAATCACCTAAACTCCGAGAAGCCCCTTCAGCAGCAATGATGCAATTAACATTCCCATCTGTGGCTCCAAGCATGTAATTAGAAAGTCGGTTCTCAACTGGATTCAACGTGTTATTCCAGGAAGCCGACTGATCCATAGAGGTATTTTCAGAAAATGATCCTTGGTTCAAATCAAATGGTTCAGGAAAGGGATCGAGGGAACTCCTTCCACGTTGCATATCTGTGATTATATGTGAGAAATTACAATAACAACAGAAGTGTTGTGGGCAAACAGCTGTGGAGATCTGCGTAGCAAAAGAAAAACAATAAAAGAAATCACTTTAAGCTTGATATAAAGCTAGATACGAGCAAAGATACTCACGGAAGTTGCACAACTACATAATTTTAAAGCTGTGAATTGTGATCATGAACTCACTTATACTGAGACTACATACAACAAAATTCAGGAGAAGATGACAACGAAGCATCTAAACCGACATAGAAACAAAACTAAAGCATAGACCAACACGTGTCAGACGACTTCTCTAAAATCTTAACTGCTATAAAAAAACTCAACTTCGCCAGGCAAGTCATCAATCATATATACTATAGTACAAGTTCCTAATCCAATTCAACTGATCCTCTAAAAGAAAAAGGAGTGATTACCGCGGTATTCACTGGAGAGTAATACAGAAATAAATATTCCATGATACAGACAAAAGACTAGAGAAACTACTACCAATTTAAGTAGATAGTTTAAATGAAATATAGATCAACAATTCAATGCATATAACATGAACTCACACCCGAAAACTCCATTTAGAACGTAGAGGTACGATTATTGATAACAATATGATAGGCAAGAAAATATGAAGAAATATCAAATGAATTGTACACTTTGGAAAGGTAGGAGATACAGGATCAGTCAATGAAGTTCCATATACCATTTAATCCCCTCAACCAGTTCAACAAACATTCAGAAAACTGATTAAGTTCACCCAAAAAGGTAGAAAATCATTACTTTGAAGAAAAAAACACTGTGTCAGTAAATATATTGAGGAACTAGACATATCACCAAAAACTTACTACTATTAATCAATGAATTTGTCATAAATGACCCATCCCAAAAAAAGCTAAAGAAATGATTCTATCAAAGTTCATAAATATTAGTCCCAAATGATACAAACTATGGCAATAATAATTAAAAAAAAAAAAGTTCTTGAACACAATTTCATCATCCACAGCACCAAAAATATACATTACAAATTTAATATAGAATCATGTTTTTCTTAAGCAGATCCATCTGGGCCATTCGCGATCTTAATCTCATTTAGTTCCCAGCAAAAATCATCAATCTTGAACAATAAAAACTAGAAAAAAAAAAATCAATCTTGAACAGTGAAAACTAGAAAAAAAAATCAATCTTGAATTAATATCAGAAAAACTAAAAAAAAAAAATATTGAACAATTGAAGAATAAAGTGAACAAGCTCAGTTCGACAATATTAAACAAATTGAGAAAAAAAAAACAGTACTAACTTAACGGGTGAAGAAAAAAACCTTCAAACAAAGAAAGATGATCCACCGATGAGGCGATCGAATGGACGGGTCTTATTCTTTTTTTGTGGGTTGAATTTATGTTGAAAGGCAGTAGGTAGAGAGTAAGGGCAGTATTTCAAGAAAAAAAACAGCTCGAGAGATTCAACCTTTTTCCGCTGCTTGTATTAAAGATTGCTTCACATGTGAATGAAATTGAACGCCTGCCCACGAGAAGACAAAGGCTCACGCAAGCTATTGCTCCTGCATTGTTTTTATGGTTGAAAGAGAACGTGGATTTGTCTAGTGAGAGGAGAGAGAGAGAGACAGACAAAGACACAGAGAGGGAGCGGTAATGAAGAGGTGCGTTTTGTGAGGGCAGGGGCGATGATGTAAATGCAGAGTTTTGCAGTATATAATGTTAGATTCGGAGGGGCTTTTTGGGTAATTTGGTGGTTTGACCAAGGGACAGCAATCTTGCTTTTGCGTCTCGAAAAAGGATAAAAAGGGAATTTCCGTAATTCAGTGGGAAACTTTCCATTTATGAGATTTTATTTGAGGAAATTTAATTAAGGGGAAATTATTGAAAGTAACCATATTTATAATTTATAATACTAATTTCAAGAATTATTACTTTTATAAATACATTCAAGATATTGCCAAAAATACGAGAAATTTTTAGTAATTTATATTAAAGTAAAATAAAGATCCAATGAATGAAAGTGGTTACAGGCTACAGCACTCAATAAATTCTGATTAATTATATAGTTCGAACAAATTTAAAAATATCTCCAGATCTTGTATAATTGTAACTGTAGATATTAATTTCCATTTACATTACTGTTTTTATTAAACATTTAATTAATCTTGAAGGAATCGGTGATTGTCTGAGCGGATCCAGCACTTCCAGCACTGCCTCCAATAAGTATAAGGTTAAATTCAGTTCAATCTAGTTCATTTTTTAAAAATCAAACTTGATTACTTATTTTAATAAAAATATCTTAATTTTTTATAACAATAAATTTAGCAATAATTTTTTTAATTATATTAAGTTCGATAAATTGCGTAGTTTTAGTTTGAACTTAAGTTGGTTTAGACGCAATAAAGCTTTTGCACTTATCAACTTGATAATCATGAAACTCAAGCTCGACAATTGTTGGAATAACTTGACCTCAGCTCGGTTGAATATTAAGTCGATATTGAGTCTTTTACGATCCGATTTCGAGTAGCTCGCCGGCAGAAATGCTTCCCTATATATATATATAAAAAAAACCTAAATCCAATCAAGAAACTAATATTTTAAATAATATAATTGAAACAATTCGATTTCAAAATGTAGAAGGAAAAAATTATTCGATTCCATTTTTAATATTGTTGAGTTCTTGCTCCAGCCTACTGAACCCAATAGATTATAGACCTAATCCCGTAGAGGCAGCACCAAATATCCATCGAGAAAGGAAGAAAATTCACCCGAATCCCCACCAAACATCTTGACACGTGTAGGTCCACGGCTCCCATTAACCGACTCCTTTCAATCACAACCGTCGGGATCACATGCACCAGGAGCAGCCAATTCCGTAACCCCACTCAACAACTGCGCTTGGTCCAAAGAGACGGAACCCATCTCACCAACCAATGATGGAACACTTAACTATAAATCCACCTCCAATTTCCTCCTTCCACAGCAACCTATTCTAGTGAGGGAGAGAGAAAAATAACAAGAAAAATAAAAAAAAAATGGCAGAACAGGGTGAGCAGGCAAGCAGGCATCAGGAGGTGGGGCACAAGAGTCTCCTGCAGAGCGATGCCCTTTACCAGGTATGTAGCATGCTTATTTTTACGAAAAACGAAGATTTTCTGGATACGCCACTGGATTTGTTTATTGTGGTTTTGGCAGTACATTCTTGAAACGAGTGTATATCCGAAGGAGCCGGAGCCCATGAAAGAGCTCAGGGAAATAACAGCCAATCATCCATGGTTAGAATTGATGAATTAATTTAGACACACCCATTAATGATTTCTTTGATTTTTTTATAATGGTGGGTTGAAATGTGAAACAGGAATATAATGACTACATCAGCAGATGAGGGGCAGTTCTTGAACATGCTGTTGAAGCTGATCAATGCCAAGAACACCATGGAGATTGGAGTTTACACTGGCTACTCTCTCTTGGCTACTGCTCTTGCTCTCCCACATGATGGAAAGGTAATTCATCATCTCTATCTCTCTCTCTCTCATGTTACACATTAATGAATGCAAAATGGGTGCAGATATTGGCCATGGACATCAACAGAGAGAATTATGAGTTGGGTTTGCCAGTGATTCAGAAAGCAGGGGTTGCCCACAAGATTGACTTCAGAGAAGGCCCTGCTCTGCCTCTTCTTGATCAAATGGTTGCAGATGTAATAACTCCTAATAATTTCCCATTTCCTGTTGGATGTAAGAATTTGAATTATGATGATGAATTTTTTTTTAAAAAAAAATTATGATGAAATTGGCAGGGGGAGTCGAAGGGGTCGTTTGACTTCATATTTGTGGATGCTGACAAAGACAACTACCTAAACTACCACAAGAGGCTGATTGATCTGGTCAAGGTTGGAGGTGTGATCGGATACGACAACACCCTGTGGAACGGGTCGGTGGTGGCTCCGCCCGATGCCCCGTTGCGGAAGTATGTTAGGTATTATAGGGACTTCGTGCTGGAGCTCAATAAGGCTCTGGCAGCTGATCCGAGGATCGAGATTTGCCAGCTTCCTGTGGGCGATGGGATTACCCTGTGCCGCCGCATCACCTGATCACCGCCACATATGATGTTAATTCAACTATCTCCAATTCTTGTATTTCCACCTTTTACTTTTTCCCCCCCCTCAACAAAAGATGGTATTTTTTAAACAAATAATTATAAAAAAAATTCAAGATACGTGGAAATTGTTTTTTTTTTTTTTTTAATTCTCGTATTAACGAGGATGGTGGAGTTGTGAAGAAATGTATTATGTGATATACCCCTCGAAATAAGTAAATTAAACTGAATTTTCAATACAAATTGTTTCCTTTATGCATGTTTCATATGTGCTGGTATATGGTGTAGGTGTAAATACATAAAAACAAAATACAATAAAATAAGAATCCTTGTTTATATATGTTGAGCTTCGAGTTTTCGGATGAGACGGAGCTCTTGGAATCGTTAAATTGAATGATAAATAATAACAAGAATAAGGTAATCGAAAACAGTTAATTGAAGAATAAGGAATGCAAGATAGAGCAAAATAAAATGCGAGTAGGAAACAAAACAGTAAACGCGGTGGAATGAGAGTGAAAATAGAGCGAATCAATGTATATTTCAACAAAATCAGTACAGTTTTTAGAGAGGAAAATCGATATAAAAATCGGGTGAATTTTCACTATTTATAGACGAAATTGTAAGGATAAAAACCTAATTGATGTCTTGGTCGTCGGGGAGCACGTGATCGCCGAAATTCCTGCAACTGGCTGTGATTTTTGGGGTCGGTTAGGGTTAGCAACAGCTCTCCGCCGCCAAGTCCCCACAGGGTTTGCTTCCTCTCCTCGATGGTGAGCTCGTCGTGAGGTCGATAGAGATCCAAAGAATGGGTCGGTGATGACCCCGATCCTTAGACTGTGTTGTCAAACTCTTTGGAAGGTCATGGTATCTCCTCAATGGTGAGCTCGTCGTGGGGTCGATATAGACCCAGATAAGGGGGTGATGTGTGTTGTTGACTGTGAGACTGGAGAATCATCCATGAAGAAATTGGGAAAATCGCGTTTTCACTAATAGAAGCGCATATGCAGCTATTGAGAAATAACAACCGAGACATGTGTCATTCAGTGATTGGCCAAATGAGTTATGTTAGTTGAAACAAATTCAACAAAACGTCTGCATGGAAATTAGGGTTAGCAAACTTCATTTTTCATCTTCTTCTTCGCGCAATATTCGATCCGAGAGAGAGTGATATTGTAAGAGTGTTGTTCTTATACATCTCCTTCATTCCAATTAATAAACAACCCAGTAACCTCCCATGGATGTAGGCTTTTCGGCCGAACCAAGTAAACGATTGCGTCTCTCTCGTTTCTTGCATATTGAATTTGTGTTTCTAGTTTTGGACGAGTTCAACAGATTGCATGCATTCATAACAGAGTCGGACTGATGACCCCAATCCTTAGACTGCACTGCCGAGTCCTGAGGAAGGTCGTGGTCTCTCCTCAATTGTGAGCTCATTTTGTGGTCGATATAGAGGACAAGTTGGGGTCGACGTCGACCCTATGCCTTAGGCGCTTTTGTGTGCTTCCGTTCCCAAGTGAATTTGAGACATGCGGGCTTTGGGCCGATTAAACCGATGAATCACCGGTTGGATCTAGGCCTCGTGGGCTTGCCCCTAATAATATACTCCCTCCGTCCCGTGCCAATTGTTACACTTCTTTTCGGCACGGGAATTAAGAGTTGTGAGTGTAGAATGAGTTAGTGGGATTAATATTTTATTATTGGGTGTGAAAAAGTTGCCATTTTTAGAAATGTAACTATTCGGGTGGGACACCCAATTTGGTAAGTGTAACAATTCGGGCGGGACGGAGGGAGTACATTTCAATGTGAATACAAATAATTTATTTCAACATAATAAATTATTTAATTATAAAATATATTATTTATTATATTGAAATATATAATTTATTTTTCTGATCATAATGTACATTATGAACAGAATACAAGCAATATAAAATTAATTTCAAACTAAATGCGCTTATATGACTTACCGTCTCACAAAAACACACATCTCACTCGTGTTTTATTTTTTATTTTTTAAATTTTACTTACAATACTATTGATTAACTTCTACTTCACGGATAAATTTAAATTTTGGTATAAAGTAATTATAAAAAGAACAAATAATTATAATATGGTATACCCTAATTAATATTTATGAACAAGGAAGCGAATTAAAAATTGAAAAGTACAAATAATGAAGTAATCACTTTTGATAATTATTTTAAAAAAAAACTGATATTATAATTTAGTAGAATGAACCCTAGATTGGCCCAGCCCAATCATACTAGTTAGTATATTATTCCATCACAGATACCATCCATCGATCATATGATGCTATTTCTTCATTTCTCTGCCATTAGGGTTCTGGCGGCCAGAGAGAAAGATTCATGGGGGCATCAACCGCAGGCGAATCCGTTCAATGTTTTGGAAGGAAAAAAACCGCTGTCGCAGTCACTCACTGCAAGCGCGGTCGTGGATTGATCAAAATCAACGGCAAACCGATCGAGCTGGTGGAGCCTGAGATCCTCCGATACAAGGCGTTCGAGCCAATCCTTCTTCTCGGCCGCCACCGGTTCGCCGGCGTTGATATGCGAATCCGCGTGAAAGGCGGCGGTCACACCTCGCAGATATACGCCATCCGGCAGTCCATTGCCAAGGCGCTCGTTGCCTTCTACCAGAAATACGTGGACGAGCAGTCGAAGAAGGAAATCAAGGACATCCTCGGCAGGTACGACAGGACTCTTCTCGTGGCCGATCCCCGGCGTTGCGAGCCCAAAAAGTTCGGCGGTCGCGGTGCTCGTTCCAGATTCCAGAAGTCGTACCGTTGATATATTATCGGCAGTGGTTATTACTTTTTTTTTTTTTTTAATTTTATCATAGTATCGTTACTAAACTGAATCGATTTTGAGGTATTGACATCACAAGGTTTTGAGATGTGATAGATTGGATTTGAGTACCTTCTTCAGATTGCGTTTTGTGTTCCTTTGGATAATGTTGATGTCGAACTTTTCCATTGATTTCATTTTCTATTGGAAACAAATCCAATGCCATTGAAAAAATTGAACCAAAGTTATTTTTTCAACCATGTTCTCTTTGACAAAAAATGATATCAAAACATAAATTTTTTCTGTATTATCGTAGCATCAAAGAAATTAATTAATCGTCTATGAAGATTTTTTGGTCGACTTGAGAAATACGAATAATTATTTAATCAAATGTAATAGCACTCTATTTTATATAGTTTACAATCTTTTATTTATTTAATTAGAATAGGAGTAATAACTAAATATTTAGGCATTGTAATTGTAATAAAAATATACTTCCGGTTCCGCCCGAGTAATTCGTAAAATGGAAATTAACCCTAACTTAGTTTGACAGCTTAGGCTTCACGCAGTGGAAACTTGAAACCTGTCGCCGACTTAAATGGACCAATTCTGCATCCACTCCCCGAAATACCCCTACAATCGCCGCAACCAGAGGGCTCAATACAAGGACAAATCCGTCATCTCAGCCCCCATCTTCAACAAAAACATCGCCGCAGTGAATCAGCGATCAATTCTTTTCTTTTCCCAAATTTCATAAATAATAGACCACACGGGAACATTTATTCTTACAAAAAAATCCAAAAAAATCTATCCGCAATTTGTCCCAACCCTAAAAACACGATCCACCTGTTTCTCCACCCACTCGATGGAGATCGGGCCGGAGACGACGGCGGAGGCTGAGAGGCTCCTGCCTTCTCAGGCGTCTCCTTTGGAATCTTCAACGTCTTCGATCAGTTCTTCGCTGGGAGAAAACAACGGCGGCGGCGGCGGCGGCGGCGATTATGTCAAAAGCAGTGACGATGGCGCTGCTGTTGGGAGGTTTGATTTATTGGATGAGGACGAGGAGGGGGATGTTTGCCGAATCTGCAGGAATCCTGGCGAGGCGGATAATCCTCTGCGCTACCCCTGCGCGTGCAGCGGGAGCATCAAGTTCGTTCACCAGGATTGCCTTCTTCAGTGGCTGAATCACAGTAACGCTCGCCAATGCGAGGTTTGACTTTCAGAGTGCCGCAATTTGATCTTTTCATTTTGGACGCGGTTTCTTCTTGTGGTGTTTTAAATTGATCGATTGATTTGTGGTTTTGTACTTTTGTTGATATATCATGCTAAGGAAATGTTGTAAAGCCTAGCTTAGCTGAATTAATCTCCGCAAGTTATTTTGTCTGTTTTATTCGTTCGAGTCATGTTATTTTTTTCTTGTCTGTGGTCGATTGCTAGTAATTTCTCTAGAAGTGCTAGACGTTCTTATAATGTTGAATTGGAAGTAAGAAGTGATATGTGGAACTCCGGTCAATACCCAAGCTGAGATTATGCAAAATGTGTTTTTCGTGTGATATTCAGAGTCCCTCTAGCATTTGAAACTCTGAAGGTTACATATGTTTGAAAACATGCTTCTGCGCCTGAAAGTACTCTAATATGTTTATATAATTATGGTCTCTTTTTTGAAGAGGCTTTATATGGTGATTGTCGTTATCATCTCTTATTTCTGCCCCATCAATCTGCTTGATGTGCATTTGCAGGTCTGCAAACATCCGTTTTCGTTTTCTCCAGTTTATGCTGAAAATGCCCCCTCAAGGCTTCCATTTCAGGAATTCATTGTTGGGATAGCTATGAAAGCCTGTCACGTTCTGCAATTCTTTTTACGTCTCAGTTTTGTACTTTGTGTTTGGCTTCTCATCATCCCGTTTATCACGTTTTGGATTTGGAGGTTGGCATTTGTTAGAAGTTTTGGAGAAGCTCAGAGATTATTCCTGAGTCACTTGTCTACAACGGTCATTCTCACTGACTGCCTGCATGGATTTCTGCTGTCAGCTAGCATTGTTTTCATTTTTCTTGGTGCCACTTCGTTGAGAGATTACTTTAGGCATTTACGGGAACTTGGTGGGCAAGATGCTGACAGAGAAGATGAAGGAGATAGAAATGGAGCTCGTGCTGTTAGAAGGAATCCAGCTCAAGCTGACAGAAATATTCCTGTTGATGGGAATGGTGAAGATGCTGATGGAGTACAAGGAATTGCGGGTGCTGGCCAGATGATTCGGCGAAATGCAGAAAATGTTGCAGCTAGGTTGGAGTTGCAGGCAACTCGTCTTGAGGCTCAGGTTGAACAGATGTTCGATGGTTTGGATGATGCTGATGGTGCAGAAGACGTACCTTTTGATGAACTGGTTGGAATGCAGGGGCCTGTATTTCATCTGGTTGAAAATGCATTTACAGTGAGTCTTATTTTTAATTCACCGACTTCTTGTTGCATATTTTTGTTAGATTGGTATGTTCGTTGAGGTGCAATATTCTACATATTGTCGTATTTTTGGTGGTAAATTTTAGGCATTTGTCTCCCTTAGTTGAGCTATATTTACTATTGTACAAGTCAGTCATCTATTACAAGAAACAAGTGTGTCTTTGGATATGTATGTATGTGTCCAGCAAAAATATTTCAAATGGCTAACTGTTCTTTGTTCTTTTGGAACCAAAACTGCTTTCAGATCCGGTTGATATTTAGCCCGTAATTTCCCTGTCACTAGTTGACACTAAAAAATATTTTGCTGTGCACTCTTTCTATATTTATGGGATATTGTGAAATTCATTCGGGAACCAACTTTTTCCTTTTTCTTATGCAGGTTCTTGCGAGTAATATGATATTTCTTGGAGTTGTAATCTTTGTCCCGTTCTCGTTGGGACGTGTTATAATACATTACTTATCATGGATTTTGTCATCGGCTACCAATCCAGTCTTATCCACAGTTGCACCACTCACTGAATCAGCATTTTCTTTGGCCAATATAACTCTAAAGAATGCTCTTACTACTGTTGTAAATCTGACTTCTGATAATGACGATGATAGCTTACTAGGTAAGGTTACAGAGATATTGAAAGCAAATGCAACGGGACAAATGGTCTCAAGCAACATAAGCTCTACAGTGGCAACTGATATTTTGAAAGCGCAGTCAGTTGGGGTGTCACGTCTTTCAGATGTTACTACTCTTGCTGTTGGCTATGTGTTCATATTTTCTCTTGTCTTCTTTTACCTTGGCATTGTTACCTTAATCCGCTATTCAAGAGGAGAGCCTTTAACAATGGGGAGGTTCTATGGTATTGCTTCCATTGCAGAGACTATTCCATCCCTCTTTAGGCAGTTCGTAGCTGCAATGAGACATCTAATGACTATGGTTAAAGTTGCTTTCCTTCTAGTAATTGAACTTGGTGTTTTCCCTCTGATGTGTGGTTGGTGGCTGGATATTTGTACGATAAGGATGTTTGGGAAGTCAATTTCTCAGAGAGTTGAATTCTTCACAGTCTCACCATTGGCAAGTTCGTTGGTTCATTGGGTTGTTGGAATAGTTTACATGCTGCAAATAAGTATCTTTGTCAGCCTTCTTCGAGGGGTATGAATAGAGCCAATGCTTATATTTGTTGTGTTTCAGAGTAACTTCTTGTTTCCGAACCTCTAATTGAATGCATGTTCTTGTGTTTTAGGTTTTGCGCAATGGGGTTCTTTATTTTCTACGTGATCCTGCTGATCCTAATTATAATCCATTCCGTGATCTCATTGATGATCCTGTGCACAAGCATGCTCGTAGAGTTTTGCTGTCCGTTGCTGTATATGGGAGTTTGATAGTGATGCTGGTATTTTTGCCAGTTAAACTTGCAATGAGGATGGTTCCGTCCATTTTCCCTCTTGATATTTCGTAAGATTGCTATGACATTTCTCTGCAGATGTTTGTTGGGTTTTATCTGTTGATATGCTGCATATGCTTGTAACTTTTGGATGCTGACTTTCCTCTTTTTGCAGTGTGTCTGATCCATTTACTGAAATTCCAGCTGACATGCTCCTGTTTCAAATATGCATTCCTTTTGCTATTGAGCATTTCAAACTACGGCATAATCTCAAATCCCTTCTCCGGTACTGGTTCACTGCTGTTGGCTGGGCTCTTGGCTTAACAGATTTTCTACTTCCAAAGCCGGAGGATAATGTTGGACATGAAAATGGGAATGCCGATTTGGGAAGACATGATAGAGGATATGGACAAGCAGCTGGTCAGGAACGAGTGGCAGCCCTGGAGGATGCAAACCAACCCAGACATTTGGCTGCTAATGGCAATTCAACCGAGGAGTTTGACGGTGATGAATTGGATGACCAAGAGTAAGTTCTGATGGATATTACTAGCATCTACATTGTATTCTTTAACAGTATTTATTTTTTGTGTTTAGAGCCGTTCTTTGTGGATGACGACACAATTGACGGTTGAGTTTCTGTATTTCTTTTTGATGCATCGTTTACATTATATTATCTGGTTGATCCTTCAGCAGGTGGGCTTTTGTACTTCGGATTGTGCTATTGTTGGTGGTTGCTTGGATGACTCTGCTTGTATTCAACTCTGCATTGATAATTGTACCAATATCACTTGGGCGAACACTCTTCAATGCCCTCCCTCTGCTCCCAGTCACTCATGGCATCAGGTGCAATGGTAAGATGATGGTAATAGTTTCGGATGTTTTTATTATATTATTCTGGAACGAAGTCAAGCTTATATATTACCCTTGGGTTTCTTCTCCAGATATATATGCTTTTGTAATTGGAAGCTATGTGATTTGGACTGGTTTGGCTGGGGCGAGATACTGCGTTGAACTCATAAGAACAAGTAGAAGTAGAGTACTGTTTAAGCAGATATGGAAATGGTGCGGCATTATTGTCAAGAGTTGTATACTGTTGTCAATATGGGTAAGAAATAAGAATCCTGACCTTTTGAAATAATATGGAAATCCATTTTCCGACAACATATTATCCATGTTTTTCAGATATTTGTGATTCCGGTGTTGATTGGGCTGCTGTTTGAACTTCTGGTGATTGTGCCAATGCGGGTTCCGGTGGATGAAACCCCAGTTTTCCTATTGTATCAGGACTGGGCTCTGGGTCTGATATTCTTGAAGATCTGGACTCGAATGGTGAGTGACCATTACCTCATCTGTATGCTAACGAATTGAATAGGAATCTCTAAGTGACACTGATGAATGATGATAGGTAATGCTGGATCACATGATGCCACCGCTGGTGGACGAGAGGTGGCGCGTGAAATTCGAGAGGGTGAGGGAAGGCGGTTTCTCAGGGCTGCAGGGGGTGTATGTGATGAGAGAGATAGTGTTGCCGATCATGATGAAGCTGCTGACTGCATTATGCGTTCCCTACGTATTGTCGAGAGGAGTGTTCCCTATATTAGGGTACCCATTAGTGGTGAACTCGGCCGTGTACCGTTTCGCGTGGTTGGGATGTCTGGTAGTGAGCGTGGTGTATTTGTGTGGGAAGAGATTCCACTTTTGGTTCACCAATCTCCACAACTCGATACGAGATGACCGTTACTTGATTGGGCGTAGGCTCCATAACTATGGGGAGGTAGAGGTAGAGGCAGAGGCAGAGGCCGCCATGCCCTTGGTTTCAGAAGATGAAGATGGAATGAATTTGGGGCGTAGGCGCCACCGCCTCATTCTACAACATGATGAATAGAATAGGAGTGCTCTGCTTCCTGCTTGTGAATATTCATTTTCTTGTAAGGTTTTAATCTCATATTTTATTTATTTTATATGGTCAATATTAGTATAATCATAAGCTCAGTATCATATCATATACTCCATTCGTTCCGATTATATAGTCCACTTTGATCTTGCACATTTGTCAAAAAATTATTTAATATTTAAACAAATTTTCAAGATTATCTTTATTTAAAGCATTAATTAACCTTTCATTTTTATAATATTACATTTAATATTCTCATTTTTCAAGATTATTTAGGGATATAATGGTAAATGAACATATAAAAATAATATTAAATATAAAAATTGGATTATATAATTGAAATACCTTAAAATAGTAACCTGAACTATATAATCAGAATGTTCAGAACGGATTTAAAGTGATATTTATACATTGATATATTATCAGGAGTAACGTACAACTAGGCATGTTGAACAGGTTAATCATTCGAATATTATGTTAGCCTTCAATTTTTCCGAGCTAAAAAAATCTTAACATTAAATCTAACTTTTCCGCTTGTTTGTCGGTCAATTAATTTATGAATTATATTTGATCTTTAATATTATATAATTTTTTTATATCATTAAATGTGTCTCTCATTTTTAATTCTTAAGTAATAAAAAATTGTACAAAATATATATTCTCTTTTATAAAATAACAAAACACTTTAAAATATTTTATATTCATAAATTTAAATATAAAACATATTATTTTATTAATATTTAAACCTGTTTTAATTTTATGATTAAATAATTTGCAAGTAAATAATTTTCAATTATAAATTATACATACTAAATATAATTATATAATTTAAAACTAATTGAAAAATATGATTCTGAATATTAAAAATAAATTTAGGTAATATAGTTATGAGGAAAAATACTAATAAAAAAATAATCAGATAATTAGTCAGGCAAGGTTTTTAGAAAAAAATTAAGATTAATATATTTAATTTTAATTTACTATAGTTTGGACTAATTTTATAAGTTCAATCATAGGTTCATCCCACTCAATTAGGGTATATAATATTTTTTAATAATTATTTTTTAGTTTTTAACTAAAATTTAATTATTAAAATAGCTCAATTCATAACTATAATTTTTATTCTTGTATAATTCTGATTTTTTTTCTTGAAAATAAATTAGAGTATTTTGTATTATACTTGATTTTGTTTTTGTAAAACCACTAATTAAAATAATTTTTGAGATAGTGAAACACAAATTTATCAAACCAAAAAACACATTGAGATCTTCTGTCCCACTTTTCATGTTCGACTATTATAATTATTAATTTTTATTTAATATTTTTTATAATTTTAATTTATTATAGTTTGAATTAATTTAATAAGTTCAACGTAGGTTCATCCCACCCATTTAGAGTACATAATATTTTTTAGCAATTATTAAATTTTTAACTAAAATTTAATTATTAAAATTAATTAACCCATAACTATAATTTGTGTTCCTATAAAATTTTACTCCCTCAGTCCAATTAGATTAGTCCAGTTTGGTTTCGGCGCAGAAACCAATGTTTGTGAGTGTAGTGGAATTAATATTTTATTGATATGAGAAGATTTTTTTTTCCATTTTAGGAAAGTGGACTAATCTGGTGGGACAGACGAAAATGGAAATATGGACTAATCTGGCGGGACAGAGGGAGTAATTTATATTCTTAAAAATCAATTATAGTATTTTTTATTATATTTGATTTTTATTTTCGTAAAAACATTAATTAAAATAGTTTTCGAGATAATGGGACAGCATTGTGGGAAAAAAAAACAAGGAACAATTGGAAAGAGAGAAACTGGGCTACAAACATTGGCCCATTCGAACGAAAATGAGATAAATAAGAAAAAAAAGCCCACGCAATGTGCATGAGAAGCCCAATATTTATGGCCCAATATGTGAAGCTCTTTCTCTACTTGAAATTCACCTCTCTCCAATCATCTTCTTCACTCTTTCCTGAATCTCAACAACGGCCAGCTTCATGCATAAGATGCATGCTTTCCTTCGTGTTATCCAAACGTCTCAACTGTGACAAAATCCATAAATTTATCCTCAATTTGTCCCAACCCTAAGAGAGAGAAACACGATCCACCGGTTTCTCCACCCCCACTCGATGGAGATCGGGCCGGAGACGACGGCGGAGGCTGAGAGGCTCCTGTCTTCTCGGGCGGCGCCTTTGGAATCTTCACCGTCGGAAGAAAATAACGGCGGCGGCGGCGATTGTTTTAAAAGCAGTGACGATGAAGCTGCTGTTGAGAGGTTTGATTTATTGGATGAGGACGAGGAGGGGGATGTTTGCCGAATCTGCAGGAATCCTGGTGAGGCGGATAATCCTCTCCGCTACCCCTGCGCGTGCAGCGGGACCATCAAGTTCGTTCACCAGGATTGCCTTCTTCAGTGGCTGAATCACACTAACGCTCGCCAATGCGAGGTTTGACATTCGAGTGCCGCAATTTCTTCTTGTGGTTGTTTAAATTGATTTGTTCATGGATTTAATGAGCTGGTTTTGTAGAAATATCACGCTAAGGAAATGTTGTAAAGCCTAGCTTAGCTGAATTAATCTCTGCATGTTATTTTTTTCTTGTCTGCGGTCGATTGATAGTTATTTCTCTAGAAGTGCTAGACGTTGTTAGAATGTTGAATTGGATGTAAGAAATGATATGTGGAACTCCTCCGGTCAATACCGAAGCTGAGCTTGTGTAAAATGTGTGATAATTACATTCTGTTGAACTTCTAAGAAGACGTTGTTAAGAGTCCCTCTAGCATTTGAAACTCTGAAGGTTGCATATGTTTGAACGCATCAATTGCTTCTTGTTATATACGCTTAATTAATTATGTTATCTTTTTTAGGGAGGATTTATATGGTGATTGTTGTTACCTCTCTTTTTTCTGCCTCATCAATTCGTTTTGGTGTGCATTTGCAGGTGTGCGAACACCCGCTTTCATTTTCTCCAGTTTATGCTGAAAATGCCCCATCGAGGCTTCCATTTCAGGAATTCATTGTTGGGATAGCTATGAAAGCCTTCCATGTTCTGCAATTCTTTTTACGTCTCAGTTTTGTACTTTCTGTTTGGCTTCTCATCAGCCCTTTTATCACATTTTGGATTTGGAGGTTGGCATTTGTTAGAAGTTTTGGAGAAGCTCAGAGATTATTCCTGAGTCACTTGTCTACAACAGTCATTCTCACTGACTGCCTGCATGGATTTCTGCTGTCAGCTAGCATTTTTTTCATTGTTCTTGGTGTCACTATATTGAGAGGTTACTTTAGGCATTTACGCAAACTTGGTGGGCAAGATGCTGACAGAGATAGAGATGGAGCTCATGCTGTTAGAAGGAATCCAGCTCAAGCTAACAGAAATATTCCTGTTAATGAGAATGGTGAAGATGCTGGTGGAGCACAAGGAATAGCGAGTGCTAGTCAGATGATTCGGCGAAATGCAAAAAATGTTGCAGCTTGGTTTGAGAAGCAGGCAGCTAATTTGGAGAGGCATGCAGCTGATGTTGAACTGATCTTCGATGGTTTGTATGATCCTGATGATGCAGAAGATGTACCTTTTGTTGAAGTGGTTGGAATGCAGGGGCCTGTATTTCATCTGGTTGAAACTTCATCCTCGGTGGGTCTTCTGATTTTGAACTCATTGACTTCTTGTTGCATAATCATTGTTAGATTGGTATGTTGGTTACGGTGCATTATTCTACATATTGTTTTATTTTTGGTGATAAATTTAAGGCATTTGTCTCCCTTAGTTTAGCTATGTTTATCTAATCACAGTGCCACACTTGCTAAATCATTAGTTGTCTTCCTTTTTATATTTCCTTTTGTACTAGGCAGTCATCTATAACAAGCAATAAATGTGTTTTGGATATGTGTGTGTGCAGCAAAAATATTTCAAATGGCTAACTGTTCTTTGTTCTTTTGGAACCAAATCTGCTTTCAGACCCGGTTGATATTTAGCACATAATTTCCCTCTGTCACTGGTTGACATTAGAAGTCATTCGGAAACCAACTTTTTTCTTTTTTAATGCAGGGTCTTGCGTGTAATATGATATTTCTTGGAGTTGTGATCTTTGTCCCATTCTCGTTGGGACGTGTTATAATACATTACTTATCATGGATTTTGTCATCGGCAACCAACCCAGTGTTATCCGCAGTTGTACTATTCACTGAATCAACATTTTCTTCAGCCAATATAACTCTAAAGAATGCTCTGACTGCTGTTGTGAATCTGACTTCTGATAGAGATGATGATAGTTTTTTGGGTAAGGTTACAGAGATATTGAAAGCAAATGTAACAGGACAAACTATATCAAGCAACATAAGCTCTACAGTGGCAACTGATATCATGAAAGCTCGGTCAGTTGAGGTGTCACGTCTTTCTGATGTTACTACTCTTGTTGTTGGCTATGTGTTGATATTTTCTGTTGTCTTCTTTTACCTTGGGATTGTTACCTTAATCTGCTATTCAAGAGGAGAGCCTTTAACAATGGGGAGGTTCTATGGTACTGCTTCCATTGCAGAGACTATTCCATTCCTTTTCAGGCTGTTTGTAGCTACAATGAGACATTTAATGACTAAGGTTAAAGTCGCTTTCCTTCTGGTAATTGAGCTTGGCATTTTCCCTCTAATGTGTGGTTGGTGGCTGGATATATGTACGATAAGGATGTTTGGGAAGTCAATTTCTCAGAGAGTTGAGTTCTTCTCAGTCTCGCCACTGGCAAGCTCGTTGGTTCATTGGATTGTGGGAATTGTTTATATACTGCAAATAAGTATCTTTGTCAACCTTCTTCGAGGGGTATGAATAGAGCCCAAACTTATATTTGTTATGTTTCAGCGTAACTTCTCGTTTCCGAATCCCTAAATGAATGTTCATATGTTTTAGGTTTTGCGCAATGGGGTTCTTTATTTTCTCCATGATCCTGCTGGTCCTAATTACAATCCATTCCGTGATCTCATTGATGATCCTGTGCACAAGCATGATCGTGGAGTTTTTTTGTCTGTTGCTGTACATGGGAGTTTGATAGTTATGTTGGTATTTTTGCCAGTTAAACTTGCAATAAGGATGGTTCCGTCCATTTTCCCTCTTGATATTTCGTAAGATTACTATAATATTCCTCAGTAGATCTCTGTTGGGTTTTATCTGCTGATATACTGCATGTGCCTTTGTAACTTTTGGGTGCTGACTTTCTTCTTTTTGCAGTGTGTCTGATCCATTTACTGAAATTCCAGCTGACATGCTCCTATTTCAAATATGCATTCATTTTGCTAGTGAGCATTTCAAACTAAGGCATACTCTCAAATCCCTTCTCCGGTACTGGTTCAATGTTGTTGGCTGGGCTCTTGGCTTATCAGATTTTCTACTTCCAAAGCCGGAGGATAATGGTGGACATCAAAATGGGAATCCCGATTTGGGAAGACATGATAGAGGATATGGACAGGTAATTGGTCAGGAAAGAGTGGCACACCTGGAGGATGTAAACCAACCCAGACATTTGGCTGCTAATGGCAATTCAACCGAAGAGTTTGACGGTGAAGAATTGGATGACCAAGAGTAAGTTCTGATGGATATTGCTAGCATCTACATTTGTATTATTTGCACTGAGTTGTCCTACTTTCTGGCAATTATGTCGTGTGATGCTTCTAGTCTGTCAGTTAACAATATCTATTTTTTGTGTTTAGAGCTGTTCTAGGTGGATGATGAATCAGTTGATAGTTGAATTTTGGCTGATCCTTCAGCAGGTGGGCTTTTGTAATTCGGATTGTGTTATTGTTGGTGGTTGCTTGGATGACTCTGCTAGTATTCAACTCTGCATTGATAATTGTACCAATATCACTTGCGCGAACGCTGTTCAATGCCCTCCCTCTGCTCTCAGTCGCTCATGGCACCAGGTGCAATGGTGAGATGATGGTAATAATTTCGGATGTATTTATTATTTTGGAATGAAGTCATGCTTAAAGAATACCCTTGGGTTCCTTCTCTAGATATATATGCTTTTGTAATTGGAAGCTATGTGATTTGGACCGGTTTGGCTGGGGCGAGATACTGTGTTGATCTCATCAGAGCAAGGAGAAGTAGATTATTGGTTAAGCAGATGTGGAAATGGAGTGGCATTATTGTCAAGAGTTGTATACTGTTGTCAATATGGGTAAGAACTAAGAATCCTGACCTTTTGAATGAAATATTATGGAAATCCATTTTCCGACCACATATTATCCATGTTTTTCAGATATTTGTGATTCCGGTGTTGATTGGGTTGCTGTTTGAACTTCTGGTGATTGTGCCAATGCGGGTTCCAGTGGATGAAAGCCCGGTGTTTCTTTTGTATCAGGATTGGGCTCTGGGTCTGATATTCTTGAAGATCTGGACTCGAATGGTGAGTGACCATATCTCATCTGAATTCAATAGAAAACTGAAGTAGTATTAACCTGTCGGTTGATATACGGGCTTGGAAGCTAGCTCAGAGAGAAAGGGTGCTCAACCACAATTTATACATAAGTTTAGCTTAGCAACAGGCCGATGTTAGACAATGTTCTAACCCCGCCCAATGTGGTCTTGTCCTAATATTGCGTACGAATAAACGACAAAGGCCAATCGACCTGGCCATGATATCATGATAAACGGGTTTGGGTAGAACTTATCCCCAAAAACTAAGAGAAAGGGTGTTCAACAACAATTTATACATAAGTTTAGCTTAGTAACAGGCGATCTGAGACAATGTTCTAACATGGGTGACACTCTGATGAATAGGTAATGCTGGATCGCATGATGCCACCACTGGTGGACGAGAGGTGGCGCGTGAAATTCGAGAGGGTGAGGGAAGGCGGTTTCTCAGGGCTGCAAGGACTATATGTGATGAGGGAGATAGTGCTGCCGATCACGATGAAGCTGCTGACTGCATTGTGCGTTCCCTACGTATTGTCGAGAGGAGTGTTCCCTATATTAGGGTACCCATTAGTGGTGAACTCGGCCGTGTACCGATTCGCGTGGTTGGGATGTCTGGTAGCGAACGTGGTGTATTTGTGTGGGAAGCGCTTCCACTTTTGGTTCACCAATCTCCACAACTCGATACGAGATGACCGTTACTTGATTGGGCGTAGGCTCCATAACTATGGAGAGTAGAGGTATCAAAAAGGTCAATCAATCCATTAGATTTTACATCAGCTTTATTAGTTTTGTGAGAATTCGGTTTGAGGTTGAAATTTTTTCACGTTAAATTTTTTTAATCCTAACCTTAATTTTTTGGTCTAGTTTGTTCGGCCTATTGTTTACTTTTTAATCTTTAATATTTTAGAATACTTTTTATGATATTAAATGTGTCTCTCTCACTTTTAATTCTTTAAATATATAAATAATTGTACTAAAAATTTATTCCCCCCTATGAAACAATCAAAACACGTCAAAATCATATATTTATAAATATAAATAGGGGTGAGCAAAACTGAACCAAACCGTAAACCGGCGGTTTCAGTTCGGTTTATATATTAATTTCGGGTGTTATTTTATCTAGATTTTTTTAAACCGCCAAAATTCGGTTCGGTTTTAATTGAAATATGACGGTTCGGTTCGGTTCGTGCGGTTTGGATATGAATTTGTAGATTTGAACTTAGATTTGAATTGTTATTTATGAACTTGTGTAATTGGATTTATGAGTTAGACTTGTTTGTTGAACTTGTGGAATATATTTGGTGTATTTGGACATGTATGTTTTAATTCAAGCATTTTGAAAAATAGGTGGAAAATGTTCGGTTTAAACCGAACCATCGAACCGTGCGGTTTGGTTCGGTTTGGTGCAAATCGTCAAACCGAACCGAAATCGCCCATTCGGTTCGGTGCGATTTACATAATCCTAGCAGTGCAGTTCGGTTTGATTTTTTAGGATTTGCAGTTTGACGGTTTGGTTCGGTTTTCAAACCGAACCGACTGTTGCTCCCCTAAATATAAATACCAGAAATGTATTATTTTGTTATTTCATTAATATTTCAATGTGTTTTAACTTTATAAATAACTTGTAAATATTTAACTATCCGTTATAAATTATATATACTAAATAAAAATCTATAACTAAAAATGTAATTTTGAATACTAAAAATTAATTTTTGTAATATAATTATGAAAGATATACTTATAAAAAATAAAGCAAAAACTTGCTTTAGACAGACCTAAACGGTTTAGGCGGGTTTTATCCTACCCAAATGGATTGATCCATTCCATATAGGGTTTATTAATCCCAATTAGAGTATATTATATGGTTTGAGCTTGAGTTAATGGATAAAACCCGCCGGCGTTTCAAAAAATAATAATCAAATTATTAGTTGGGTTGCCTATGACTTTATCCGATTATTTGGTTCCAACTATTCGGTGAAGAAAGATTTTTAACAGTAATCTACTTTTTTTTTTTAGCTTAATTCAAGCAAGTAGGAAATAAAATCCAAGAAAATGGCCAATTGCCGGCCACCACAACCAGTGGCGGTTTGAGACAAAGGGAAGGACGCAGAGGCAGAAATTCAAAGGAAAGGTGAAATATCTAAGCCACACAACACGGGAAATGTGAAATAAATATCTAGCCACTTTCTCCATCTCTTTTTTTACAACACTTTCTCTCTCTTTATATCGCACTCAAATCGCTCAGCACTCGATATTTATTTTCCAAATATCAACGACGCCATGGCCTCAATTTCTTTCGCCGTTGTTCCGCGGCCGGTGGTTTTCTCAACCGTTCGTGGTTGCGGTTTGCCCGCGCACAGCGACTGCATCTTCTTCCGAGCTCTCACCGGCGCTTCTAGTTCCGGCGGCGACCGGAGCCTGTTTTTGCAATTACGCCGGACGGAAGCTCTTAGATTCGCTTCCAATGGTTCCACCAATTCCATTCCCGTAAGATATCGTTGAATCATTTGTCTGCGCGTTTGGTATCGGTTGTTGATTTTTATGAGTATGCCGAGAAATTGAATTTTCACTGTTGATTGGAGAATCATAGGATGGGATGTTTACTTGTTGATTTATCGTTATTACAGGAACCTTGAGTTTTTTTCTGAGAGACTTAATTCAGGATTTTTGAAACGCAATTTAAATGCTCCGTCAATTGAACAATTAGGTCGGTTGGATTCTTGATTATGATTGAAGATCTGTTGGTAAACATTGTGGTTTTGATGGAGAATTGATAGAAAGTGTACGTAGTATTTTTAAATGAAATATTGGGCATTGCAGTCTTGATCCTAATTCACTTGGCCTTGTTGTCCATTGCAGACACGAGAAGGTATTTACACTGTTGGTGATTTTATGACAACTAAAGAGCATTTACATGTGGTGAAGCCTACAACTACTGTTGATGAGGGTATATCTCACTTTTTAATTTATTAAAATGACTTGTTTTTGTTTACTTTTTCAATGAAATACTTTCTCTTAAATCACATCGAACTGTTTTTTCTTCAATTGCAGCTCTGGATATCCTTGTTGAGAAACGCATCACTGGATTTCCTGTGATCGATGATGACTGGAAGTTGGTATGTTAGATCTCCAATGCACTTCATTTTTCTTGGGAGAACATCTGCATGAGTTCAACTGCTTTCATAAATCGTTAGTTGACATATCTGCCTAGTTTGGCAGAGAACTTCCCATTACTTATGCTCCCTCTACATATTAAATGTCTGAAGAGTATTCTTCTGTTTGAAGTTTGTATACTGTGTCATGATGGTTTAAGTTATATGTTTCTGAGAAAAGTAGTTGTTTATGCAGGTAGGTGTTGTTTCTGACTATGATCTGTTGGCACTGGACTCCATCTCAGGTATCATTTTTAATGTGAATCCAATGTGTGTTAGCTTTTGCAAAGAGTTATATTTTGCTCGATGCTTGTTTTCTGGGCGATCAAGGCCATTCATAATTTTAGGACAACACATGAGAAATGTGTACTAGCAAATTGAAGCTGGAAGATAATTGTCTTTTATTTGTGCACTTGGGTTTTCGAATGACCATTTCTTTGTGAAGATGTATTATTCCCTCCGCCCCGAGTAAATTGTCCACATTTCGTGTGTCCCACTATGTTAGTCCATTTTCCTAAAATAACAAGTTTTTCACACTCGTCAATATGCCCGGTCAAATGTGGACAATTTGACCGGGACGGAGGGAGTATAATGTTGGACTTTTTTTTTTTTTGGAGTGATTATGTTCCGTCAGATGACATAACTATATTCTTTGTTATAGATATTTTACTTTTTTCTTGGTCTTTCCTTTTTGACTGGCTAGTTATTTAGATGTTGTATGATAGTATCTTATCATTATCTCTGTCAAATTTAGGTGGTGGACAACATGAAACAAATATGTTCCCAGACGTTGATAGCTCCTGGAAAGTATGTATAACTTTCTTTCTTAAATAGCAACTAGGCATTTGTTGCTTTCTAGCACCAAATGAGATTCTACAAATATTAATTATTACTTGATCTTCCAGTTCTAGTATGATTCTACAAATATTTAACAAATAATGTAAAGTTGTATGTTTGACCTTCAAAATATTAATATATATATGGTTCAGTTTAGGTCCATATAACACTCTAATACTCTGTGGGCAAGTTCTAATGATTGCAACCTCCTGTCGTTAGTAATCTCCATTTGTTTTTTTTACAATGAACTGGATAGAAGTTGATTGATCAGGGTTGCATTATTTCTACCAGTCCTAATATTTTTTTCTCATGGCAGACATTTAATGAAATTCAGAAGCTGCTCAGTAAAACTAATGGGAAGGTTATTGGTGATGTTATGACTCCTGCTCCCCTTGTTGTCCGTGTAAACACCAATCTTGAGGATGTCGTGAGGTATTTGACCTTTTCTTTTCCTTTCTGTATAGTTAGATTTAAGAATTTTCTTGGTTGAGTTTTTGATTCAATGATACTATTGATGTTTGTAGGTTATTGCTTATAACAAAACACCGGCGGCTACCAGTTGTTGATGGTGAAGGGAAACTGGTAAAATAACTAGTAGTACCACCTTTTTCTTTGGTGCATTATGAGAGAATTCTCACTCGAAATTATTGAGTGCTGCATTTCCATTGTCATCATAGGTTGGGATTATAACAAGGGGCAACATTGTTAGAGCTGCTCTTCAAATGAAGCAGGAGGGGCAACATTACTAGAGCTGCGCTGATCTTCACATAAAGCAGGCTGCTTGAGAACCGTGATTTGGGTGTCTATTTATTAAAGTAAAGTAATAACAGATGATTCATTCTGCTGCACAGGCTACACAGCATCAAATTGTGGAGTTCATTGACCCACTGGCTAGCTTCAAGTGCATTTGGCAATCACGGCGAGCGAGGAGAGGAGATACCACGATACCCAGAAACTAAGCACTTAATTCTGGTTTAGGCTGCTTCTTGTAAGTTTATAGTCATGTTTAAGTTATTGGCAGTCGTTAGGATATAGAATAGCATTCTAATCAAAGATCAGAGGTGATCTGTCTTGGCCTCACAGCTTTTGTGATGAACAAATATATGTGGGTTATTTTATTTCAAACAAATTGTAAAAGATTATTTGATGTAACCCCATGGTAATTTATAATATTCCTTCATCTTTATACATATCAGGTAGAGGGCAAAGGGCAGAAGCTGGTTTTTTTTTTTAATTTTTTTTAATTGAGTTATAACATTCAATTAGAGTTGAGAAGGATTAAATCTTGATTTTTTTATTCATTTATGTGTGAGGATTACTATAAATGAACTCGGATCAAACCTTTTGTTTCACTATGTTGTTTTACTTGGTGTACTACTATTTTAATAATTATTATTATAACAATAAAAATTAAGCATGAAAAAATGTTTTCTAATTGATTTTTGTAAATTAAAATTAAAATCTTTTAAGAATATAAATTATGGTAGGGAAAATATGCAATTTCTGTTAGGGGATTTTATTCCAAAGAATTTTATGTTTGGGAAATTTCATCCAATTTAATTGATATTAGTTTTTTTTTTTTT
>JAPKLW010000681.1:276025-330619 GCA_026898455.1 Plectranthus barbatus
TTCCTTCCGTTTCACTATGTTATTATTCAAGAGTTCGGAATTGGAAGTACACCACTCACTTATTTTTCTCTCTCTTTCGCAATTAGTCTGCTTTCGGATCGTTGATAATTGATGTAGGGTAAATCCGTGAAATCGAGTTTTAACTGAGGGATTTGTGTTGTTTGATGAGACTTGGCCTTCCAATTCATCGTTTTATTTTTAGTATTCGTTTTTGATTCGTTGAAGCGATTTTCTTGATAAGCATCTTCAGGTGATTCTCACCATAGTCACAATTTGATGCTTTTGTCCAACTAATTGAGGATGGCGAACTTATAATTAGTTTCTACTTCGTGAATAAGTGGGGTGGTTCCGTTTAGGGTTGTGATATTGAAAGCAATTAAAGTCTCGAAAATGTCTGTTACTTGCAGATCGCAGGTGCTTTAATCTTGGACTAATTTATCATTGGATATGTTATTCGGCTTTGTGTTCTTAGGTTTGGTTTCACTGAAATGCGAACTGTTCTCTTGAGATTATTATTTGATTTTTGAAGAAATTGGGAGGAGGCTTAATCAAATAATAATGTTTGGCCTTTGTTTCAAGCTCCACAGTATTTTTTGTTTCTTCTTTGTTACATGGCATTACTGGTTTGTATGGTTCTTCACCAGACCATATTTTCTTCTTATGTTTGAAATAACATCGGTATTTTCTTAAAGTGTGTGGTTTTGAATTGCTGCACCTAATTTTCTATTATAATTCAGTAGTTGTTTTAAATTTCGAAATTTCTCTCAATGTCTAAATTCTTCTGTTGGAATCTGAGCAGTTGGAGATGAGCTCGGAGTCTCCTGATTTGTTAAATGTGCCAGATGTTAAGTCTGTAGAAAGCAATGTATCTAATGTGGAATCTGCCCCAAAAAATCCTGAACGTGATGCACCATCAAAATTCTCAGCTTCTGGAATCTCCACTTGGGCTAAGAATCTGAAAATCCCCCAGACATTTACTGGATCACAGGAACCATCTCCATCGGGGAGCTCAGGGAAGTCAACTCTTTCACGTTTGACTAGTGGTTTAGGACTCAACTTGTCTCCCAAGTCTCCGCAATCAGATGAAGGTTCTGCTGGTGCTTCACCAACAGCATCAGTTGGTATATTTGGAACCATTACGAAAGGAATAGTTGACACGTCTAAGAATGCAGTCAAGGCTGTGCAGGTCAAAGCTCGTCATGCTGTCTCTCAAAATAAGCGAAGATACCAGGTTACTCACTACTTTCTTGATTAGGTTTTTGTTATTCATCAGAAGGTGACAGTTTTGGTTTTTAATTTTACCCTTGTATAATTATTTCATCTTCAGATATTTTTTTCTTCATGAAGGAGTAAGCTCATTATTCATGGTTTTTTTAATTATTGACTTAAAAATTATATTATTTTGAAATGCTTTTTTGGATTCTGCGGTACCAATTCATTTATTTATTTGCATCTGGTTTCATATTTGGAAGATCGATAAATTGTGTTGTGGGTCTGATGTAGGATGGGGGATTTGATTTAGATATGACTTACATCACAGAGAATATCATTGCAATGGGCTTCCCTGCTGGTGATATGAGTTCTGGTTTCTTTGGATATGTTGAGGTACAAAATCCTATTCACCTAAGATTTGGCTCCTTGATCATGGGTAATTACTGCTAATTTGAACTTTTTTATCGATTTAGGGATTTTATCGGAACCACATGGAGGAAGTAATTAAGTTCTTTGAAACTTACCATAAGGTAAATAATCTTCCCTTATCTGTTTGTTTTGATATTCATAGCTCCACGTCTTGTTTTCAATACTTGCCTAAGTCTTACACAATTTCAGTGCACCTTTTGACCATATTGCAAAACATATATTAATAGTTCAAATGCAGGACAAATACAAAGTGTACAACCTTTGCTCTGAAAGATTGTACGATGCATCTTTATTTGAGGGAAAGGTGAGTGTTCTCTGGGATGTTATACTGTTAATTTGTCCCAACTGAGTGCTTCTTTTGTTGAAAAAAAAAAGTGCATGGCCCTTTACTGCAGAGTTAAAAAGTTATGTTAAATGTGGCTTGCTACTAGATATCTTAAATTTTAGCCATTTAACTACCTTTTTTTATTTTTATTTTTCTCTACAGGTTGCTTGTTTTCCATTTGATGACCATAATTGCCCTCCTATTCAACTCATCATATCATTTTGCCAAAGTGCATATTCATGGTTGAAGGATGATATTGAAAATGTTGTGGTTGTGCACTGTAAAGCTGGGATGGCTAGGACTGGATTGATGATTTCTAGTCTTCTTCTGTATCTGAAGGTAAAAAGTTGATCAACGTTTCCCTATATTTGGCATGTTGGTGCTATTTTCTATAAGAAGTGGTCTTTTTCATTGACATTCAAATTTCATTGTCTCTGCTTTCTAGTTCTTCCCCACGGCTGAGGAATCGATGGATTATTACAATCAGAAAAGGTGTATTGATGGTAAAGGGCTTGTTCTACCAAGTCAGATTGTAAGTTCTATCATATTGATTGCACTCTGTTCACAGCTTTCTATAACTTCTTTGCTCTTTCTGAGTACCTATGTTATTCTCGCAGAGATATGTCAAGTATTTCGAACGTGTTCTGGCTTACTTCAATGGAGAAAACCAGCCTGGTCGTAGGTATGTACTATTAATGGTTTACACTCGCGAACTTATTGTTTTCCAGGCCAGTGAAATTTTGCACTTGAAGTTTGATAGCATTAGTGTCTTGTTATCCTGTATAATTGTAATGTTGTGCGGTGACACAAGGGATGATGAATATTATATGAGTCTGATATGTTTTGAATTTATATTGAATTGCATTCTCCAGATGCATGCTTAGAGGATTCCGGCTACATAGATGCCCATACTGGATTAGGCCTTCCATTACAGTCTCTGATCATAATGGTGACTTCTGATTTCTGCATTTCCTGATCCTTCCATCTGCAGTGCTCTCATTTTTTTTTTTCCTTTTGAGCATTTTAGTCTAAAATATGCCTTCTGATGTAGGTGTGCTCTTCTCAACAAAAAAGCATCCAAGAACCAAAGATTTATCAGTATGTCATACCCGTCTCAGTATCCTGCATTGAACTACTAATTAATAGGATCTATAGATATGTTCAGATTGCTTCGTCACTTCTTTCTCTGCATTGTGATTTTATTTGGTTTCGATGTATGTATATGAACATAACTTGCTTCATGCTTCAGTTTCAGTGACTGAGGTTTTTTTTTATTCTCCGGTGCTGTTTGCTTAATTGAGTTTTTCATTAAAATACGGACTCATTCGAATTCAATGTGACCTCCCTTCTGCAGCCTGATGATTTTTGGTTTAGTGCACCTAAGAAAGGAATAATGGTATTTGCACTTCCTGGAGAACCTGGCTTGACAGAGTTGGCTGGTGATTTCAAGGTCCATTTTCATGACGGCCAAGGGGACTTCTATTGGTATTGCTAAGCCTCTCTCTCTCTCTCTCTCTCGCTCGCTTGTGGTTAATATACTAATGTTATGGATTTTCCGTTGCCAGCTGGTTGAATACAACAATGATTGAAAATCGCAAAGTTTTAAACACAAGTGATCTCGATGGTTTTGATAAGGTAAATTATGTTTTCGTTTCACATTCTGCCTGACATTATCATCAAGTATATTTTTACTTCAATCATATGAAACCATTATTCTAATTCAACTTTTTGCTTCCCATGCATATATATATATATATATATATAGTCGCTTCTATGGCCACACACTCACAAATTGTTTAATATAATGGGTAGTACATAACATGGCCGTTCTGCTACATTTTTGCAGAGAAAACTGCCTTCCCCGGGCTTTCAAGTGGAAGTAGTTCTTGTGGATTATGACCCTGCTGCTGTTTCCGCGAGGCCCCTATCAGAGACCACTGCTAGTCAATCTACTGGAGATCATGGAGCCAATTCAAACTCCAGTCCAAGTCCAACCCCTGGTCCAGTCGAAGCCACAGCTGCAGCTACTACAAAAGACTCAAAGAAAGACAATGGTGATGAGTTATCTGACAGCGATTCCGAAGAAACTGCAACCAGACAAACTGGCATCTCTTCCCAGGCTGCTGGGCCTGTGACTGCAAAAACTGCAACAGCTGAAAGCAACCTTGCTTCTGAAAACACGACACGTAAGACCGAGCAGCAAGGATCTTCAGCTTCTCCGCAGAAGGAAACAGTTGGAGGAGGTGCAGAGATGTCGAGCTCAGTTGGGGAGGTAAGTGAGTTCAAAGCGGTGGGTGCTGATGCATCTATTTTCTCATTTGGAGACGACGACGACTATGAAAGCGAGTAAGCCTGAAATTCGTGTACATATATGCGTTTGTGAATAGTCATAAGTCTGAGCCGTGAGGCTGGCTGCGTTGGTATTTCATTCATTTCATTACAAGTTGTGTTGGTCAAGTTTGAATATGCTGATGCTGATGAATTCAAACTCTTAATCTATTACTTCATACTTATCTAAGTGTATTATTGCAATTCAAAGTTTCATTCGAGTTTTAACACCCTGTAAAAGTCTGAACTACTTTGACCGGCCCTCTCTTGCACATTTTATTATGGAACTACTTTCTCGTGGAAATGAAATGGTCCGATGCTGGAGTAGGGAGTGATTGCTGCCGTATAAGAAGTATGAACAATGCGCGACTTGTATAAAATTTTTAATAGGTGTGCGAAGGGTGAAACGAATGAATGAGGTTGTTATATTGAAATGGAAGTTTTAGAGAGAGCTTTTTAGGATGGGAGAAGCATGATGAGAAAGACATGTGTGATTACTATTTGTGAGCTATTTGGGATTATTATTTGTTAGTTATTCGAGTCTCGATTCAATAAAAACTCGTTTATTGAAGCTCATTTTTTTAATGAATCAGATTTTAGAATCGTAGTATTCAGTTTGTGGGCTTGTGAACAAGTTTGTTAGCTAAAATTAGTAATGATAGAAATTTGGAATAAATGGCTTTTTCTTTCAAAGTATTAATGAATATTAAATATATTCTAAATTTAGAAAGTTTGTTTGGACTTGATTAAGGCTCGATAAAATTAGCGAACTTCAAAATTTTTGATAAAAAACTCGATGTTTGACTTGATATTAAACGAGTCAAACGTGAACACGACACTATTCGGTTTAATTATACCCCTAGTAATTGTGTTGATATGTAGATTTAGTTATAAGTTAGAAGGCCAGTTTAAGCCATTAATGGCAACATAGGCGATCTTAGGTGAGCTCCTTTAAGCGGAATATTACATTATATATTTAATATTTGTTTATAATCAAGATTATGTTTCACTAATACAAGATAATTTAATATAAATTATCCATATAATTGCGTAAATCTCACAGCCGCCTGCGTGTAAGATTCCTCAAATACGATAAAAGAAATATTGAATGAAAATGGAAGGTGATAGTAACCTTAATTTCAAAATTTCTTCTATTATAATTTTTACAAACAAATCTGAATCGTCTTCGTGAATAAAATAACCATTGCAGTCTAATTGTGTGCATAATAATAATAATAAAAGTGAAGCCGCTTTTGCAATGAGTAAAGTCAAGCCCTCCTCTTCGTACAATTATTCATCCACTCCTCCCATGTCGGCCTCCGGCATCCAAGGTCAACTTCTTGAGATCACAGGTGCGCTTCTTCTGCTTTGCTGGTTTCTCGACTTGTGTTTCGTTTGTTTGCTTGATTGATTTTTTTTTTTTTTTTGGTGTAGTTGTGGGCGGGAATAAATTGAAGGATACGGAGTGGATTTCCAGACAAGATCCCTACGTTTGCCTCGAGTATGGGAGCACCAAATTCCGCACTCGTACTTGCACAGGTTTTGCGTCTGAATTTGGTTAAACTCGTTTGAATTAGTTGGTGGAGGTCTGATTTGCTGGTTGAATTGGGTTTTTGCGCAGATGGAGGGAAAAACCCTACATTTCAAGAGAAGTTCGTGTTTACTTTGATAGAAGGGTTGCGGGAGTTCAACGTTGTTGTCTGGAACAGCAATACTGTCACCTTCGACGATTTCATCGGCAGTGGAAAGTAATACACTCATCTTGTTGTAACAACTATTTTTGGTGGGATCTTGATCTTGAATATGAATTTGGTTGGTGCAGGGTTCAATTGCAGAAAGTTCTTTCTGAGGGTTACGATGATACCGCGTGGCCTCTCCTTGACAAAAGAGGGAGGTATGAAATCATTCTAAATCACATTTTCAGTTGTTAGCTTCTTGATCTAATCTACCCAGTAGTTGAGTGGTTTCTTGGTCGTTGATTTCTAGTGGCAATGCTATCATTTTGAACAATTATCTGTTAAAATTTATAGTTTCAAATCTGTTTCCCTACTCATAGCTGTTTGCGGTTGATGTGTGGGGTTGATAGAGATTGTATAGAGCTTTTCTTGATTTTGGACAATCAACTAAGTTGCTGCCTCATCATGCCTAATCTATTTTGGAGAACTTGATGCATAAAGAAAGTCAAAACTGCAAGATAGCTTTGTTGTGAACAGCATTATTTTAGAGTTGGAAATTTAGAATAGAGGGCCAAGAAGTCAATAACCATGTTTTCAATTATGCTGCACTTCATGTATTTTTATTTTTTTTGCTAATGACTGATGCCCCCTTCCTTTCCAAGACTTGGATAAATTTGTCTGATTTAGTATCATAACAATGTAGTTTTGCATTCATTTTCTGAGGTGAAATCATGCTTTTATCTACACATCCACACACCATGAAGTAATGTATAGTCTGCTAATGTGTTCAATCTAATCCACAGGCATGCTGGAGAAGTTCGGTTGATAATGCATTACGCTAATGCCAAAGTAAGCTTAAATTGCCCTTTCATTTCATGCGATTATAGAATAGTTCCATTAAGGGGCACTATTCTGTGTGAAATATTTGTATCTGAAAGTTATACGAACCCTTTTGTTTTTCAGAAGCCAGCAAAACCCCATGCTCCATCAACTCCATCATATCCAAGTGCACCTGCAGTTCCTCCGTATTCAGCACTTCCAGCAGCTTCTTATCCTCCAACAAGCTACCCCCCGACGAGCTATCCTCCAGCACCTCATTATCCTTCCTATCCTCCAAATCCTTCAGGATATCCCCCACAGCAGGCATATCACCAACCAGCTGCTGCTGCCTATCCTCCAACATACCCACCAACTTCATCATATCCGCCATATCAAGCCTATCCTCCTCCTCCGGAGCCACATCAATATCCTCCAGGTAGAGCTCTTGCACCTAATCCTTTTTCTTGGATATCTCATACTAACACCAATATTCTTACATCATAGTAGGTCCATATCCTCCGCCTCCATATCCTCCTCCATCGTTCTGAGGCATACACATTAACGAGTTAACGGAGAATTCTAAGCCGCCAATAACTTCTTGGTAAGTCAACTTCCCAGAGGTGTTTAAACTTGCAGCTACTTGGATTTTCCTTTCATCATGTTCATGTTGCTTTGCGTTTGTCCCTCCAAATTCTAGTGAAATTATTATATTCATGAGTATATGTTTTGTAAAGAGAAGTGGTGATACATACCATGATTAGACCCGTGAACCATAGTTGCTATTTATTCTTGTTTGACCTTGTGATGGGATTTCTCACCTACAATGATGGAGGTGTCTTTCGGTGTTCCACTCCCATTTGTGATGTCTTGTTTCCCAGATTTCATCTCCATTTCTTACTCCATTTATGTTTGATGTAATGTAAGCATTTGTAAAGGTGATGATACTAATATAATATATCACTGTATTATTTGTAAGTATATAAATTTAAAGAAGTCATGCATGCTAATGTTAAAAAAGATTAGATTTTACTAAATAAGCATCCTACTTAGACATATTTTGAATAAATAGTAATTTTAATTGGAGTTTTATCAATCGAGGACCCGAAACATAGTTTAATACTCAATCCAGGATCCGAAAGATCATACAATTCTCAATCCAGGACCTCAATATCAGGTCTTGGATTGAGAATTATTTGATCTTTCAGGTCCTGGATTAACAAATCATCTTTCGGATCCTGAATCGATAATTAAACTATTTTTTGGATCCTGAATCGATAATTTTCCATTATAATTGTAATTAAGAGGAGAGAATTTTATTGGGTTTTGGAAGTGGGTGGAGAAATGATTTGCCATTTGGAAAAAGGGCAATGGGGACCTTGTCATGTTTGAGGCTGTTTCTGAGACATAAAATCTGGCCTATTTGACTTCTTTTTTTATTTTTTTTTGTGGGAATTTTGACTTGAGATTTGCTATAATTGATGTTTTTATATAGAGGTTGTTAAGATGGAAAACAACTGTAATAAATCTACTTTTTTACATCTAATCATTCATCACTATACAAGATTTTGGTTTCCCAAAACTTAATTCGATTTTCTTGCTTTAATGATTTCTTTCCTTTTTTTTTAGAAAGAAGATGAAATAATATTGTCACTCATGATGAGATTTTCTATTTCATAAATCTTTGTAATAGTAGAGGGGTTGGAGATAACATTTATCTCAAAATCTCTTATTAAAAAGTCAATTCATGTGTAAATTGATCTAAAACGCTCAGTACAATTTCATTATTAAAGAGGCAAAAAAAGAAGAAGGAAAAATAAGAGCAATTTAACTTTTGCGCATTATGAGATATGCTACAATGACAATTATTCATTAATAATAATATATATAAATATATGTCTCTATTTTAAAATTAAATTTGAAGTGTATAAAAATTTATAAAAATGTGATAATTTGTGTTGCAGGCCTCTTTGGATGCAGCAGGGGCCTGGACCAGTAATAGTGGGCTAATGCTCTACTATACAAAATCTTTACTCATAATTTTTTTTTTAATCTCATACTAATAGAAAATCTTATTATAATATTTCAATTACCATATTATTTATCTCTGAATAAATCATTTTACTACAGTATTTATATAATAGATGATGTGCTGAAAATTATTATTCTGACGATTTAAAAACAATACGAGTATAAACTTGATTATGGTAACATTGCAGTACAATCATCGATGGCTACCTAAAAAAATTAATTTCTGAAACATTTATTTAAGTTTTGGATTTGCAGGTATAGTTGGAGTTGAGTTGTACATATCTATCTATGCATTGCTTGCTTGTACAATGCCTCTTAATATTGCTTCCCTATTAGGTAGTTCTCGAGGGCCCCTTACAGTATCTGTGCCGTTGCATTTCATCTTGGATAAAATACTATGCTTAAATATTAATAATTTCTATTAATTTTGTTTAAAATGTATCATTCAATTCTATATTTTGTTCAAATGTATCGTTTAATTATTTATGGTATTTTTAACTATTAGTGATAATTTTAATAATACGAAAAAATTTGTGATAAATTTTCCTAATTTATCAAATATGGAGGGTATAATTCTCTAAAAAAAAAATTGAGTAAATTTCAGAGTTTATGGATATGTTGGAAAAAGATTCATAGTTTACGCCAAATATCAGTACTGTATTTTATCCTTAAAAATTGATCGATTATGAGTGATTTTAACGAAAAATAATGAACAAATTAACAACCGATCAATTTTTATACTAGGATATGGATATCAAAGAAAATCGACTAATTCTTTTAAGAGAATCAATCAATATAAATCTAATTCATATGAAATGATCTATTATTAAAATTTTCTTTTTATAGAGGGATTGAGACCCAAAAATAAAGGGTAAATAGAAATGATGATGAAAATAATACTCCATGTTGATTTGAATTTGCGATTGTCTCCGTTTAAAGAAAGGACAAGCGTGACACCCACTCTGATAAAATCTCTGCCTTTATCTCTCTGTTTTTGAGAACTCACTCCCTCCCATTCACATTCAGAGAGAGAGAGAGAGAAACTTCCCACCTATCTAGCTTTGAGAGAGAGAGAATGGGGTTTACTTTTCTTTCTGCTTCTTTTCTTGTATAATGAACAGAGAAGCAACGCACCCTTTTCTTATCCCCAGATAATGGCTGTTGAGCAAAATGCTGAAAAATCTTTGCTTGATGTGCTCTACTGTGAAGAGGAAAAATGGGTAGATGTTGATGGTGATGGTGATGGTGAAGGTGAAGGTGAGGACGATGAGAGTGGAACCACCTCAGACAGCAACGTTTCTCTCTCCCCTCTGCTTCTGTTGGAGCAAGATTTCTTCTGGGATGATGAAGAGCTGCAGTCCCTCTTCTCCAAGGAGAGAGAGACATGTCCCAAAGCCAACGATGAAATTGAAACCGCCTTCTCTCTGTCTAGAAAGGATTCTGTGGAATGGATCCTCAAAATCAACGCCCATTATGGGTTTTCTTCTCTCACTGCAATTCTTGCAGTGAATTATCTGGACAGGTTTCTCCGCAGCTTGAGCCTCCCTCAAGATAAGCCATGGATGATGCAGCTTGCTGCTGTTACTTGTCTCTCTCTAGCTGCTAAAATCGAAGAAACCCATGTCCCTCTCCTCTTGGATCTTCAAGTATGTGCTCATTCATTCACCAACGTTTGTCTTAGTTTTGGAAATTCCCATGTTTTTCTGATTCTCGTGAGTTTGGATTTTCGTAGGTTGAAGGGACAAAATATGTGTTCGAGGCTAAGACTATACAGAGAATGGAGCTTCTGGTGCTGTCTGGGCTGCAATGGCGGATGAATCCAGTCACCCCAATTTCATTTCTTGATCATATCATCAGAAGGCTGGGATTGAAGAGCTATGCCCATTGGGAGTTCCTCAGAAGCTGCCAGAATCTCCTTCTCTCAGTCGTTTCCGGTAAGAGAGAGAGAGAGGGGGAGAGAGAGAGAGATTCATCAGTTCATTCCAAGATTTGATTTTTAACAAAAAGATTCAATTTTTCATCATTACAGATCCAAGATTCACACTCTATCTGCCTTCTATAATGGCCACTGCAACAATGCTCCACGTTATTCATCGATTCGAGCCGTGCAACGCCGTTGAGTACGAGAATCAGCTCCTCAACGTGCTCAAAATCAACAAGGTTCTTACAAAATCTGTCTCTTGTAATAATCTTGAACGGAAAAAGGAAGTGAAAAAAGTTTTTTAAAAAAACCCACTAATTTAATTCGATTATCACTGCAGGAGGAAGTGGATGAATGCTACGAGGTTATTACAGAGGCATTTTCCAACACCGGATTAAAGCGTAGATTTAGTCAAGTTCAAGGTGGCCCAGATGGAGTTGCTGATCCAATTTGGAGCTCAGATAATTGGAATGATTCATGGGGGGTGGGATCGTGTGTTTCCGGTTCAACCCAAGAACCCATTTTCAAGAAAAGAAGAGTTCAACAACAGCAAATGAGAGTGTTTCTCTAGCTTCTCTCTCTAAAGTCTAATCTTCTTTCTCTCTCTCAAGAATTAATTCGGCTATATTGTAGTAATTGTTTCTTGCATTATGGAGGTGAAGTAAGGCTTAAATGGGGTTTCCATCAACAGCTCTGCCAATTGTGCACAAGAAGAAAGAAAAAAAAAAAAACAGAGAGAGTTGGTAGTGGCAGCAAGAGCTGGCAATTTAAAGAGAGAGAGAAACAAGAGTAGTAAAAAAGACAAGAAGCTATGAACAATATCTGCACTCTGTTTTCTCTACTTATGTCTGTCTACTCTCTCTCTCTCTCTTCCAAGAAATGAATACCACCCTCCATTCTCCAACCACATGGGCATTTCATGAATTGAGGGATATATTAATGTCAAATAATCTTCATGTACACATATCTCTTTCCTCTTTCATCTTGGAAAATGAGAATTCTTCCCATTTATATATTCTTTTCGGGAAAAAAATTAATTATTTGAAAATAGGAGTGAGAAAAAGATGAATTGTCGGCCAGTGTGGTTTGACCTTCACGGCTGTGGTGTAAATCTTCTCTCTCATGGCTGCCTAATCTGTGCATTTGTTTTTTCTGCTGTCCGGATTTGGGTCTTGCTAAAACCTATTATTTTTATATATTTCTTTTTAATTTCGACTTATACTGTAAAAAATATATTAATAACGTATGATACGTCTCTTGCATAGAAATGTAAGTATATATTTGTATGTATATATCGTCTGCAACGTAAACCAGATGCATGCATGCATGCATGTGCGTGTATGGATGAGTATGCTAATGCTATTTGCTGTGGCTGTGGCTGGGTGCCAACTTTAAGAGAGAGAGAGTATGTGTAAACTAATATTCATTATTCATATAGTATCACTTAAGGATTTATTTATATTATTATATAGGCAAAAATTTGTATGAGACTATGTTTTGTGCGGGATGCATTTCGAACGGAATATTTGTTCATATATAGAGAATTCTGATCAAAATGCATTTTGGTCTAAAACAAAATCATATATTTAAGCATTGAATGATGTATCTAAATCAAACAATATCATTTGATACGCTTAAATACTTTATTATTTTGTATTACGATCGTAATGCATTATGTACACTATACATTTTGATCGAATACAAGTTTCGAACGGAATTTTGCAGAGTGTAGAATGTGATCTAAAGTCTCTCATTATCTCATAAAAATACGCAGTCTCACAGGAGACTCTATTATATATATCAAGTCTTTATACTATTTTTTTTATTTATTACTTCATATACTTTTATATAAATTGTTTGTGTTTTCTTTAATTTTACAATAATTTTGAATTGGGTTTTTTATGAAATACACAATTAATGCATTTCAACTTTTTTTATCTTTTCAAATGATTAAATTTAAAGTTTTTGGTCGTTTTGATATAAATTGCTCCAATCTTCCAACTGTTACTGCCTCTATCTAAAAAAATTTTGTGTTGAGGTTTTTTAAGAGAGATTCGACTTTAAATTAAGTTAATTATTTACTCAAAAAACAAAGAAAATCTTAAATATATGTAAATGTTTATTCTATTATGTGATGAAATACATATATATATATATTCTATTTTAGCTATTCATCTCATTATCTCAAATTACTCAATAAAGAAAATAATTACCCAACTTCTTTTGTTTTCTCTCTCTTTTCTCTTTTTTCTTTTTATTTCCTTTTCTTGGAGTACTAAATTAAAAGTTTTCCAACCCTTTTTTGTTCTTGGTAAAATGTCAATTATGTAAATATTGGAAGAGTAGAATGTAAGCAAGCCTCAACCTTTTTCGCTTTTCAAATTTGTTTTCAAAGAATAAAGAGTGAATGATTGTTTTATTTATATTTGTGAAATAATTTCAAAGATTTTTATTTTACTTTTCATCTTTGGTTGTATCTTTGTTTCACGTTACACTCTAAAATATTAGTATTTTTTATAAAAGCCAAATTATAGTGGTAGAAATATTTTCCATGCGTGACAACTGGCTCAAAATATAATCATCATCCACCTACTGTATATCTCTATATAGAAAGTGGATTGAGGATAAAAACTTATTCATATTATATAAAATAAATTCACACTATATATCTAAAAATTATACAGATTTATTTTTAACATCAAAATTAAAAATTTATGTTTTTTTTTTCTAATCTTAAACCAAAATTGAGATTCACTAATTCTTATTTATTAATATAGATTATATTTTTAGTATAGGTTTCTTAACTCTCTCAATATAAAATGTATATATCCAAGTCTTCACGCAATTAATTGTTAATAATATGCATCACACGGTGACAATCATGTGGTAATAGTGAAATGTAGTACTATAATTATTGCTTATGAAACTAATCAAAGCTTTTTTTTTTAAAAAAAAATTACATGCAAATAGATATTTAATCATGCAAAATAATATTCGAGCAACGTGGTAAAATAAAAAATTAAAATTAAAATTTATATTAAATATGAATGAGTTTTAGTCATTGACTTGATAGCATCGATTGAAATTAAAAATATTAATTATTAAAAAAATAAATTAAAATTTTTATTTGTACTTAATTGTTTTATAATTCATGCTTAATTGCTTAAGCAAAAATTCATAAACTAAGTATGAAATCTTGAAAAAAAAATAATCTCGATCGTTTATTTTCTTGATGTAAATTCATTTCCATTTTACTACTCCCTCCGTCTCACTTCAATTGTCTCTTTTTCCTTTTTCGTCTGTCTCATTTAATTGTTCTCTTATCTAAAATTTAAAGTTAATACCCACTAACTAATAAAATACTAATTCCCATTTTTTTCTTTTTCAACTCGCACTGGTTATTGTGCCGAATTCAAAAAACAAATAAATCGGGACAGAAGTAATACTCCCTCCGTCCCGCTTAAATAGACCCTTTTCATTTTGATACATTAATTTCGGAGCTAGTATTTAGTAGCTAATTGTGGTTAATAATAAAATTGGCAATCGTAGTTAACTTGTTTAAGACAATTAACTATTAAATATTAGCTCCAAAATTAATGTATCAAAATGAAAATAATCTATTTAAAACTAAATTTTTAGTATGATATTCAAACCCCTGTATATAAAAGAAATGCATTACTAAATTAAGTCAACTAAATAATGGAAGGAAAACTGTAAAAGGTGAAAGTCAATTCTCTCACATATATGGAGAGAGAGAGAGACAGAGAAGGGGAGGGGAAAGTTGAAAAGAATGAAAAATGGCAAAGGTCAGTTTGTCCCTGTCCCACTCAATAATTGTTGTATAATTATAATTGTGTGATGCAGGGAATTCATTTATTTTAATTAATTAATTTTTAAAAGAAAAAGCAAATTTAGTTTAGTTTAATAAAGCAGAAGAAGTAATGGTGAAAAGTAAAAAAAGGAATGAGATGGTTGTTGTTTGTCACAGCTGTAAAGCTGTCATGTATTATTCCCCCCAAATTTGGTTTGGCCCCTCAATTTAATTTATGCCACACAATCTTTTTAATTTATTTATAATATTAAATTACCTTTCATCTACCTAAAAATGAAAAAAACTTGTTAAATTACAACACTTTCCATGATTTGCCACCTATCTTTTTAAACTTCTAATTAATTCCTATTTTGACTCTTAGCATACAATACAATATGTAAACTAAAATCATGGAGTATTCAATTTTGGGTATCTTGTCAGCAGTTTCGCTCACATACTTACCATAGATACATACGTTGCAATGTAATATCGATGATGAAATTAATTTTAATTATTATCATTACATCTAATGTATTATCACATTAACACGTGCCACAGTAAGCATCGGAGGATTTTTGATTTCATAAGTATTACTTGAGATTAAATACAACACTTTTGTTCTTACCACATCATCTTTGACGTGTTGACTTGATATATGTTAGATGAAATGTAACTCTTACATCATAGAGTTGGGATAATTTTGATAAAAGAATAAAGCATAGGGTTGTTGAAGAAGATATTCAATATAATAGATGTGGGCAAGGGTGAGTAAAGCTGATTGATTTAGCATACCAAAAATTAAATGCACGGTTCAACTATATCCAAATATGCATTAATTTCGACAGTTTGATTTTATTAAGAATTTATGATGGTGACGAAAATCAAGAAATAAAATAAAAATTAGGGAGTAATAAATAGGAACAATTAGCATTGAATTGAAAGATAGGTCCAAGATCCAGATGGGCTTGATGAGTGGGCCTTTCACACCAATCGCGTGAGTCAAATTATTGTATTTATTTCTTCTCCCACTATACTTATTGTTCCTACCCTCTTCTCAATTTCTCCAAGCAAAAACTAGTCTTTTAATCTCTTGATCGGGATGGAGTTGTGAAAACACTCTGCTTACGTGCAAGAAGTTAAGAGTTCGTACTTTCATAAGAACACGTGTGTGTTTAAATGGATGTAAAAATAAAAGGGAGTTTTATCGATCTAGAATTGGAAAGATAGTTTAATTATCGATTCAGGATCCGAAAGATTAACTTTCAATTCAGGACCTGAAAGATCACAAAAATTCTCAATCCAAGACGTGAAAGATCATACAATCCTCATCAGGTCTTTGATTGAGAATTGTTTGATCTTTCGGGTCTTGGGTTGATAATTAAACTATTTTTTGGATCCTGAATCGACAATTCTCCAAATAAAAATGAAAAACTAGTATTTCGTCCCATAAGTTTTTATTTTTATAAATTTTATCCAAAGTTTTTTTAGTTAGAAAATTGTATTCTAAGTAATTTCCATTAGAGTTTTTTTTTTTTTATCTCATATCTTTATTTTGTCAAGAAGTTTGATCTTAATTTGATTTTGTTATACACTCTCGATTAAAAATAATAATAATAATTTCATGTGGATGTCATGCAACATCAATATGGATAAAACATATGACTTAACTATAAATTAACTCCATCAACTTGAGATAAAATACACTGATAAAATAAGAATGTGGGGCAAAAACTCATCAGAAAAATACTCAAATAAAACTTATATCTAAAAATAGTTGGGATAAAATTTCCTAAATTTAAAATTCTTAAAATAAAATTACTAATTCTCCCTTTTTCGAAATCCCGAAATTCTTATCATATTATTTGACTGGTGAAGACTTGTAATTTTAGTAATAAATAAAGCCATATATTTAGTTTTCATACCAATTTGTTTTTTTTTTTTTCAATTAATCGATGAACTCACTACACAATATCATACCATTTTTTTTTACTAGCTACACCATTATTTTTTATTTTTTTTTTACAAATAGTTATAGAGGAGCACCTATATATATATATATATGATGAATCGTAACTAATTTATACACCTTAGATCTTTAGTTATCAATGCGTAGTAGAAAAGTGTTTTACGATACATCCCAATCCTTAATATTAGTGTAAAGACTTTTGAATAAGAGATATCATACTTAATTTCCTACTAAAAAAGATGTATTTAGTAGAAGAAGAAAAAATGTGATTATTATATGAGGGAAAATGAAATGAATATATTAAAAAATGAAGAAAATGATGGTACGAGAAACACATTAAAGGGTGTAGATTGAAATGTGGCGTTTTGTGTGTCGTGCATTTAATATTTAATTTGAGGGGAAGTGTTTGGAGGCCAGCAGATGAGAATTCAATACATAGTATTTCCATATGGGCCCCTTCTATTTATGACGTTTGCACACTTGCTTATAATTTTATTATTATCGTTCCCGAAATTTTTCATTCAAACTTATTTATGATTAATGTCAAGTAGAGATGGCCAATGGGAACCGGAACGGTTCTGAACCGGCCCGGACCGTCCCAAATGGTTTGAAACCATTTTAAGACGGGCCGGTTCAGGTTCAACACCCTAACTGGAACCGGCGATTCAAAACTGTTGGAAAAAAAATTTAATTTTTTTGAAATCGACTAATGACAATGCACCACGTCACCTCGAATTGTTGGTTCCAAACCAGAACCGAAACCGAACAAGAACCGTATTAAACCATCGGTTCCGGTTTAAAAACCGAAACCAGAACCGCAGAAAAAAGGGCTAGTTCAGGTTCCAATTTTTGGAACAGCCAAACCAGCTGTTCCTTGGCCATCTCTAGTGTAAAGAATGAACTAATTATAATAGTTTTTAGAAATTAAATTACTAGAAATTAATAAAGTGTTTAAAATTATTTTATTAGAATATATGTCATGGAATATTAAGTAGCATATTTGATTTATAATTAAATTAATAAATAGGCTCAAATAGTTTAACTTTCATTATTAAAAAAGTCAGGTTTAAACTTTTATAAAAGTTTGTTAAGATAGATAAATATGTCAGACTATTCATACTCATATAATTAATATCGGAGTGGAATAATAAAATGTATTTTATATATAATTAATTAATCATAAATTCGAAAAGAAACATCCTTTCCAATTTAATTTGTGCCCACAATTTCCAAAAATATAGTAAAATGAGGCAGCCTGAAATAGAGAAAGGGCAATATAATGTGATGTTACAGCAAATAGATACTACTCCACTTTATTTCTATGGGGAAAACTTTTAACATGAAATAGGGACCACCCTAACTTGTAGCATAATTAATGAATATATTTAGTTTGTCTACACAATTACAAGATCCTAGTTTGTTGCTCAATTTGAACACATTAACCCAATCAAGATTCAACTTTCAAGAATATGAATTAATATTCCTCACTTAGAACATAATGATGAAAGTAAATTGTCTAAATTTGAAAATTTTAAGGTCATTTGTGTGTGAGAATTTTAAATTATTGTATTTTATTTAAATAAAAAATTTAATACAAGTATATTAATTCATATATTTATATAATATACTAAAAAAATTTCAGATTTTTCCCTCAAAAATTATTGAAAAACAGGTACAAGTATAAATAAAAAAAATTATTAAAAAACTAATAATATTTTTGCGATTATTGAAAAATATGTGCATTTTGAAATAAAATGTTTTTTAGAAAATGATTAGATATTATGTTTTATTAAAATTTATTTTCATATATTTATATAAAAAATTATTTAATTTTAAAATTGCTAAACTTTACATAAAATAAAATTTTTAGTACAAATCTGAATAAATAATATTGTTTGAAAATTTATTAGAGAAGTTCAGTATTTTTCATAGATTCATAATAATATGGAGTATTATTTTAAGTAAACTATTATACTAATATTTTTACTGAAGCATAGGAAATTTATATGAGGTTATTTATATACAATAGTAACATAAGTTATTATTTTGATAAAGTGAATAATATTATGAATAAGACTATTTGAATATTATTTTGAAGAATATTTGTGTGGCATAAATCTAGTGCATATATATAAAAAAATGGGAAAAATAGTTTTAACTTTTAATAAAAAAACTAAATATTTATTTATTTTGGGAAGGTCTCAGGTTAGGCACGCCTAAACAGTTTAGGCGGGTTTTATTCATTAACCCAAGCCAAACTCATTTAATATACTCTAATTCGTAATTAATAAACGCTATTTGGGATGAGTGAACCTATTTAGGTACCCACCTAAACCGTTTAGGCGTGCCTAAGTTTTTATCATTTATTTTTTATATAAAATTTAGGCCCATACACAGGCCACTATCTACTTTAGCCCTTTACTATCCTGTCCTATTTTTTGTATGTGATGATTCCTTCCTAATTTTAGCTACATGATTCCCTCAAATCAGAATTAACGATGATTAGTAAAAACATTTTCCTCACTCTTCTTCCAGCAACGGTGCTGAAATTGTGCGGTGTTAGGTGAATGTTTATCTATAAACTTTGTGTTACTCGCTCTTAGTAGTATATCAATGAATTTGTAGACTGAGTATAGTTTCTCCATCCGTAGTTTCATGCAATAGACGTGTTACATGATGATATATGAATTGTGTTGAATTATCCCACATCCGGAATATACCACTATATAATAGTAAAGCTTCCCCCTCTTCTTACAAGTTGTTTTTGTAGGGAGAAATGAGGAACTTTACATGATATCAGAGCCAGGTTCGGTTCGATGTGGGGCCCGATTTATCCTAATGATATGACTCGATTTATCCTGATAATGAGACTTGACTTATCCCGATGATGGGATCCCCGTGAAGCTTACAGGTTGAAGGTTTTGGTAATCTGAGCCGAGCACGTGCGACTCCGGGGGTGACTGTTGTAGGAAGAATCAATGGGATTGAACCATGGTGAGAACTAGGATGAACGCCTACAACTCTCTTTCTTTGATACCCAACAATTTTATTATGAAAAAGTATCTATTAAGGAGTAGGGATGGTTCGGTGCGGTATATCGGATATTTTTCTCCACACCTTATACTTTACCAAAATTTATGGTATGAGAAAAATTCATACTATTATCGTACCAAAGTTTTCGGTATACCTTAGTTCGGTATACCGAATTTTCGATACGAGTCGGTATGGTTTCGGTATGAGATAATTTATATACTATTAGTCTATTACTTCGGCATATCGAATATTGAAATGATTTCAATATGATTTTGCATGACATAATTTATATACCATTTATCTTATCATTCTTTCAATATACCGTTAACATACCAAGAATTTTTTATATACTTTGATTTTTACGATTTGTTCTGTTGATATTTATTTAAGAAAAATATGTTTATATATATTTAATATAGTTAGGTGAAAAGAGAAGATATCATTTCATTCTTCATTTATATGATTTTATTTTTAATTTATTATTTAAAAATAATAATAAAAAGAAAAATATCATTATATTTTCGGTACGGTATGGGCCGGTATACTTTCAATATTAGGATTGTCATACCGTTACTATACTGAAAATTTTCGGTACGGTATAATAACTTATAAAAATCACGGTATACCAAAATTTTAATAATATCAATATTTTTTCGATACGACATATCCGATATTTCGATATTTTTTCACATCCCTATTAAAGAGTGAGTTGAAGCATGAGCCATAATGGGGGCTTAATAGCCTAATAGACATGTCCCAAACCAGTGAAACATAGTTGGTTAGTACTAAAATGGAAGCATGCTTGCCTTGTCTACCCTTGAACCTAGAAAATTCTAACTACCCACTACTTCAAATACTCCAAAACAAAATATACCATACCTCTATTATTACACACTAGTTTCCTAAATTTATTATTCATCATTAGATGCTGGCTAGCTAGGTTTCCATTGCAAGAATCATGACTCATGATCACTCACATCTCATTTCGTATTTTAAATTCATGTATTTATGAGGAAATCAATTATTGTATATATAAATAACCAATTACCTTTTATGTGACAAAATTATAAGCTAAAATATCTTAAATTTTAATGAGCTTATAGAAGGCCCAAAAACCATTGGGCCTGACTTGATTGAGTGTTATAACCCTACACATGCCTTTTTGGATAGCTGCTTATTGATTGACATAAAATAAAGAGTAAAAAAAAATTACAAACCATTATATTTCTTAATTATATTATAAATCACATATACATAACTAATAGATTTTATTTTGAAATTGTGATGAAATCAAGATTATGGCTATGAAAATTTATGAAAAACAACATTAAATTGTGATATATTCAAGGGCGGAGCCGGCCTTGGCTGGGAGCTGCCGCCCCCACGGCAGTCAGATTTTTTTTTTTCAGTTATATTTTTTAGAAAAATTATAAAACTCGATCCAACAAAATATAATAGAACCCCACGGTGTTTCAAGTCTACCTCCACCCCTAAATATATTTGCATACTGACACGTGATTTTATGAATGATAAGTGTCGTATAATAAGCCATGTCGAATATTTGTTCCCGTCATCAATTTGAAATAAAATAAAAATAGTAATTTGTAATATATTTTAATAATACGTACAATTTGTAATATATTTGAATGATACTTTATCCTGACAATCAAAAGTCAAATCCTACTTCAATGTAACACTATAATTCAACTTAGAAAAATATATGAGAAATGAATGCAATGAAGCCCAATTTTTTTTTTATATAGTAATAATTACAAATCTAAAAAAAAAAAAAAAAACAGTTCATCTCATAGAGTAGTGAATATATAAAATAAAGTTGAAGGGATGATTAGGTGATGAGAATACATCTAATAGGGGATCCCTCTGCACCAACCAACCTCAGAGGCAAGCAATGTAGTGAATATATTCCTGCTGCCACACCATCTAGCTTCAGCCCTTCTACTAGGATTATTTCCTGTTTTAATTATAAATTCATAAAACATATTTTCAGAATAAAAATAATAATAATCAGACAAGAACAAGATTCAATTACCCTTCCCTCCAGAAAAACAAGATGAGCAGGAATTGCATCATCAAAAGCAGCAACTGACAAGTAATCCAACCCTGCATCCATCAAACCCAAACCAACATTTACCACTTGCTGTAAGCATTAGAAACCAAATGAAACCAAAACCATTGAACCATATTTTCCAATAGAAGATAAATCACACAGTTTAGTCATTGAACTACCAATCTTAGTGCCAATGGAACTGGTTAACAAGTATGGAAGCAAGAAGGATGCGCGTGTAGCAGTGACAACCATTGCAGAGGAAGCGTGTGAAAGCACGGACACTTGAATTACACAACTTAAGTATTGGACCATCAGAGAAAGAAATGAAGTGTTTTTCAACTTGTGTGAAAGAACAAAATTGCAGAATCGAAGGAGAAAAGGAAGAATATGAAGACAAAGATTTCGAGTCTTACCCACAAGCTTGATGTCAGTGTTGTCGACAAGCCATTGTGCTCCGTCTCTCATGAACCCCACATAACTTGAGTCAAAAGCCTTCTTGTACATAAGCCCTCTGAAAATGAATTTATGCAACAACCGGATACTACTTTCAGAAACCAAACGGAATCAGTAATTTATTCAATATAAAGCAGAGACTTTTCATGAAATAGTTTTCCTTGCGTGATTATACAAGATCAAAAAATGAAGCTTTGCCACAAATGTAATTACCTGTCCGTATTCAGTGTTCGGAAGAGTACTCTTTTCACTCCCTTTGGTATATTTAAGGACTTCATAACTTCAGCTAAAACAAGCAAGTGTCGAGAGAGAAAGAAAGTGAAGGAGTGGCAACATTTTATAGAAAGAAAATGCAATGTGGAAGTATGCAAAAAAGCATTTTTAAACTAGTAATTGTTCATACCAGTAATATTTTGATCTCTCGGAACATCTACCAGCAAGGCATGACCTGTTCAACATAACAACAAGAAAATCAAGCATGCCCCGAAGATAAAAATATCGAATCACTACACAATTTCTCGTACAAAAACAATTTCATTAATGTGTGGCAACAACAGAATGTTAAAGAAAAGATAACTTCAATGGATAACACAAAAACCAATCCATAGCTAGATATACACAAGTCTTGGAACTTCATCAAACTAAGTTCCAGAATGAGCAAGTCTTGTGAGAACAAAATTGTAAGAATCAAATTAGTTAAAATATGTGAAAGCAGCAACAAATGTAACTAAAGAAAGAAATGAAGTTGAAACTGATAAAATGAGTGCCAGAATAGAGAAAGCAGAGATCCCAGTTTAACTTGTAGTTTTCCACCAAAATTACTTGAGCAGAATGGAGAAATCAATCAAGAGAAGATCAATCATTCATTCTAATCTTAAATCAATCCTCAAGGTTCAACTTATGGGTCTCTACCAAGCTCCACACATCAAAGATGAAAAACATAACTACCAAAAAACAGTAGGAAAACTAAAAAGTCCAAATCAGAAGAAGTAGAGTAGTGATATCAGAATTACCATTGAGAACTCTGAGGTCAAGAGTATCCACATCGTAGCCTGCATCATAGTAATTGTCATACATATGCCCAGGAGCATCTACATGCGTTCCAGAGTGAACAATTATTTTCATCTCGGATAAATTGTAGTCAGACCCATTCTTCATGCTCAAAGACAGTTTAAGGAACTGCCCAATTCCCTCACTAGATTCACCCACCGGTGTATCAGGAGTGAACTGATGAGTAATATCAATTATTTCACCCTTTTCATACGCTTCCCTTCTCGGAGGAGCCTCAAAGCAACTACCCAGTCCATCTCCATCACCGTAGCCAGAAGGGTATGCACACTCAGATGAAAGTATACCCAGAGGAAAGCAAGAAATTGCCCAGATCAGTAAAGCATGAGCAGCTCTCATTTCTTTCCCTCTTGATGCAAACTTCTAGATGGGTGTATAAATCAGGGCAAGAAAATGGGGGTGTGTGCGAGCCAATAGGGATAATTGAAGTGGGTCAGTGTAGAGACTTTGTTAGGGCTGGGACAAAATAGCAACAGAACTTAAATATCTAAGATATTTATCACGCTCATTTTCTTGATTAGCTCAGAAAGGAGGGTGACGATTGCTTTTAAGATTCAAAGTTCTTTGAACAATGACTTGATTATTGGAGTGTTTCCAGAAAAGGACAGGTTTTCAAGCTACGGACCAATAGTTTTTTTTTAAGAAAAACAGATTTCGGAAACTGCAACAGTAATCAGAATGATGCCCTGAAAATCTTAGCTCCAAATCACTACTAAAAACAAGCTAAAAAAAAATAAAAAAATCATGAGAGCTAGTCTCCACCACTGAAACGTTCTGGGAAAAACACTGAAGAACGTACGAAATAATTTCAACAAGAAAGTAACATTCAATAATGACCAACAAAAATCCCAGAGTAGAAAGATCCAGAGAAATGATCGAACGCGTGGAGAAGATCAAGCCATCGACGGTTTCATTTTTCATACCGTTGAAAACATCGAGGTGGCGCGTGTCGACGTCGAAGCCGGCGTCATGGTAGTGATCGAACACGTGGCCCGGTGCATCGACGTGTGCTCCGGTGTGGGCGGGCAGTTTCAACTCAGATTTATTAGTGAGCGAGCCTGTTTACGTATACATGATAGTAAAAATGAAATATGATTTTCATTCAACTCAAATGAATCAGTTACAACTTCTCACTATATATATATATATATATGATCAGTCTACCCTTCTAGATTGTTTACTAACTAACCTCTAGATATTTTGCTAACTCATTTCCTTCTAGAATCTCCCTAGCTTATATGTAGTTATATTGGTAGATATTTAGAGCTAGGATATCATATAGCTAATATGCCCCCTCAGAAACTGGACATGGGGGAGCCTGCAAACCAAGTTTGGAAGACAAGCACTGAAAACGGGTATCATAAAGTGGTTTGGTGAGCACATCGGCCAACTGATCATCACTAGGAACAAACCGAACCTCCACGTCGTTGCTGAGAATACGTTCACGAACAAAATGAACGTTGGCTTCAATATGTTTCGTGCGGGCATGAAATACCGGATTCAAGGCGAGAGCTATGGCGCTCTGGTTATCAATCCACAAGACTGTAGTCTGTAGGCGACGTCAAAGTATACCCAAGCTCCAGAAAGACTGATTTGAGCCAAGCAAGCTCTGCAACGGAGTCGGCAAGAACCCGATACTCAAATTCAGCGCTGCTCCGAGCCACCACTGTCTGCTTTTTCGACGACCAAGCTAGAAGATTAGATCCAAAGAAATACAATATCCACCAGTCGACCTGCGATCAATCGGATCGCTGGCCCATGTAGCATCGCAAAAGCCCGAGAGGCTAAACTCAGTAACCGGCTTGAAAAGCAACCCATGAGTGATGGTTCTTTTAAGAAACCGTAAGACTCGTTTGCAAGCAGTCCAATGGGATTCAGTGGAGAGTGAGAGTATTGGCTGAGCCGGTTCACCGCATAATTAATGTCGGGTCTGGTTAATGTAAGGTACTGTAAAGCACCAATGATGCTACGATACAACGTCGGTTGAGCAAAAACCGGGCCATCATCGGGATTCAGCTTAGCTCGTGGTTGCATGGGTGAGCCACATGGCTTACAATCAAGCATATTAGCACGATGCAATAGATCACGTATGTACTTCTGCTGTTGAAGAAATATCCCAGAATGGTGTCGTGACACTTCTACTCCCAAGAATTAGCTAACAGGCCCCAGAGTTTTTAAAGAAAACTCTTTGTCAAGATCACTGATCAACCTCTTAATGTAATAGAATCAGCCCCTGTGATTAATATGTCATCAACGTAAACAAGAACAAAAAATACGTGAGGAAGATTGAGTACCAATAAACAAGGAGTGATCGAATGTAGAACGAACCAATCCCCTGCTGAGTAGATAAGATTTGAGCCTGTCAAACCAAGCCCTAGGAGCTTGACGCAAGCCATATAATGAATGCTGTAGCTTACAGACTTACTGCGGTCGGTGTGGATCCTCAAAACCAGCCGGTTGAACCATATAGATAGTTTCTTTTAGATGCCCATTCAGAAATGCATTGTTGATGTCAATGTGCTGAACATCCCACTTGAAGGAAACGGCAAGGGATAACACCAGTTGAATGGTCGTCGGCTTAACCACGGGGCTGAACGTCTCCAAGAAATCGACGCCTGCATGCTGTTCAAACACACGAGCCACGAGCCGAGCTTTGAATCGATCAACAGATCCATCCGATTTCCTCTTTATTTTGTAGACCCATTTATTAGTAATCAAATTCATGGCCGGATCAGGCGGAACCAAACACCAGGTGTCGTTACGAATTAACGCATCAAACTCAAGTTGCATGGCATCCTTCCATGCAGGGTGAGCTAGGGCTTGCTCATCACTACATGGCTCAGCATCATCACATTGGGCTGCAAGAAACACTTTAGGTCTGAATATCCCACTTTTCGACCTCGTAACCATAGGATGATTTGGTTCAGGGAGAGGCTGAGATGGAGGACTGGCAGAGGGAGGATCGAGAACCGGAACAGTAGAACTCTTATTATTAGAGGTAGTATCAGAAGTAGCGTGTGAGGAAGAATCATGAGAGGATGAAGCAAAAGTCGGTTGAGGAATGGGTGAGAGAGTAGCAGACAAGGAATGTATGGATGGTGAAGTATTATTACTGGCATTTCTGGACCTGGAAGGAGTAGGAGAGAGTGAAGGACTGACCGGGAGTTGAAACACAAAAGGAGAAGAAGTAGGGGGATCATGTGTAGGTGAAGGAAATAGAGTGGGATAGGGAAACTGAAGCTCATCAAAGACGACAGTAGGTGAGATATAAACCCTACCCGATGGATGCAAGCATTTTTAACCCTTATGTAAAGTGCTATACCCCAAAAATATACACACTACCAAAAATTCATCATTTTGCGACCACAAAATTGGTTGCAAATCCGTCACTAACTGCTATTTTGCGACGGATTTGCGACCAAAAACCTTGGTTGCAAAAAAATTTGCGACCAAAAATTTTATCCGTTGCAAATTTTCGCAACGGATTTGCAACCAAAAATTTGGTCGCAAACTTTTGCAACTAAACATTTTGGTCGCAAATCCGTCGCAATTTTTTTACTTAAATTTTGTGTCCTGCGTTTAAGGAGGTTCGAACTCAGGACCTCCCGCACGCGTGATGGGCGCGTTACCACTGAACCAAACAACAATCTCATACATCATACGCACTAAAAAATATAAAAAGAAAAAAAGAAAGAACTTAGCGACGGATTCACGACCAAATTTTTGGTCGCAAAATTTAGCAACCAATATTTTGGTCGCAATTCGGTCGCTAAATTTAAAATTTTATTCCGTCGCAATTCCGTTGTTCATCCGTCGCTAAATTGCGACCACATTTTTTTGGTCGCAAATTTGCAATTTTTTTGTAGTGACATTAAGAACTTCGGAATTGAAGCTTAGAATTATTATATGGCCGGAGATAGGGAAAACAGGAGCAGCCAAAAGATTTTAGGAACTTGTAGTTAGGTTTGGTATTGAACAGAAGGTGGAAGGGAGACTTATTATGAGTAACTGGAGATGGTAACCGATTGATGATGTATACATCAGTAGAAAAGGCATCCCACCAATAACTAAAGGGAAGGCGAGCCTGGGCAAGAAGAGAAAACCCAGTATCTGCAATGTGTCTATGCTTTCTCTCGGCCAATCCATTCTGTGGATGAATGTATGGACATGAATTCCGCAGTACAACCCCTTTCTCTTGAAGAAATGGTAGCAAAGGTTTAAACTCAGACCCACCATCCGATTGTAACACTTGAATAGTTGTAGAAAACTGAGTTTGCACATAAGAGAAGAACTTGACACAGATAGCATGTACTTCAGATTTAGCAGTCATAGGAAAAATCCATGCATAACGTGTGCAATAAATCGTCAGATTTAGCATGTACCCTCGAAGGTACAGCAGCAGGACCCCAAACATCCGTGTGAACAAGTTGAAACGGTTTACACGAATGAGATGATCGAGCAGGAAATTAAGACAGGTGAAGTTTACCCATGCAACAGGAATTACAAAAAGAGAGATCAGACTGCTTAATAGACACATTTTCCGACTTCAATACATGTTGAAGAGTAGTAGAGTTGGTATGACCTATCCTATGATGCCACACCATAGCCATATTAGGAGAAGTAGTGGTGAGATAGCTTGCTGTAGACGGTGTAGAGAGATGGCGGAGATCAAGCTGGTAGAGACCATCTTTAAGTGTGCCTCTAAGAAGAATCTGCTTGGTCACTTTGTCCTTAATAACACAGCAATCATGATGGAATTCAATAACCACATTATTATCACATGTGAACTGAGATATACTGATTAGATTGCGGGTAAATTGGGCACATACATGATATGATTGAGAAGAAGAGGCTGATTTTGAGAGAGAGTAGGTATCAGTGACTTACCAACGTGCGAAATGGGGAGTGTGGATCCATTACCCACAGTGACTGAATCAATACCCGTGTATTCATCCTTGAGCTGCAACTTATTGAGATTCGCCGCAATATGCGACATAGCACCGCTATCAATTACCCAATCCGCACTCGAATTATCAGGCATAGCCGGAGAGGCTGCAAGAAAAGCCTGATTAGCTGACCCAGAAGATGAATTCGGACCCTGGAATGAAGCATCGAAACGTTTAAAGCATTTGTAAGCCACATGGTTGGCTTTTCCACTGATTTGGCAGAAAACACGTGGTCGACTATAACGACCACCACCATTATTTTGACCACCACGATTTCCTCGGCCTCCACGGTTACCGCGACCCTGATAACCGGTTTGATAAGTAGTTACATGAGCAGCCAGAGGAACAATCATCCCAACCGACTGACTATTCTGAATTCGCATCTCATGAGTTTGGAGAGCAAACTGAACCTCCGGTATTGTGAATCTATCCGATCGCGTGGTAAGATTAACCACGACTGCATCGAATTCAGTTCCTACGCCTTCAAGGATATGTAGAATGAGTTCATCATCCGAGATCTCCTGCCCCGCCGCAACAAGATCATCGGCGAGTTCTCTCATTTTGCTGATGTATTCATCAATCGAGAGAGAACCTTTCTTCATAGAGTGAAGTTGACTGCGTAATTGCAGTATACGAGCCTTAGAGCTGTTCTGAAATAGCTTTTCGAGTACAGTCTAAATCTCAAATGCAGATGAATACCGCGCAACGTGCCCAAGCATCTGTTCGAAAACAGAAGCAAGTAACCAACTTACTAACAATTGATCTTTCTTCACCCAATCGAGATAGACAAGATTGAGTTGAGGTATACTGTTGGTCCCGATTTTCAGAGTATGAACGTTAGCAGCGGAAGTAATAATAAAGTAAATGTTTTCTTGCACGCTGGTTACACAGCTGACTGGGACCTGTCAGCTGGTGTATCAAAACTTAGAATATTTAGCCTTGTTTGCACAATTATCTATCAGTTTCAGAATATACTCCAACACTTGAGTGCTGGGTTTAAAATATGATTGAAAAGCAGAAAGCTGATAAATAACAAAAGGATTTTATAGTGGTTCGATCAATCGATCTACGTCCACTCTCCAGTCGAAGCACTGGAAATTCCACTAAGAGTAATCGGTTACAGGTGTCCTACGATCTATCTCTAGCTGGTGAATGCCTTGTCCACCAGTGCACTAGATCAACCGCTCCCGGTCCTGGTTCCCTCTTCAACTCTTCTCAGCTGACGGAGTGCGAGCACGTCACTTCAACCTCCTCAGCTAACTGGGTGTTTTAGTTCTCCCAAGAACGTAAATCTCTCTACGGCAAGATAAGCCCGTAATAACTCAAGTGCTGGGAAGCACAGGAGCTGTTGTGGACTCTCTCGGAGGAGAAAGAACACCTAATGAGATCTTTAACTTACAAGCGTAAAGCTTGAAGTCTCGTGTTTGATAAATCAATACACGGAAAGCTTATGGAAAGCCTCGAAAGTTCTGTAAGTATTTTGACAGCGTTTTTGCTAGTTCGTTCGTAAGAATTTTCGGGGGTTTGAATGTTGACGGTTCTGACGTATTTATAGACGCGGGATCCGATTCAAACTTTCTAGCCGTTTGGACTCATCCGGAAAGGTGTCAGACCTGGGATGTCCTTCTGACGGCGGTAGGTATGTTTTTCCGGAAAGGATCCATACCTTCGTCCGCTTTATCTGACAGAGATCTCTTTGTGTCAGAACGGATTTATTTGTCAGTCCGAGGAATAAGACCGGCGTCTTGTGACTGACAGACTTTAAGGTAGTCATACTTTGTCAGTCGATTCCTCAGCGAATCTTCTTTTTGTCTCTACGGCGCTAGGAGAGAGAATCTGGAATTCTGCTGGTAACATCTGACTGGTAGATCATTCTGGTGATCTTGTGCTGGCAGTCTCTGCTGGTGACTTGCCCTGGCATAATCTAAGTCTACCAAATGTCTGGATGTTAATTCTTCTTGGAATCTCCCATGACTGGTGAAATCACCGCTGGTGAATAGTGTAAGCAAGAACACGTATTCTGCTGGTAAGATTTGTCAGCCGCCAGCTGATGAAACCCTTCCCAACTGGTGAACAATAGCCAGTCATAAGCGCTTCTCATGCTGGTGAACAGTGTCAGCACGAGTCTTTGTCAGTCGCCTGCTGATGAAATCCTTCCCGACTGGTGAACAGTATCCAATCATAAGCGCTTCTCATGCTGGTGAACAGTGTCAGCACGAGTCTTGATCAGCTGCGACTTACAACTCAAAAGATCTAAACAGAACTTTACATTTAAGACCAGATCTAGAGTTATCTAGAGACAACTGACGCTGGTAGGACTTAGGATTTGATCCACCAAAACTACAATCTATACAAGTAAGCTACTGAGGGAGGAAACCTTAGACAAATTTCCCAACAATTTCCCCCTTTTTGGTGCGATCAAAGCCTAACCAGCGAGCACTCAGCTGATGAGGAAAGTTACAGATAATTTCAGGGTTTTACAAGTGAAACCTATCAGATCTAAACCCACGAAATTACTTCCTCAACATCAGCTCTAACTAAAAATCTTCCCCCTCAAACTAGGAGAGATAATGCTCGTTTAAAAAATATGAAAATTAAGATCAGAGCAAATCTGAAAAAAATCTGACAAAGGATAAGCATGTAAATAAATTTAAAACATGCAAGTCGAGTGCTGGTGCTGATTACACTGGATGTGTAAATTCAGCTGGTAAATAAAAACTTTGACAAATGTTGGACAATAAGAGATTGTCATCAACTTGTCAGTTAACATTCCATTAAAGATTTAGCAATTACATGTACATTGAATGATAACTGACTAGTCTATGGCATGGAAGATGATCCTGGTGACTGAGTCCGAGCACTGGTGATAGACCTCAGGATCTCAGTAAGAGCGGCCATTTCTTGTTCTCTCTTCAGCCTCTCTTCAGCTGCAAGGCGCCTCTCCTCCTCAGCAATTCTGGCTCTCTCCTCTTCAGCCAGTGCTCGCGCCCTTTCCCCCTCTTGGATCCGCGCCAAAAAGGTGGTAACACCGGCGGTGACGAACTCTAAACGTTGCTCCACATGGTCTTGGAAAGCGGCGAAACGTTGATCTATCCTGGCGTCGATGTAAGCAAGAAGTTGCGCAGGAGGATGAATTTCAGAGATTGGCTCCGCAGAGACTTCCATGGATGTGGAAGGCGCATCAGGTGCGGTAGTAGCCATTGCTGGTGCAGAATCAGCTGGTTCCTCCACTGGGGTGGGCTCCTCCGCGGGCGCCTCGGCTGATGCTGGCTCCTCCGCGAGCACCTCGGCTGGTACTGGAGGGCCTTGTGCAAAAACAGGTGGAGCAGAGAAAACAGCCAGCTGCCAGTCCATATGAGGTAGGGCAAGATCGCCCATGATCATTGGAACAGTGGGGACGGCAGTGGTCATCCACCTACCTCTAGAGGGATCATCCTCCACAATGTGGTCTACCAGCAGAGCGCTGGCAGCCATATCAAAGAGAACAACAAAATAGGGAGGGATCCGGGGGAGAGAGACGAGTACCTTTATGCGTCTGAAAGCATAGATCAGCTGGTACCCGCGGCTGGTGCTTTGGAACTGGAGAAATGGTAACTTGACCATTTTGGGCCGAGGAAGGCCTGAAGTCCCAGTCAGTTGTCGGTAATGAGCAATCTTCCTCAGTCGGCGCTTGATTCGCCTGGTCGACAACTGATGGTGGCCGTGAGCTTCAGTGTCCATGAATTCATTTGCCCATGCCTCCTCCGATCTCCAGTACCCAAGCCCAAGCCTGGCATACAGGACCTCGGTCTTCTCCACATTTAACTGGCGTTGGCACCAGTCAAAGATCCTCCATCGCCGGAACTCCAGAAAGAGTTCGGCATCAAAAATGTCACTCAGGTCCCTATACCTGGTGACCAATTCTTCATCAACAGCCCTCTCCACCTCGGCTGTGATGTTCTCAGCATACTCATAGATGGAGAAATTGAAATACTCCACCGGGTGCAGGGGCAGGCACCAGTCATAGATTCTGGAAGCATAGATTGACTGGTGAGGGAGACCGCTGGTGGGGATGATAAAGAATGCTGATGGTTCAGACACTCGTGAATTATGGAACGCCAGATCCCCACGGTGCTCCCACCTGTGAATCCCTGTCACCCTAGCACGATAGGTATCCTCATCGATGAGTGAGTGAAAATGGATACCTAACATGTAAGACCTCCTCTCTGATCTCACACGTAGTGCTGATGCTGGTGTAGATGCTGCTGGTCGTCCAGAAGATGTAGATGCTTCTGAGACTTGTGGACGACTGGCAGAAAGACGAGCCTCGGCTTCAAAATTAGGGAATAGATCCCTGGGCTCCATCCTTTGTACCCTGGAGTGCTGCACTACTGGTGGCGATTCGTCGTCGGGAATGATGATGACTGGCGAAGGTTGATCATCAGCGACGTCACCAGCAGTAGGCTCCATGTCAGCTGCCTCCTCCACAGCTTGCATCGGTACTGGTTCCTCGACAGTCTGGGGCATCGGTTCAGCACCGAGATATAACTCAGGAGCCCCTTCTGCTGTCTGTGGTTGGCCTTCATTGTCCATGGATTCAGATGAGTCAGTGATAATAATGCCTTCATGTTCCTCGGGCTCCGGCTCAACCTCTAAGTCAGAGCTTAGATCAGAGAAACTCGCCAGTTTTTCCGGGGTGGTCGCCCGCTCAACAACTCCTCCACTGGCACCCCCTTGCGCGGCCAGTGGGTCTTCAGATTCACCTCCACCACCCCCTTGCGCGGGTGGAGGGACTTGAGGCACATCCTCCTCAGGCTGGTACATATCTACTAGAGATAGTACGTCCTCCTCAGCTCCCATGACCATCAGGCGCGAGAAAGTTTCGTCAGAAATGATCTGGCCTGGAGCTGGTGCTGGTGGCATGCCACTTGAAGTTTGAGCAACTGCCCATTTGCCCTTGGCCACCTGATGCACTTGCTCCGCCAGTTGCGCCTGACGTTGAGAATCATGCTCAGCCTTTATCCTAGCAAAGGCTTCATCGCGGGCTGCCAGTTCTTCCTCCCTTCTCCGCTGGTCGGCTAAGGCTTGCAGCCTTGCCTTTGCTTGCTTCTTCCTCACAATAGAAGCATTGTGGTCCCTCTTAGCTTGCTCAACCAGCTTTTGAGCTTTTGTTTTGACCCTCTTCCTTTTCCAGGTCATTTTCTCTATCGTCTCCTCCTCAGTCAGTCCAAGGATGGACTTCTTGACTGGTATAGATATCGTCTTTGATGTTGGAGCATAGATAGTAGCTGGCTGGGGCGGCTGGGGCTGGTGAACCTTGGCTTTCTTCCTTGGAGAAGGCCTGGTGACTGGCATCTGTGCTAATGGCTCAGCAGATGGAAATTGACTGGTTTCCTCAGCCATTGCCTGCTCCATTGAGGTGAATAAAGATTCAACCTCAAATTTCCTCTTCAGCTCGGTCTTGGCCTTAGCTGTTTGAGGGAGAGCAACTGCTGGCGCTGCCTCCCATATCTGTTCTGGTTCCTCCTCAGACACAGATTCAGCTGGATCGACGGCCTTCTTGCCCTTCAGTCGTCGTGGCGTTTTGTAATCCGGGTCAGCAAGCTTGACTCTTGTGACCGGGATGAAGTCGGATCCAACCAGCTGCTCCCCTCGGTCGATCACATCCCCCATCTCCACTTCGAGGATGTGGCTGACCCGCAGCCCAAACGACAAGGCGTGAAGGAACTTCCCTTCCGCCTTGACTGAACTGTTCTTCTCCACGCTCTCCAGTAGGCGCCCGAAAATGAATTCGGCCCAGTTTCCATGTACGCCATCCACCAGCGCGCACATGACGGAGAACTTCTTCAAGCTCAGTTCGGCATAGGAGCCGACCTCGCACTGGAGCATGCGCACGACAATATCGCAGACCATCTGCCAATATTCGCGCAGCTCCGACTTCTTCATTCCCGTCTTGAAGATATTCACCCCCTCCTTCTTCCATTCAGCCCACCTCCGCCTGAACTCCACCGTATCATCCTTGTGATACGTCGCCACCTCCTCACCAGTACTCCTCAGCCCAAAAAGGTTGGCTAGGTACTCTTCGTCTACGGTGATCAGTTTCCCGAACACCGACGTGGTGAAGGATTTCCTGTCATCAGCGATCACTGCGCGAGCATAGAACTCGGCAACCATGTGCGGGTGGAAAACTTTGGGAGCCGCTGTCAGATATGGTCGGAGCTGCTCTCTGTCGATCATCTCCATCAGCTCTTGGCCATAGTGTTTCTCGGCTAACTTATCATTTAGAATTTTCTCCTTCTTGACTTGGGCAGCCCGGATTTGTGAGTTGGAAAGGAGATGTTGGGTGGCCTTTTTGTTTAACTGGACCAGTTTATTGAAGGGATAGGAGTAATCGATGTCTTCTTGTTTCACAATATCTGTGAAGGTAGGCATGTGAGATTCGGCTAAAGGTAAGTCTAAGGACTCAGTGGAAGATGAAGAAGGAGTATCAGTAGCAGGGTTGGAAGAAGATGCCATGAGTGCAGGGAATGTTGTGGGAAGATGAACAGACTAAAATGTTCTGAAGTTTTTAGGGATCGTAAAGATTTATCCGATAAAGAATGTCGGATATAAATACTTGAGCCATGCAGGAATAGAAGGACGAGATGAACTCGTAGAAAGTAAGAATCAACGGTCATCAGTAGGCCCGATTCCCTGTAGCGACGTGCGCGGTCGTGGTGACGAGAGGTATTGCGTGTGGCTGACATGGCACACGCTGATTGATCGCGTGCCTGTATTTGACTGCGCAGTCACTGTGTGCATTAAATGTGGCATTAAATGCCGCATTAAAGTCGAAGATATGTACACTCAAGACCAATTTGAACAATCCCACCATTTCTGCGACAGTTGGCACGACCCTTGGTCTTCAAGAGATCGTCAGCTGAGAGCTGGGACTCTACTGATCATCAGTAGTATATACCAGTCGCATACTTCCCCCTGTCAGTATGGCCTTCTTACCAGTAGACAACTGATTCCCGTGTACTTAGACAAATTGAGAGCTGGAACTCAATTTTCACCAGTCGTTGAAGTTTCACCAGTTGTCTGCTGACAACTTGAAAGATTCGAGAGAATTGAGAGCTTGGACTCAATTTATTCCGCATAATCTTCTCTTTAAGAAATTCACTTCCTCACCATTTTAAAAACGTGTGTTGTTATGATGTCAGTGGATTTCAGTAGAAGTCATCAGTCATCGCTTGGAGTTGGGAGCTGGGACCCAATTTTACATCGACTGATGGTATTTGTCTGCTGGCAAATTCGAAACGAGAGCTGGGACTCATTTCCTTAGTCATTTGTGGGATAAGTTCTGCCAGTAGGTACCACTTGTGGTCTTGAGACACCACTTAAAGAAAACATCAAGACTAAGAACTTGGATTTAGTCGTAATCAGCATTCTTCAGAAAACAAGAACGGAATGAGAGCTGGGACTCATTCTTCCTCAACACTAGGGCTCGCATCAATCTCCAAAAGACCGAGTTTGATGCACAACTCCTTGAATCTTGCTTCTGGCAACGGTTTGGTGAAAATATCAGCTAGTTGATCTTCGGTTCTGATGTACTCTACGCTGATATCCTTCTTCTCGACATGATCACGTATGAAGTGATGTCGGATATCTATGTGCTTGGTGCTAGAGTGATGAACCGGATTCTTCGTTATGCACATAGCGCTGTTGTTGTCGCAATAGATGGATACACAACCAGTGTCCACTTCATAGTCTTCCAGTTGTTGCTTGATCCAAAGAATTTGAGCACAGCAACTGGCAGCGGCAACATATTCAGCCTCAGTGGTAGATGTAGCAACAGAGTGTTGCTTCTTGCTAAACCAGCTGATTAGCTTGTGCCTAGAAACTGACACGTACCACTGGTACTTTTTCTATCTATACGGCATCCAGCAAAATCTGAATCGGAGTACCCAATGAGTGTAAGCTCATCATTCCTGGGATACCACATACCAAGGGATTCAGTCCCCTTTAGATATTTCACTATTCTCTTAGCAGCTTCCATGTGTGATCTTTTTGGATTGGCTTGAAATCTGGCACACACTCCGACTGAGTATGAAATGTCGGGTCTGCTGGCTGTGAGATAGAGAAGTGATCCAATGATACCTCTGTAACTGGTGGGATCAACTGATTCCCCTTGTTCATCAAGAAAGATCTGACAACTGGTGCTCATCGGTATTCTGAGGGTCTTAGTCTTCTTTGGGCAATATTTCTGAATTAAGTCCTTGGCATACTTCCGCTGATTAATGAAAATCCCATCAGCTGACTGCTGGACCTGGAGTCCTAGGAAGTATGTTAATTTGCCCATCATACTCATCTGGAATGAGTTCTGCATCAGTTGAGAAAACTTCTCACAGAGAGACATATTCTTTGACCCGAATATAATGTCATCGACATATATCTGCACCATTAGCATATCATCAGCATCCTTGATGATGAAGAGTGTCGTATCGATCTTCCCTTTCCGAAATCCATTACGGATTAGGAATTTTGATAGCGTTTCGTACCAAGCCCTGGGCGCCTGTTTCAATCCATATGCCTACTTCAAAGCCTGGAGGTTGTTCGACATATACCTCCTCCTTCAACTCGCCATTGAAGAAGGTGCTCTTCACGTCCATCTGGAATACCGTGAATACATGATACGCTGCATACGCAAGGAACAGCCGTATCGCCTCCATTCTTGCAACTGGTGCGAAGGTCTCGTCGAAGTCGATGCCTTCACACTGCTTGTAACCTTTGGCGACTAATCGAGCTTTGTTTCTGATTACAATGCCATTCTCATCTCGCTTGTTCTTGAAAACCCACTTGGTGCCAATCACTGACTGATGTGATGGTCTCTCTACCAAGTCCCAAACATTGTTGCGAGTGAATTCCGCAAGCTCTTCTTGCATGGCATTGATCCAATCGGCAGATTCTAGCGCAACTCCTATGGAAGTAGGTTCCATTTGAGAAATAAAACAAGTCAGAAGCGCACTGCCGTGTCGAGTCTGGACAGAACCTTTCGGATCAACGAGAATAGCATCGGATGGGTGATTTCTCAGCCATTTGGGAAGATGAGAGTCTGCTGGTGTTGGCTGTGAGATTGGTTCTTCTGTCCTGATGACTGGTGCTTCAAGATCTTCACCATTCGGAGTTGTAATTGTAACTGGTGGTTGACCTTCATCAGTCGGAACTGTAATTGTAACTGGTGGTTGACCTTCACCAGACGAAATAATCTCTTCATCAGCTCCACTATCTGACTGATTTCCTGAGCCTTCTGTGATGTTGTCAGCGTCAGCTGGTGCATCCATTCCAGCTGGTTCATCGCTGTCTTCTGACTCAAAGATCCCAGTCAGAATTCCCCCTGGATTATTGCTAGTTCCACTCAGGGAGATTGAGTGTAAGGTCTCAGCAAGGTCAATTGCATCACCGACCCTCCCGGATTGCTGATGGGCAACCGAGGAAACTGGTTGTGAAGATGATCCAGTCATAGGTCTAGTCAAACCAGTTGGTTGAGCATTGGAAGGATTCCTGCCCAACTGATCAACTACATCATTGACCTCAGGAACATCTTCAGCCAGTTGTCGTAATGTCCTGCGCACTAAAGTAGCTTCATCAAAAACAACATTGCATGTTATTTCCACAAGTTTGATGGTCTTGTTGAATACTCTATAGCCCTTGTAAGAGGGATGTCCATATCCAATGAAGACACCCTCATCAGCCTTAGGCGAAAAAGTATTTAACTTTGACTTACCATTATTATGGATATAACATGGTGAACCGAAAGCACGGAGATGAGCTATAGAAGGCTTACGACCAAAATAAACTTCGTAGGGAGTTTTCTGGAGTCTATCGTTGATCCCGCTTCTATTCTGAGTGTAGCAGGCCGTCACCAATGCTTCTCCCCAGAAACTCTGTCCTAATCCGGATTCTGCCAGCATGGATCGGACCGCTTCTTTCAGCGTCCTGTTCCTACGTTGTGCCAATCCATTTTGCTGCGGTTGCCTTGGTGTAGATTTCTCATGCTTGATGCCGGCTTCCGCGCAGAAATCCATCAGCAGACTGTTGCAGAATTCTGTCCCATTGTCTGACCGTATCCGTTTTACCATAGTTTCTCTCTGTTTCTGTGCTTTGATGATCAACTCTGGAAGAATGATCTTCACTTCATCCTTGGTTCTGAGAAGCTTTACCCAGGTATAGCGCGAGTAGTCATCGACTACCACCAGCGAATAACGTCTTCCTCCAATGGTTTGAGGTGCTATTGGTCCAAAGAGATCCATATGTAGCAACTCGAGTACCCGGCTGGTACTGGGGCAGACTGGCGCCTGGTTCTTGAAGGACTTCTTTGTTTGTTTGCCCTGCTGGCACGCTTTGCAAATCCCTTCCTTCTTGAACGCTCCCTTGGGAAGTCCATCTACAAGATCATGCTTAGCCAGGTAGTTGATAGTTCTGAAATTCAGGTGACTCAACCTTTTGTGCCACAGCCAGTTTGTTTCCATGGAACTGGTGGCCATGAAGCATGAATCTGTCCTCCCGCTTTGCCAGTCGACGGTATAAAGCCCTCCGTTCCGAATACCTCTCAGCTTGATCTCGCCAGTCTTCTTGTCCTTGATCTGGCACTCTGATTTATCAAATATAATTGTATATCCATTGTCGCACAGCTGACTAATACTCAGGAGGTTGTGCTTGAGATTTGTAACAAGGGATACATTTATGATTCTGACATCGTCCTTCTCGATGCAGCCCTTGCTAATAACTCTGCCCTTTGAGTTATCACCAAATATAACTGGAGGTCCTTTGACCTTGGTGAGATCTGTAAACAAAACCTCTCCACCAGTCATGTGAGCCGAGCATCCACTATCTAGGATCCACTCGCTCGTCTCTGAAGCTGTGTTGCATGATCCTGTACCTGCAAGAAAGAGATAGAATTTATTTAGGTCCCCGATCATCTGCGGGTCCTGCAGGGTTAGATCGCTGAATTATTCCTTTCGGAATCCAGACTTTAGTGATTTTCAGCTCGGTTTTACCCTTGCTGATATCATTAGTAGCCTTTCCCTTCCTTTTGAAGTAATGCGTGAGTTTGGTTTGGGAAGGTGTGGCTGTGTGTGTAACTCCTTTGGAAGTATTCTTCCGCTGAGAGTTTTGGAAATATTTTTCCGGTTGATTGTGTTGCCTTCGTGGTCTCTGAGAGTGTGGACCACCATGGCTAGCCTTCACAGCCCTTCGAGAAAACTTGTGATTGGGCTCAGGCCTCTGATAGGTATTCCTCCTATCAGGCATTATCCTTCTCTCAGAGTTTCTCTGAGATTGGGATCCCCTGTAAGTATGCTGGTGATTGACATACTGACGAGGTTGTGTGTGGAATCTCTTGATAGTTGGTGCTGGCTGTCGGATTCCATTGGTAGCTGACGCGGACTTCATTGCCTTTGAATTATTCGGCTTAGTCTGCGTCCTAGGGTATGTTGGCGTCCTGTCAGCAGAGGATTTTGCCAGTTGAGGTTTTTGTCGTGATGACTCACCTATGAATCTGGTCTTATGATTCCTATGCTGATCAGCCATACGGGACTGATTGGTATTACCAGCTGGTGCTGATGCATTTACCACTTTGCCCTTACCCTTACCAGCAGTAAGTTGTTCGGGTTGGTTTGTGCTCAAATCCTTTTCAAATCCTAACCCGGATTTATCGGTAGGCTTTCTCCAATGAAGTAGAACCTCTTCCAAATTCTTGGAGCCTTTATTCAAATGATTTATTTTATTGTCTTGCTCAAGGACGACCTTTTGAAAAGTATCTCTCTCAGTTTTTAAAATTTCAAAACTCTTAAGCAATTCTGAGTGAGTCTCTTTCAAAGTGGCTAACTCTACACCGAGTGACCTAGATTTTTCAATCTCATTGGTCAAAATAGAAATCTGATCTTTTAGCGAGGTGTTTTCGCCAGCCAAGATATTCTTTATTTCGTAAAATTTTAAAAATTCTTGCTGAAGAATATCTATGGTGACAACCTCTGAGTCGGAGCAATGCGATTCAGAATCGTCTAGAATGCGTGTAGACATGATATGCATTGAGGGAACAGATTGTACCTGATCATCAGCGGCAAGTGCCTGTTCTTCCTCACTGTCAGCACATTCTTCATTTGATTCTTCTCCGAAAGCCGCCATAAGTGCCAGTAGAGCTTCCTCTTCTGACTCTTCATCTGACGCGTATTCTCCGTCGTCATGGTCAGGTATATCAGGAACTTCTGTCCTGGTCAGCATGGCCTTTGCAACGGCCTTTGATGCACGCTCTTCAAAGAGCTTCTTCAGCCTTTCCCGCTCATCTTTATCCACCTGTGGACATTCAAATTTAAGATGATCAGGGGATTGGCATTGATAACAAACGCGGGGAGCTCTCTTGACGAATTTTCCATCAGTTGAGCTAAGAGATACTCCCTGTTTCGACTTGGCTTTCTCCAGAAGAACAGCCAGTCTCTTCATTTGTTGCTCAAGATCTGCGATAGAGCTCTCGCTGCCTTTGGAGTTAGATCCCGATGTGGATAGGATCTCTTTCTGCTGGTTGTGCTGCCCAGCAAATCTGTCAGTGTGAAAAGGCTTCTTGGGCTTCCATTTGAAGTCCCTCTTGACGAAGTAGGCTTCGTCTTGTGTTTTGATGCTGGGAGATCCAACATTCCGGATGGCTTCATTCTTGTTCACCATCTGGATGTCCCACTCATGTGCCTGCAGTTGAGCAAATAACTCCTTGGGAGTCATTTTGGACAGATCCTTCTCCTTAAGAGCTGTAGTCTTCACGAACCAGTCCTCCTTGGGCATCTTGGACAGGATCTTTGCATTAAGATCTGCATTTGAGTATTTCCTGTCCAATGACTTCACCTCGCTGACGATGGCGTTGAATCTAGCCTCCATCTCCTTGATGGTTTCCCCAGTCAGCATCTGGAAGGACTCGTACTTGTCCACTGCAACCTGCAATTTGTTGCGCTTCATCTGATCTGTCTCCTGACAGAGACTGTCAAGGTAATCCCAGACTTCCTTGGCGTTGTCAAATTGGAGGACTTCCTCCATCAGCGGATCTGGAAGAGATGACAGGATCATTTCGTGAGCAACGGAGTCCAGCTGATTCCGCTTCCTGTCCTCAGAGTTCCATTCTTCTGGGGGCTTGGGATCTCAGCAGCTGGGCGATCTCCTAGCTGGTGTTGTGTCTTGGTGATCTGGATCGGCCCTTTCTCCAGCACGTCTATCATTTCCGGATGGAAACTTTTCAGTTGAATGAGTGACCTCTTTCGCCACATTGCGTGCTTGTCAGGATTGTAGTTGGGTAGCTTAGGAATATTCATCTTGGGTACCTGAGCTAATCAACAGACAGAAAGAGTAGAGTGCAAAGAAATGTGGATCTCGGTCCTAAGCGACTCAGATATACGATCAGTCTAGAAAGACCGACCGCTCTGATACCACTTGTTGGTCCCGATTTTCAGAGTATGAACGTTAGCAGCGGAAGTAATAATAAAGTAAATGTTTTCTTGCACGCTGGTTACACAGCTGACTGGGACCTGTCAGCTGGTGTATCAAAACTTAGAATATTTAGCCTTGTTTGCACAATTATCTATCAGTTTCAGAATATACTCCAACACTTGAGTGCTGGGTTTAAAATATGATTGAAAAGCAGAAAGCTGATAAATAACAAAAGGATTTTATAGTGGTTCGATCAATCGATCTACGTCCACTCTCCAGTCGAAGCACTGGAAATTCCACTAAGAGTAATCGGTTACAGGTGTCCTACGATCTATCTCTAGCTGGTGAATGCCTTGTCCACCAGTTCACTAGATCAACCGCTCCCGGTCCTGGTTCCCTCTTCAACTCTTCTCAGCTGACGGAGTGCGAGCACGTCACTTCAACCTCCTCAGCTAACTGGGTGTTTTAGTTCTCCCAAGAACGTAAATCTCTCTACGGCAAGGTACGCCCGTAATAACTCAAGTGCTGGGAAGCACAGGAGCTGTTGTGGACTCTCTCGGAGGAGAAAGAACACCTAATGAGATCTTTAACTTACAAGCGTAAAGCTTGAAGTCTCGTGTTTGATAAATCAACACACGGAAAGCTTATGGAAAGCCTCGAAAGTTCTGTAAGTATTTTGACAGCATTTTTGCTAGTTCGTTCGTAAGAATTTTCGGGGGTTTGAATGTTGACGGTTCCGACGTATTTATAGACGCGGGATCCGATTCAAACTTTCTAGCCATTTGGACTCATCCGGAAAGGTGTCAGACCTGGGATGTCCTTCTGACGGCGGTAGGTATGTTTTTCGGGAAAGGATCCATACCTTCGTCCGCTTTATCTGACACAGATCTCTTTGTGTCAGAACGGCTTTATTTGTCAGTCCGAGGAATAAGACTGGCGTCTTGTGACTGACAGACTTTAAGGTAGTCATACTTTGTCAGTCGATTCCTCAGCGAATCTTCTTTTTGTCTCTACGGTGCTGGGAGAGAGAATCTGGAATTCTGCTGGTAACATCTGACTGGTAGATCATTCTGGTGATCTTGTGCTGGCAGTCTCTGCTGGTGACTTGCCCTGGCATAATCTAAGTCTACCAAATGTCTGGATGTTAATTCTTCTTGGAATCTCCCATGACTGGTGAAATCACCGCTGGTGAATAGTGTAAGCAAGAACACATATTCTGCTCGTAAGATTTGTCAGCCGCCTGCTGATGAAACCCTTCCCAACTGGTGAACAGTAGCCAGTCATAAGCGCTTCTCATGCTGGTGAACAGTGTCAGCACGAGTCTTTGTCAGCCGCCTGCTGATGAAATCCTTCCCGACTAGTGAACAGTAGCCAGTCATAAGCGCTTCTCATGCTGGTGAACAGTGTCAGAACGAGTCTTGATCAGCTGCGACTTACAACTCAAAAGATCTAAACAGAACTTTACATTTAAGACCAGATCTAGAGTTATCTAGAGACAACTGACGCTGGTAGGACTTAGGATTTGATCCACCAAAACTACAATCTATACAAGTAAGCTACTGAGGGAGGAAACCTTAGACAGATTTCCCAACATATACTGGTAGAAGGTGAATCACCATCGGAGGTTGCCGGCAGCTCGATAAACTTCGCCGGAGCTGGAAGAGAACCAAGTAGATAATCATCGAGTCCATAGGCTCGTGCCGTCGCAACGATCTGCGGCTTCTAGTAATTATAGTTAGCACGTGTTAACTTGAGAGACACAGTTGGCAACGTGATCGACGCCATAGAAGCAGAGAACAAAAATTGAGAAGTAACAGAAGAAGCCGATCGAGAATGAAGAAGACAGAATAACCGACGACGAGAGGTTCGTCTGGCTCAAGATACCATGTTTACGTATGCATGATAGTAAAAATGAAATATGATATTCATTCAACTCAAATGAATCAGTTACAACTTCTCATTATATATATGATCAATCGACCCTTTTAGATTGTTTACTAACCTACCTCTAACTAACCTCTAGATATTTTGCTAACTCATTTCCTTCTAGAATCTCCCTAGCTTACATGTAGTTATATTGGTAGATATTTACAGCTAGGATATCATATAGCTAATAGAGCCGTTTCGCATGCTCCCCCCCGCAAGAGAGTTCCCTAGGCCGTAAGAAGACTCTCGCGTTGGCATAAAAGGAATTACTGGTGGCTGATATCGATGATACGGCCACCGTCGTCCACTTCGCGGCGGACGGGGACGAGATCTTCGGCGGTGGCGGGGTCGTTTTAGGACTGATCGAGTACATATAGAGGAGGATACGCCGCGTTGGAAGTAGCGGTGCGAGTGGCCGAATGGGGCCGACGCAATCGGCAGGGCGCATGTTAGCGGAAGGAATTGCAATGGTGTCGTAGCCGGAAAATGAGTTTTACTTCTTTCCTAAAATATAGTACTCCCTCCGTCCCTGGTCGCATTTCTTTTCGGCGTCGAAATTAAGAGTTGTGAGTGTAGAATGAGTTAGTGAAATTAATATTTTATTGTTGAGTGTGAAAAAATTACCATTTTTTAAAATATGACAATTTGATTGAGACGCCCAATTTAGTAAGTGTGATAATTCAAATGGGACGGAGGGAGTACTAATTTTATCCCATAAATTTTCATTTACCAAAAGTCTTAAGTTAGTTTTTTCGGGTAAGATGTTTTATCCCATACTTTTATTTTGTTAACATTTGTATCCCATATTTTTATTTTGTCAATTGATTTTACTTGACATTAGGTAAAATCTATGGACCAAACAAAAATTACTTGGAATAAAATCTCTTAATTAAATATAAATTTAGGATTAAAAAAATATTTGGTCCCAAAAACAAAAACAAAAAAAAAACCCACTAGTTTTTCGATATTAAAATATCCAAATTAATTAAATTATTTTATTTCGACACAATTTTATGATCGATTTAACTTTTCAAAACAGAAATGTTGGTTGTGATATGTTAACTTCCCACATTATTAATTATAAATAATATTTATAACTCCCTCCATCTCCGATCATTAGTCCCATTTTAACCAAACACAATAACTAATTTTTTTGAGTGTAGTAAAATTAATATTTTGTTAATGTGAGTGGATTTTTTTCATTTTAAGAAATAATACTAATTTAACGAAACAGACGAAAATGAAAAATAAGACTAATGAGATGCAACAGAGAGAATATTAATTAATTAATTTTTGATATGGATCATCTAAAAAAAATTAACAAATGATGCTTACGTAAGGAAAAATTATATGCTACTCACTCTACAGTGAGTTTTTGGAACTACGATAAATATTTAATTAATTTTTTTTTTTAATAAATCGTATTTTTAATTATTTTTTTATTTTTAATTAACTTTATAAATTAATCATATGATTCATCTACTTAATTAAAAAAATAACAATAAAAAAAACTATCCTAATTTTCAGCATAATCAACTCAACCATTTTAATAATCGTTCTAGTGACTTTTTTTAGAAAACATGATATCAAATTTATTAAATAAATTTATAAGATAATCATATCAAATTTAAATTTATATAAATTCTTCAAAATATATTATCTCTAGATGTGAGTATACTGTATGCAACATATATATTTATTTTTGCATAAATTTTATTTTGAATTTACTAATATGTTAAAAGAGAGTGGAGAGTTACATAAAAATAAAGTGGAACAATTATAAAAGTGTTGTGAGTTGATTGATCCAAAGCAACGAACAATATAGAAAATTAGAGAAAAAGTGGAAAGAAAAAGAAGACACAGAGAATAGAGAAAAAAAACAGTTTTTATTCAAAATGAATGTCTCACTACAAAAAATGGATTCAAATATATATATATATATATATATATATATATATATAAAAGTAATGTCCAATAAATATAAATAAATAAATATATTTATAACAAAAAGCAGTTTTATTCTTTTGAACATTTATAGCAATAGTTATTTTTTTTCCGTCCATTTATTCGACTATTAAACTAATTTGGTGATTAATCATTCAGTCATTATAAGTTGGTTATGCATATAAATTTGATAATTATGACTATAACTACATGATTCAGCAATTTATTAAAATTCGGTAATTTTAGCAGAATTTGGAATAGATTATATAAATTTGTATAAGTACGTTTATACTTATGGTATTTATATAATTACCCAAATATGAGTATAATTATATATTAAATCTATATATTTATAACCACAATAATTATTTATATATAAAATTTTGAGATTTATGTAATTGAATCACTATAACTTTTTACTAGGGGACATGTTTTTTAATTATATTAAAGAGAAAATTAACTTAAAACATGATATCAAATTTTGAGTTTTTATGATCTCATACATCATGATCACATTCTTATACAATAAAATAAAAATATTATTTAAATATTGAATGAAGAAATATGAGTACATGCTAGGGGTGTTAATGATTTGACCGAAACCAGTTAAATCAGCCTAACCGGATTAATTTGGTCGGTTTAAAATTTAATTTTGAAACTAGTGGTTTGAAAATTTTGAAACCGGTCAAAATTGATTTGGTTACAGTTTGATGGCTCAAACCGGCCTTATCAGCCGGACCGACGTATTTATATGTGCATGTGTGTGTGTGTGTGTGTATATATATATATATATATATATATATGGTAGTGATCAGGTGAGAATATAAGTTACTATGAGAAATAAGAATAGATCTTGCGCGTCCATCTCATCAAATCGGTGAACAGGATTCATTCTCAGTAAATTGAAAAACGCGGCATTTTTGCTCCAATATCCTGCAGTTTTAGCCTTTAAAGGCTAAAACTGTAAAAATACTCAAACACAAACAGCAACCTGCATTTTTAGCCCGATTTACTTCATTTTTACATAAATACGAATAAAAGAAATTAAACATCTTCTTCTTCAAAGTAGCAACACGAGCGTAGTCTTTATAAAACTCAATACCAACATCAACAGTTCAAAAAACTCTGCCCTTAAAATGCTTCATCTCATCAACACACTTTGGAATAAATGAACCTGTAAGATACAAAAATGCACAAAGTTAACACTAAAGATGCACAATATAATAGTAAAAATGAACGTCGATCTGAATAAAAAATACTCATTTTTACGGCACAAAGCCCGATTTACTTCATTTTTAGCTTGATTTACTTCATTTTAGCCCGATTTACTTCATTTTTACATAAATACGAATTAAAAAAATTAAACATCTTCTTCTTCAAAGCAGCAGCACGAGCGTAGTCTCTATAAAACTCAATACCAACATTAACAGTTCTAAAAACTATGCCCTTAAAATGCTTCATCTCATCAACACACTTTGGAATAAATGAACCTGTAAGATACCAAAATGCACAAAGTTAACAATAAAGATGCACAATATAATAGTAAAAATGAATGTCGATCTGAATAAAAAAAGATTTAAACTATATTCATGCACAAATAACAAAGTCGAGACCGAACAGGAATAAGAAATTCAGAAACAAAGAAAAAAATCTAATCGAGAGAAGAAATATAAATCAAATCGAACGAAGAAAGAAGAAGGAAGAAGAAATCAAATCGCGCGAAGGAAGGAATAAAAAATCTGATGAGATACTATTTCAAATTTAAAAAATAGCTAAAATTAAAAATAACCTTAATTTTGCAAAACTGCAGGATAATCGAGGAAAACTGCACACGGAGTGAAATAGATCATGAGCGTTGAAATCACAAAATCAAAGGCTGAGATTTATTCTCATTTCTCATACTAAAAATAATTCTCATTACCATGTGAAAATAAGAACTAATCTTATCCTTCCAAATCATGAAATCAACAATTTAGATTTAATTTTGCCCGCTATTCATTATTGTTTGTATTGACTTCATTATTGTAAAATGGGGGGTAATTTTGTACTTACATGAATTCAAATATTTTTAGAATCTTAATTTAAATCTTGCGATCTTCATTTCTTCTGTGATTATATATTTTCTTCATTCATTCTCACTGTGAAATATGTTCGTCATCGTCTGCGTTCGTTATTGTTTGTGTTTGTCGTCTGTGTTCGTCATCGTCGTCGGCGAGTTATGGATCATTTGAAAGGTAAGAATTGATAAATTCCATCTGTAATAGAATCCGTTGTTTTCTGTTCCAGATTATGGTGATATAATCGAAGATTCATTGTATGGGTTATTGATGATTTGTTTCCAGATTTTGAATTAGGTTTCGTAGATTGCTGTTTATGGTTTGGTGTTTTCACTCTTAATTGTTTAATTTGAAGATGTGCATCATCGTTATGAATTGCATTATATATTTGTAGTACTTATGTTATATCTGAAAGTGTTACATACTTTCAAATTTGTTTTATATCTGCATTATATAATGTTATGGCTTGCATTATTATTTTGTAATAGTTGCATTATATGTGAGCCAGTTATAATTAGTTTATGAAAATTCTGTTTCGTTATGAGAATTCATTATATAGTGTAAATACATGCATTATATAGTAATGAATCTTGTATTATATATTTGTAGTACTTAAGTCATATTTGAAAGAGTGATTATTAGTGTACGTACTTTCAAAAAAAATTTATATCTGCATTATATAATGTTATAGCTTGCATTAGTGTTTTGTAATAGTTGCACTATATGTGAGTCAGTTATAATTAGTTTATGGAGGTTCTGTTCCGTTATGAGAATTCATTATATAGTGTAAATACATCATGCATTATGTAGTTATGAATCTTGCATTATATGTTATAAGTTTCAAATTTAATTCATATTTTTCTGTACAGATTCGTTTGTTCCAAAGTGTTATAACACAGCACCAAGCAGATGTAGATGATAGGTGATTTGATGTGCTTTGTTGGCAATATGAGATTGTTGAGATCTTGGAGGCTTACCATCTCTCACAGACTAAGATTCATAACTTATACAGAGTTGATGTAAAGAGCTAGTTGAGATCTTGAAATTATATTAACATATTTTTTAAGTTCAACATATAATGATAATATTTGTAATATACAATGATAGTCCATAAACTATATAATGCAGGTCTGCTTTGTTTGATGAAACCCACTGCTTTGAATTATATTAACATATTTTTTAAGTTCAACATATAATGATAATATTTGTAGTATATAATGATAGTCCATAAACTATATAATGCAGGTCTGCTTTTTTTGATAAAACCCACTGCTTTGAATTATTACACATGTTAGTAATATTTGTGTATTCGTGTGAAATTAGAGGGATAATATATAATGATAGTATCTTCTATATATAATGATAGTTTGTGAACTCTATAATGCATGTACGTTGTATGTGTATTAAGAAGGTTATAATTCAAATGCGAATTTTAATTAAAAGCGAAAAGACTAAATTGCCCAATAATGCAAGTTTTTGGGGGAAAATGCCCGCATTTTTTTATTAGATCTAGATCGTTGATTGAGCAAGATGTACGGCCGAGATTGGTTCTTATTTCTTATGGTAACAGTGGTTCTCACTGGATCACATCCCTATATATATATATATATATTATAATTAATAAATATAAATTGTGGTTCATTTTATAAGTTTCAACTTTTTTATACAATTAATTCATGTTTAAATTTCTTGGTCAACAAAATCCAGTTTTAGTTCCAATTTTTTAATCAAAAATCAACTAGTAAGCATTAACATTAAATATTATTATTTCATATAATTTTTTTACGGTTATTAAGTATTAACATTGTTAATTCGTTAATATAATTTTACATATCTCTTTCAATTTTAAATTTGAATTTTAAGATATAATTTTAAGAAAATTGACTCATGTGTTTCTTTTGATACTACATTAAATAATAAATATAAGATTTTAAAAATTAAAATTACATTAAAATAAGTAATAATAAATAATGAAAATCAACTAACTTGCGTATAGGCCATAGTTTTCAACAAATCATAATAGATTTTTTTAAGTTGAAATTTATTTTGTTTCAAACCGTCAAACCGATCGGACCAAATCGTTTTTATATGATTTGGTTTCGATAAATTATTTGGCCGATTTGATTTGGAAAATTTTCAAACCGTATCTATTGATTTGACCAAGATTTTACTTCCAAGCCGAACGGGGAACACCCCTAGTACATACCCCGATGTAGACGGATAATTTCATGCAACATACGAGAGAAAAATTTGTTCATATGATAATATTATAAAGTAAGAAACATTATAAAAATTTTCATTAGGGCATCCACAGTGGGGAGAAGATATGAGGTAGAAGTTGATGTGGAGGAGAGAGGGAAGGTGAGGTGGAGGAGAGAAGGGGAAGAGAGAGGAGAGAGGGGTAGAAATTTATCTTCCGGGAAGAAAAGAAAACATGTCTCCTCGCTGCACTCGCGTTTTACACCCAATCGCTTAAAATAAATGGGCGTGAAACACACAGCGCCATTTTGGTTGTGGGGTAGGAGAATTGTGTTGGGGTGTGGGGCTGGGCTTTTGATTTTTTATTTTTTTTTTGCCTTTATCATTTTATTAACATTTAAAATTATGTTTAACATTTTTCAATAATTTTATTATTTTATTTTATGTTTAATATTCTTTTATATAATTATGTTAATTACTATAAATAATTTTTATCAATTAATAATTAATTAATTAAATCAAATTTAATTTAAAATATTTAGTAAAAAAATATAAAAGATTATTTGTGGTATTATATATTGAGAAGTGGTTATGACATGTGGGACCCATAAATAGTTAAAAGTAAGGTAGATAAATATGAGTGTAAAAGTGAAGTGGGTAGAAGTAAAGGTAGATGATGATGTGGCACATATGTGGAGGTAGATATAAGAGGTAGCATTGTGGATGCTCTTAGTGCTACACTGCTGTGTCCAACTAAAATGCCCCAAAATTCTCGCTTATTCACAACTTTTAATCTCCGACCATATTTCTCGAAATTCCCAATCACCACCATGTCCCCCGCAGCCACCACCACCACTCTCCTCCTCCTCCTCCTCGCCGCCGTCTCCTCCACCCTTTCAGCAACCTTCCCCGCCGACACCGCCGCCCTCCGCGCTTTTAAATCCGCCGTCAAGCCCGCCTCAATCCCCACCACCTCCTGCCTCGCCACGTGGAGCTTTTCCGCCGATCCTTGCGCCGTCACACGAGTCACCTACTTCACCTGCGGCGTCACGTGCGCCGCCAACAACCGCGTCGTCGAGATCACCCTCGACTCGCAGGGCTACTCGGGCACGCTCACCCCACTCATATCCCAGCTCACTCAGCTCATCACGCTCGACCTCGGCGAGAACGACTTCCACGGCCCCATCCCTCCTTCCATTTTCTCTCTCCCCAACCTGCGCAACCTCATCCTCCGCGTCAACTCCTTCTCCGGCCAGCTGCCGTCCACCGTCGCCAAGGTCAAGTCCCTCCAAGCCCTCGACATCTCCCGCAACTCGATCTCCGGCTCCCTCCCCGACCTCACCGCGCTCGCCGCGCTCACCCGCCTCGACCTGAGCTACAACAAACTCACCGGCCCCCTCCCCCGCCTCCCGCCAAATCTGAACGAGTTAGCTCTCAAGGCCAACTCGCTCTCGGGCTCGCTCACCGAGTCGTCCTTCGCCGGGTTAACTCGCCTGATGGTGATCGAGCTCAGCGAGAACTCGCTCATCGGCGCGCTCGGATCATGGTTCTTCCTCCTCCCCGCCTTACAACAAGTCGACCTAGCCAATAACAGCATTGTCAGCATCGCCGTCGCGAAACCGGCGGCGAAGCCCGACAACCAGCTCGTCGCGATCGATTTAAGCTACAATAGAATAGAGGGGCTTCTACCGGTGAACTTCGCCGATTACCCAACCCTCCGCTCGCTGGCGCTGAGCTACAACAAATTCCGCGGCCCGATTCCATGGCAGTACAGCAAGAAAGGATCATATCTGCGGAGACTGTTCCTCGACGGAAACTACCTAAATGGGTCTCCGCCGAAGGGGTTATTCTCCGGCAAAGGGGAGGTTTACGGAAGCCTGGGAGACAACTGCCTGCAGAATTGCCCGGCGGCGTCGGAGCTCTGCGTGAAATCGCAGAAACCGGCTTCGATTTGCCAGCAAGCATATGGTGGGCAACCGAAGCCCAAACCTAAACCTTAGAGTGACGTTGGATATATATTTTATTATTTTTTAATATTTGTAAAAATTGAATAATTTATTTTTATTACAAATAGATTCGGAATAGGACCACTCATGTATTAGGGATGATTGTATTTATTATTAAAATAAAACGACGAGGTAGAAAATATTACCAAATTACAACTTTTTTGTGTTTTTTTAAAGTCTGAATTTGATTTCTAGTGATATTAGTCAATCCACTACGTGTTTAAATAATAATAAAAATATATTAACAGAAAAATACAAGAGACCTTTGATCTCCACCTTAAAAAATGGAATGAGTTATCCATGTGTTTATAAAGGTAAAAATTTGCGGTTAGACGGATTTTATTCATACTTAAATAGATTTATTCATTCTAAATATGATTTAATAATTCCCAATTATACCATCTCCAACCGAAAAACCCAAACCCAAATAAAAAATGCAGTAAATGTCACATCAAACACCATTCTTCTCCAACCGAAAACATTAAACTCAAACTCAAAAGAATATTCTCAATATATTCATTTTATCACAACTTTTCAAATACAACCAATATCTTTAACAAATTTGCAATTTAAACCATGTATTAATTTCAAAAAAAAAAATTATTAAAAGATAATCCATTATTAAAAATACGAAACATTATTAATTGTGTATTTATTAATTGAATAATTATTTAAACTATAAATTTATAACTTATTAAAAATTATTTAAATAATAAAGAAATTAAAAAACATAATATTAAGATTATATTAAAACATATCGAATGATAAAAATATAAACATATCAATTCTACAAATGATAAATTTATAAAAATATAAACATATCAATGCTTATTTAATTTTATTAAGTTTAAGTTTAATTATAAAATATAATAAATTTAAAAAGAAATAAAATATTAAATGGTACAAATGATAAATTTATGTAATTTTATTTATTCATACATTACTTTTTAGCAAATAATAATAATATAAATAAATAATATATATATATATATATATATATATATATATATATATATATATATATTACTAGAACAAATAATTAAAGACTACGAAATTTATAAATGCCAATTTTATAGAATTATATAAGTTTGGAGGCTAAAGTGCAATTTTTTAAAGAAATGGTTTGATGAACAGTAGTACACCATATTTGGTGTATTTTGGAGAGAAAAAACTGCAAAATGCAAAATGGGTTTGCGTTTGGGGTTCGGTTGGAGTTGATTTGGGTTTTGGGGTTCGGTTTGAGATGCTCTTAGGGTATATAAGATGAGTTTATGTTAGGTTAATGGATAAAACCCGCTTAAACCATTTAGGCGTGCCTAACCTGAGACCTTCCCGTTTATAAATGAAATGGATCCGATTTTAACTAAATAGTGTTGTGTTTAAATTTGACTTGTTTAATATTGATTAGGGATTTAAGTTTTTTTTATCGTATATTTTAAAGTTCATTACGAATTTAATTGAGTTTTAGTTGAGTTTAAACGAACTTTCCAAATATATAATATATTTTAAATATGAGTTGGTCTCCTGAGAGACGGTCTCACTATTTCTTTATTGTGAGACGGACCTTAATACATTATTTCAATAAGTTAAATACATCATTTCATTTTTAAGAATTACATTATTTGCAACAGAGAAATACATCATTTGCAATAAAAAAATACATCATTTCATTAAACTCATATCACAATAAAAATAGTGAAACATCATTTGCCATCATTTCATTAAATTCGTCTCACAATAAAAATGATGAGACCGTCTCATCTGAGACTTTGCCTTTAAATATTCATCATTATTTTGAAAGAGAAAGTTATTTTTCTCAAAACTAATATTATATTAATGCTCAAATTTAATTTTTATCATGACAAGAAAGATTTATCATTCTTATTATTATTAAATCATGAAAATATTACTTTTATATCGGTAATCATTTTATATTTCTTACTAAATTTAGATAACAAGTTTGTTATGAAACTCAAATTTGATTCGTTTAATAAAGAAGCTTTACTAAACGAAATTTTCTCGAATTGAAATCCGAATAACTCACGAATAATTTTTTTTATTTATGGACATACATTAAGCATATCAAGAAATATCATATTAATGTTGAATAACTAAAGCCGAGTTCGAACTGAAATATTTTTATAAAGCATGCAATAATGGTAGTACTCCCTCCGTCCCACTCTATTAATTTCATTTGCCTTTTTGGTCTGTCCCACTCTATTAGTCTCATTTCCTAAAATGACAAACTTTTTCACACTTATCAATAAAATATTAATTTCACTACACTTATAAACATTGGTTCCTGTGCCGAAACCATATGAGACTAATAGCGCGGGACGGAGTTACTATTTTATAACCAGGAGAAGTCTGCAATCTCTGACTTTGATATTAAATTATGAAGTAGTTTGGTTGAGTTTATATTAATTGCTTTGGTAGTGAACACTTTCTTACCTAACTCAGAACAAAGATATCCAACCACATGTGCTCTTGTCTTTTGACTATTTTTGCTACATGATTTTTCAATCAATCTATCATTGCTATTGTTTTCTTCAATTTACTTTATTCCGGAACATTAATATTTGATTGTCCTTTCCATATGATTAATTTTTTAGAATCCCAAGAAAATTTGTGGTTCGCATTTCTCAACAAAATTAACCAATTAATTCCACTCTAAGGCATTATATATAAACTCAGGCTACACGGTCCCTACTAACCTTGAAATTAGGGATGTCAATAAAGCCCGAAATTGATGGATCAGTCCAAAATTGGTGGACTAAAATGCTGGTAAAAAATCTCCAACCCAAAATTATTTTTAACCGAATGGGTTGAACCCGACGGGTTGCAGCCCAAATGAACTGAGTCCGGTGGGTTGTGGGTCGGCCTGTAGGTTCCGGAATATTTAATATATATATATATATATATATATATATATATATATATATATATAT
>JAPKLW010000681.1:332257-345065 GCA_026898455.1 Plectranthus barbatus
TATATATATATATATATATATATATATATATATATATATATATATATTACTCCCTCCGTCCCTTATAAGTAGTCCCTTTTCTTTTCGGCACGGAGATTAAGAGTTGTGAGTGTAGTGGAATTAATATTTTATTGGTGAGTGTGAAAAATTTGCCATTTTAGGAAAGTGAGACTAATTTATGGGACAAACAAAAATGGAAAGTGGGACTACTTCAACGGGACAGAGGGAGTATTAAAAGTTTTTAATTTACATAATTTTATTATATATTTATTAACATTTATAAATTTAAAATAATAAAATTAATAAATTAATTTTTCGATTAATTATCACCTAGAAGCAATCTATATCCCGCCTGACCGTCTAGGCGCTATACTTTAAATGAGCACCAATTAACACCTAACGAATTTTACAACTGAATTCATATTTAAAGAAAATTTGAAAGAAAAAAAAAATTTTGATGAAGGGCAAGCATGAATATGGAATACACAAAGATGCAGATTATGCTTATTCTAATGAGACGAAGGAATCATGAAATTATTTCTCTCCACTTCATAACTTAATTCATAAAGTTTTCTGTACACAATAAAGGGTGTAACTGTAATCAAAGTTTTGGTAAAAGAGTTTGTAATAGAAATGCTGCAAAAATTCTTCAATTTCTTTCAAACGATAGAGTGATGTGAAGGCAACCCCAACTAGGTAGCTGGATTATTATTCAATTCCTCAGAAATCCAAAACTGCTCACACACACAACACAGAAAAAAAAATGCACTATAACTTAAGGTAAACCAACTCCTCAACGGCTGAGATTTCACCAATACTCTTCAAGGACTGCTTGCTCGGCTCCTCATCTACTCCGATCGCCATCACAGCTTGCTTTCTCGGGGCTATCCTTCCGACGCTCATGAAGCTCACGTTCACGTTCTCCTCTCCCAGAATGCTACCCACTTTTCCGATCATTCCCGGCTGATCAACCTGCCTGCACAGTATCAGACTGCCTTCCAGGCTCACATCCACTTCGAAAGACCCTACCTTTGTCAGATGTGGAACTCCATCTTTAACCCGGCCTTCCACTGTAACCTCGCCGGAATCTGAGATAGCGCTGGCGAATTTTGATTCCACGTTGGAGATTTGAACTTTGACAAACTCGAGTGGGCTTTCGGGCGAGCCATCCAGGATGATGCGTTCTTCAGTTATGCGAAGTCCTCTCTGTTTGGCAGTGAAATCAGCATTCACCAAATTGACAAAAACACTTGAGATGGGCTCTATCAGACCCTTGGTGATCATGGCGCGCAGCAGCCTTGTGTCCAGATCGTCCGGAGCTCTTGCAGACGCATAGGTTACTTTCACAGTTTTCACGCCTTCCCCACCTGCTACTAGCTGAACAGCAAGTCTACCGAGTTTTTCAGCAAGGGCAACGTAAGGCTTCAGCTCAGTGAGAACCTGCATTATGAATTATCATATTTACAAGACGCTCAGGAACTTGCTTTTCAGCCACAAAATAAGAGGTGCATCTGATGACAAAAAAGTAAATTAGGACAGCATTTCGAGCAGTTACACAGAATGAAGAACCTCGTAACTGGTATTACTGGAAAAATATATTCTCATTTCCCACCAATGAACAATATACTAGGTAACCACCCCTGCAGCCCCACAGGATGTAAAGAAAGAGGAGGTGATGTCTGGTGCAAAGAAATATACCACAAAATCAAGGGGCCGAGTGATTAGTTCCCTTTTTGCCAAAAAAAAGGGTACTTGATTAGATTTTAGGACTAGCAAGATTTGAATATTATACTTCTACAGTTCTACATGAGTAATATTAAGAGCTAGTTCCATAAGTCACTCCCAGAGTACAGGCCACCGAGAAATAGAAAGCACTTAGAAAAGGCAAGCCTTGCATGAGAAAAAATCTGTATACAATGGCTCATGGCTGTGATTTCCATTCAAAAATGGGGGATACAATTAAATCTTTTTGAGTACCTGAGCAGGGACCATGGGAGCGTTGACAGCAGTTGCGGCAAGTTCTCCCTTCAATGCCCCTACCACGGCTTCAGCTATTTCAATGGCAACCCCTTCCTGAATGTAAAATATAAACCATGCCATAATTAAATACACAAGCAAGAAAAAATTCTAGAGGAAGTATCAGAGATAGATCTGAACACAGAATTACTTAGCAAACCTGTGCTTCCATTGTGCTGGCACCAAGATGTGGTGTAGCAATCACATTTTCGTTCTGTACCAACTTGCTATCCTTTGGAGGTGGCTCGACTGTGAAGACATCAAGTGCTGCCTGAGATGATGAATACAAGAAAATTAGCAAATAATTCTAACTAAAATAATTAACTAGGAATCAACTAATAATTTATAGCCCAAAAAGATGCACCTGTGCTACAATGCCAGCATCAATGGCTCTCACCAATGCTTCTTCATCAATCACACCTCCACGAGCAACATTTACAATCCGAACACCCTTTTTCATCTTTGCAAAAGTCTCATCGTTGAGAATTTTTGATGTAGCAGCGGTAAGTGGCATGTGAAGCGATATGAAATCTGCAGATGCCAGGGCTTCATCAAAGCTCACAAGATCTACACCTATTGCCCGAGCACGGTCAGCTGGGGCATACGGATCATGTGCAACGACATGCATACCAAGCCCCTTGGCACGCCTAGCAACTTCAGATCCAACTTTACCGAAACCCATAACCGCCAGTGTCTTACCAACAAGAGACACGCCAACATATTTGTTCCTCTGCCATTTACCTTACAACAAAACAACTCAAGATGATATTAATAACAAAACAAACAACTAAAAGTTGGTTTTTGATACGTAAACCTGTCGGAAACTAAATGCTATGGATTCTATAGTTCTACTGAAAGATGAAGCATTGTTCAAAAGTTCAATTCCTATTTTGCAGATTTTGAGATATATACAGAGAGCCTTCTCGGGCTCATCTCCACAAATAAATAACGTGCCTTTTTATCATAATGAAAGGTTTGCGCTTTTTTACATATAAATGCACCAAACTCAAAAAATTCAACGATAACCATAACCAACATAAGATCCACAGTATAAAGCAGGCTGAGTACTCGCCAGACCAAATCAATAATTTTTACGGGATCAAAGGTAAAATCTACCAAAATAAATTCAATCGTCCAGTAAAAAGGTAAGAATTATGTTCGATTAAATGTTTGATAACTGAATCGAACAGCACAATGATATTTGAAGATTAAAAACCAAAGACTAACCAGCTTTGACAGATGCGTCGGCTTGAGCAATGTTTCTCGACAAGGCAGTAAGCAGCGCTATCCCATGCTCCGCGGCGGCGACGGTGTTAGCAGTCGGCGCATTCACCACGAGACAGCCGTGCTCGGTCGCCGCCGCCAGATCCACGTTATCGATCCCAACTCCGGCCCTGCCGACAACCTTCAGCCTCCCAGCGGAGGACTCGAATACATCGCGGCTCACTTTAGTCCCGCTCCTCACAATGAGCGCGTCGCAGAGCGAGATCTTGGTGCATAGCTCCTCGGGGCTAAGGTTGTACGAGCAATCGACGTTAGCGAACTCCTTGAGGAGCGTCAGACCCGCTTCTCCCAGTTTCTCCGCCACAAGAATAGTTGGCTTCGCATCCATTGAGAGGACGACGAAGCGGCGTGGCTGGTCGGGGCGGCCGCGGAGAGAGAGGTTGGTGATGCCGAAAGCGGAGGAGAGGAGCCGCTGCCGTGTCCATGAGATGGCGGTGGACGGCGACGAGAGTTTGAGGCTTGCCGACGAAGCTGCCGCCGCCATTTTTCAGAAACGGAGGCGGTGAGCGCTGGGATGAAATGGAATGCAAGTGAAAGAGTGCGGCTCGAGAATTATGTTGCGTGGCTATTGTTGGTAACGTCAAGGAGTCAATATTTCTAACAAATTTCAAATGAGTTTTTTTTTTTTTTTTTTAACATCAACCGAGTTTGGTATTAAAGAGCAGGACTGAGGTTCTAGTCCCGCTGCCAACAATTTTTCAAATTATGGTAGGAAGCTATAATTAGAGATATGGTTGGGGGTGCATCAAAGTGCAACTTACCTTCCCTAAATATAATATATATATGAATATATAAAACTGATTTTTTAAGGAAAAATATATATAATGAGATGGGTTATAAATCATTCCGCTATCATTTAAAAAAAAAAAAACATTTGATGGCTGAACATAAAAAATTGATAAATCAGTCAGTTATTGTAGTTTTATACTTTTGTTTTTAGATTCTTATAAAATAAGATATGAAGTCTGCGATTGTTAATTTTATTAAAAAAAATGTTTGCAATATTTATGAAATGAGATTTAAAGTTCATATACAAATGAGAGTGATGAATATATATATATATTTTTTTTTAAAAAAAGGAAGTGAATTAGAATGTACAAGTGCCAAGTGGAAATATGATATATGAGGTTGGTGGGGGGTCCAAATCCCTAGTTTGTTTCCTCCAGTGTAAAAAATCATACAAATTCTCAATTCAGGACCCAAAAGATCGTACTCCCTTTGTCCCGATTATTTGGTCCATATTTTCTTTTTGGTATGTCCCATATATATGGTCCACTATCTAAATTTGGTATTCTTTTTTATATGAGTTTACAAAGATACTCTTGAACTATATTGTAAATGACACATAATTAATAGGATCCATTATTGATAGTTATTGCTAAATAAGGGTAATTCATGAAGTTTGTTCAAATATTTAATACATTCATAAATAATTTTTGGCATTCATGCAAGTTGAAACTGGACCAAATAATTAGGACGGAGGGAGTACAATTCTCAATCCAAGATCTCAATATCAGGTCCTGGATTGAGAATTATTTGATCTTTCAGGTCCTGAATTGACAAATCATCTTTCAGGTCCTGAATTGATAATTTAACTATTTTTTGGGTTCGAATCGACAATTCTCCATTAATGGAGTTTTACCGATTCAGGACTAATTCCGCGGGACATACGAAAATAGAAAATGAGATTAATAAGGCGGTACGGAGGGAGTATTATTTTAAAATATTTTAATTATATGGTTTAATTTTTGTATTTGATTATTTTTTATGATAATTTATAATTATATTTCTGAATAATTTTGAATAATGAAAAGGAAAGGTTAATTGATGCTTTAAATAAATGTAATGTTGGAAGTTTGTTTAAATATTAAATAATTTTAGATAATCGTACAAGATCAAACCGGAACATATAATTACAAGATGGGAGTATTACATTTGATGGTAAATGATGGTGCTAATTAATAAAATTCGACTATGATAACTAATACTCCCTCCGTCCCGGCTGAATTGTCCCGGTGACTTTGGGCACAATAACCAAGGAGTGTGAGTGTAAAGTAAGTTGAGTGGAATTAATATTTTATTGTTGAGTGTGAAAAGGTTGCCTTTTTAAGTAATGAGACAATTGAGGTGGGACGGACGAAAAAGGAAAGTGGGACAATTGAGGTGGGACAGAGGGAATATTATATATTCTTACTGATTTATAAGTATTTCTGATTGAAAAATGAAACAAAACAAATTCCAGCCCACTTCAACGAGAAGCAAAATATTTATCATTGAGTTTAATAAAGTAGAGCGCTTAATCATTATTCTTAGAAATCGACCATCATATTATGGCTCTATCTTAAAACTTGGAAAGTCAAATTTCTAGTTCTTCACGACCCATCATATCGTATGCATTCTACTTCAAATAAATAAATTATACTTGTAAGTTAAAAGTTTGTTTTTAGCTCAATAATTAATAAAAAAATTTAATTAAATAAGTTAAACTTAAACTTTAAAATATATAACTCATGAACAGGCTTGTTAAAGGAATAAAATTGAGAGATTTTCTGATTGTCTTAATTAAGTCAGTTATATGAGGATTTTAAATTCTCGAGTACATATATAATACTCTTTAATTATTTTCAAATATAAATACGAACTTAGATAGTTCGTTGATGTTCCATTAAATTCATGAACTTAAATTTGATACAACTGTTGGGGCAAATCCACGAGACCTAGGCCCAATCGAAAATTTATGGGCCCACCTAGCCCAAAGCCCGCAGGTCACAAACCAAATTGAAAATGGGAGTACATAAAAGCATCTAAGGCACAAGATCGATTTCGACCCCATATCATCATCGACGTCGACCACAAATCGGGCTCGCTAGCGAGGAGGTAAAGCATTGACTTAGAGACCCGGCGGCGCACGACCATTGCAAACCTTAACTGACTCCGAGAATCCCGGGCAGTTCCAAAATTCGCGGCGATCACAAGCTCGCCGACGGCTAGGGTTTAGTCTACATTCCCTCCTTTATATTATCTATATATAAATAGGGGTTAATGACTCAATTTTTGTATCATTTTTTCTCCCGTTATCAAACTATACCAAAACTTTGTTGAAATATATACAGAATCGTTATTCTCCTGCGCTTATATATTTGGTTTTTTCTGCTTTAATTTTGCTTGCACTTTCATTTACGTTCTTTTATATTATCAATTCTCATAATTTTCTATTATCGTCTGTTGCTTTCTCGCGATTATTTATTATCTTGTAACGATTTCAAAAGCTTTATTTATCCCGATAAATCGAATCTCAACAACAACGAAGTTTCAAACTTAACTCAATAATAAATAAATTAATCTTTAAGAAAATATTATTCAACTTTAACTTGATTCAATTACCTCCCCACCAACACATTTAAACTAACTTAAGTAATCGCTTTGCAGCAAAGCAAACCTTTATAAAAAGTAAAAACAAATCAACCATAACATTATGAACAAAGATTTCATCATACTCCAACTAATCTCAGCATTTCCAACACCATATCATTACTTAGAAAAACAATGGATTTGTCTCCAACAAATGAAGGGCATCTCTCATGCAAGGTCTTTTGCTAGGGATCAATGAAGCACAACTAAACCCTAGCTTAAACCACGCCAGCATGGCCTCCTCCCGGGCCGCCACGTCGCCCCTTATCGCCACATCAACCATCCTTAAGACCCGGGCCGGGTCCTCGGCCACCGAGCCCGCACTCCACTGGCTCAACTCCCGGTCAGAGAAGACCTTTCCGGTCAGCAACTCAAGCATCAAGACCCCAAAAGAGTAGACGTCCCACTTGGGATTGGGCTTGAGGTTGTTGAAAGACTCGGGTGCATGATAAGGGGACGTGCAGCCCACGAACCCGATGCCGGCGTCGGACGAGGTGTATCTCTTGCTGCCGAAATGCCGGGCCGGGCCGTCGGGTTTGCGGTGGAGGAGGCGGTGGAGCCCAAGATCAGTTATTAAGGGCTCCATCTCGGCTGTCAATAGAATGTTGCTAGGTTTTATGTTGCCATGCACATTTTTCTTGTTGTGGATGTAAGTTAGCCCTCGGGCTACACCTCTGGCTATCTTGAGCCGGGTTAGGAAAGACAAATGATACGGCGATGACCCTATTTTTCCTGAAATATAATTATAAAAAAAAAAAAAAAAATTATAGGGCATGCATGCATATTGTAATAAAAAAAATTAAATAAAATTAGGGGTACGGGAGCATGAGTCAAACCAGCTTACGAGTTACTTGAGATCAATTTAAAAAAAATTGAAATTGACTCGATATTAGTCGAGCTCCAGCTACTCAATCACTTGTCGAGCTCGAGTTTCATAATACTCGATTCAATAGGCTGGAAGTCTTATTGAGCTCGAACTTAAAACGAGTTTGAGTCAATCTTGGATTCAAGCTAGGTTCATAAGTTTTATCGATCTTAATATAATTTAAATTTTTATTCCTAAATTTATTATTTAATAATAAATAACTTAAATGTTTTTATTAAAACTCAAGATAATTAAAAAGATCGAACTCGATTGAGCTTGACGAGTTTGAATCGAGTTTAAGATTGAAAATTTGAGTTCGAGCTTGGAATTTTCGAGTCAAACTCAAACCTGACCATATTCCACTAGACTCAGATCGTGATCACCCTAAATAAAACTTAAAAAAAAAAACAGAAATCTTGATTTTTAGCCCAGTTCAATGTTAATCCTGAAAATCTTACCTTCTTTGACTTAACATTCATTATATAACTCTAACTCTCTCTCTCTCTCAGGTGGAAATTCCAACCTTATTTGCTTACATGGAGGCCCATATTTGCAAGAAATATGTAAAGAAATGGAAAAAAAAATGGCAGAAAAGAAAGAGAAAATGAACTTACTGCCACCGACGTTGGCCAAGCTGCCATTGGAGACATAATCACAAATCACGAGCTTCTCATCTTCTCCCCAATACAACCCTCTAACCCTCACCAAATTCGGGTGCCGCAGCTTCGCAATCGCCTTAACCTCATGCTCGAATTCCTTCATCCGCCCGCCGCTCTCTCCGACTCTCCTCACCGCAAATGCAGTCCCATCTTGCAGCACAGCTTTGTACACCACGGCGGCGCCACTCGATCCCAGAACATACGCCGACGCCTTGAACAGCGTCTCCACATCCAGCTCACTCTCAACATCCACCATCACCAACGACCTCTCGTTCTTGAATTGATGAGTTTGCTGCTTCTGGTTGTCGACGTCACTGTCTGAGCCTCCAGCTTCCGATGTCTCCTCTCCATTTGTTATTGCTAGACAAGGCCAAGTGGGGATGTTTCTTGTCGCCTCCGAATATTTCTTGAATTCGTAAGCACTGGCTGTCTGAATCGTCTTCTCAAGTTTCTCGGCGTTGCTTGCGCCATTCTTTTTCTTCTTCTGGTAAGCGTACAAGAACAAGGCTGCAAGAACTCCCACGGCGGCTAAAGGTACAACCGCGATCCCTGCAACGGCCCCGGGGTTTAGCCCGTGCTTCGCCGTGATCTGATCGCCGCTCTGTACTGTGCCGGCGGAGCTGGTTGATCCGATGGTCTCTGGTATGGCTGCGATCGCCGGAGAAGAAGAAGAAGACGAAGTTGCGTTGGATGTAACATTTGGTGGAGCCGACAGCGACGAAGGAATTGGGCAGAGTTTGATTAACGGTTTGCCGCAGAGGTCTGCGTTTCCGGCATAAGCCTCCGTTCCTTGACTCGACAGCGGCATTGTTGCCGGAATCTCTCCGGAGAGGTGGTTGAAAGAGATATCCACCGTGGCGTTCGCCGGAATCTCCGACGCGAAGGAGGGAGGGACAGAACCACTGAGCTGGTTGGAAGAGAGATTGAGATACCGCAAATTCAAACCCCCGAATTCAGCCGGAAGCGTTCCGTTCAACAAGTTGGAAGATAGGTCAAGAACTTGCAGAGACTGAATCCCACTCGGAATCCGGCCGGAAAGAGAGTTGCTCCGGAGAGAAACCACGGCGAGATTCCGAGATGTAGCGATGCTGAGTGGGACGTTTCCGACCAACGCGTTTTCAGACAAGTTCACAAGGCTGAGACTGCTCATGGCGGCGAGCTCCGGGATAGAGCCGGAAATGGCGTTGCCGGAGAGATCAAGAACTTGGAGCTGCGAGGCGTTGAATAGCGAGTTAGGGAGAGTTCCATTGAAGAAATTGTGAGAGAGATCAAGAGTTTTGAGGTGCGGGATGAGGCCCAAGTCCTCTGGTATATTGCCGGCAAGCTTGGAGTTTGGGAGAGAGAGGCTAACAACTCTCATGGTTTCAGGGAAGCCATAGGCGTTGACAGCTTGGGCGCATGTTATCCCAGCCCAGAGACATGGAGTCACATCGTTGTAATCCCAGTTGTCAAGAACTGATAAAGGATCGCTGAGAATGGAGTATTTGAGGGAGAGGAGAAGAGCTCCGTCTAGGTTGAGAGGTGATGCAGGAAGAGAGAGAAGCAGAAGCAAGGAGCAGAAAAGAAGGACATGGCTGCTGCTGCTGCTGCTGCTGCTCATTGTTGCAAACGCGCAGAGATGCATCACAGTGCAACTGAAAGCTGGTATTTGATGAGAGGGAGAGAGAGGGTGAGTGAGCAACTATTGAGAGATGTTTGTTTTGGTGAACAAGAAAATATGGGAGATTGAAGGAGAGAGTTTGAGTGGTTAATGTGGAATTGTTTCAGTAGTTATATGTGGAGTTGGGATAATTTGAAAAAAAGTGAAATGTTTTTTTGGAGTTTTTGCTGTCAAAACTCTGTTAAATTTGTTGTATACATTTTTTTTTTCATTACTTTAATAGAAAAGCAGAAAAGTGGAATCTTTGTAATATTTTGTGTTGCTGCAATCAGACACTCTCTGTGAGTTGGACCCTGAATAATGCTCCCACTCCTCACTCAATTGACATAAAAAAAAAATTGACTTTTGTCTGTTGCTATTTTTATACTCCCTCCGTACAGCCAGATTAGTCCATATTTCCATTTTCGTCTGTCCCACCAGATTAATACACTTTCCTAAAATAGAAAAAAATCCCCTCATATCAATAAAATATTAATTCCACTACACTCACAAACATTGATTTCTGTGCCGAAACCAAACTGAACTAATCTAATGGAACGGAAGGAGTACTATCTATATACTATGAAAAGAAAATAGTGTTAAAAAAACTGTCCTGCCAAAAATTTTTTATACTATTTTTATTTTATCTTTTATTTATTCTATTACAGCAGACATATTCAATAAAAAATAAAAAAAAATATAATAAAATTATATTTGTCATTTTTTCACTAAATCTCTCACTAATTTATTATATTTACTATTTTTTAATTATTCAAATATTATATTTTTATAGGATATTGTTTAAATCAAATCTCATAGACTTTATATTTGATATACTTCTTTTTATTTTTTATAATATTTTAATGTAATATTAATGATTAAAAATTATATATATTTAAAAAAATCGCTAAAAATTTCAAGATATATAACTTTGTAAATTATATATTAATATCTTAAAATAAGAAATCATATATTTAACTCGCACATAACGCGGGTGTAAATTATCACATCACGACAATTTATTTTTTTAAATTTTGTTTTAATTGATATATTTTTAAATTATAACATATACATATATTTCAATAAACAATAATAACAATTTCAATACACAATTATAAAAATTTCAACAAAATCATGTGTTATTTTTCGGTAAAATATTATCTTTACACTATTTTATCTTAAAACAATGCAAGTATAATGCTAAAAAATAATACAAATATAATATTTAAATGTTAATTTTGTAAACAAACTCTTATTTATATAACTTTTGTGTTTTAGCTACTTATTTTGATTTTATCAAATTTATATATATGTTTACCTTAAAATTATATTTTAATATAATTAAATAAAATATTAAATATGTAATCCGTGCAATGCACGGAATGCAAATCTAGTTATAGTAAATGAATAAATAGTCCAGCAAGATTGAATATAGAGATTTTGAGTTCGGTTGATTAAAAACTCACTAATATAATTAATTTTTATTTTCATATTATTAATTTTGATAATATTAATTATGAATTGTCTTTAATGTGTTGTAGAATATAAAAACATATATTTTTAAAATTATATAATTCATAAAGAAAATAGGTCCGGTCAAAATCGAATTCAAAGGTTTAATTTGGTTCAATTATTGTTCAGTTTATAAAAATTCTCATAATGAATTTAGGATAGTAATTTGAGCTTTCATATAATGTTAGTTTTATAAAGAGATAGATGATACTAACATAGCATCATAGTTAATTAGATTTATACCCGTGCTGTAACGCCCCCAACTGACCTTCCCAACTTTGGGGCACGCTACAGTCGTGGTCGATGATTTTCAAATATTTTCATAAATTAAAACAGCGGAAGATTTATCATAATTCAAAAGAGCAATAAGAAATAACGTTTAAACATATTTTATCAATGTTTGAAAGGTAATAATGTAAGTAATTAAACATTTGTTCACAAAAACATTCAATATACGGGAAGGATAAAGTTCAGAGAGTGGTGCAGCAGTGTGTGCAGCGTAGTGGAGATATGCATATGAAGATGCATATCTCAGGATCTTTCAAAATCTGTAAAATCCTTGTTGCGTCTGTTTACACCCCGCACTTCCATCCTCGCTGCTTAACCTGCGTATTTTAGAAATAATACGAGGGGCTGAGTACTAATGTACCCCGTGGAAACATGCCCGAAAAATACATTTTAAGTAAGAATGTTATGCAACTCACACAGATAAACACGGGGTTTTGTTGAAAGAAACCGTGTTATCTAAAACATTTTATTTGCACGTGCTAACTAAAATGTTAACATATCTGTTTTAACGTTGTGTAACTGGAAGTTGGCCTACTTCCAAGTTACGATGTACAGTTGGAAATGGTAGAACCATTTTATCCACTATCACCAATTTGTGCACAAGGTCTCAGTATCACACAGCGTTGAGACACGATCGATTTTGTTCATAAGTCATCATAGAGCTTGCTAACTCTAGATGTTAGGCTTGCTAACCTTTTATTTCACAGAAGCTCAAGTACCATTTAGGTCTTGGTTCTCATCTCTCTGTTGATAGGAATCAATCAGAGGAACAGATATGCAACACAAATATTTTATGCATAGCAATCAGTTAAAACGAAACATTTTCTCACACATTTTGAAAACTGAGCGCAAAGCTCGAAAGCATTTTATTTTATACTGAAAATAGTCCCCACCTGTGTTATGCTTACGGTATAAAAGACGGTCTTGTTATTCGTGCAGATTGAGCTGTGTTCCCTTTAACTTTAAATCCCCTTCAAAATAATCACAATATATACAACTAATTAGGATGGATGGTCTAAGTATTTCTATCAGTCCTACTGATAATACTAGACGAAAATTAGGACCTAGGACCGACGTCTAACCGACAACTTAATAAATTTACTATTTAAATTCCAATCGCCAAATCATGTCTCG
>JAPKLW010000681.1:360065-371405 GCA_026898455.1 Plectranthus barbatus
GTGCATTGCACGAACATATTTTTTATGTATTTAAAAGCATAGCATGATAGAATTTAATTATTTTTAAATTATATTACTATCCATTTTTTATATATATTGAGAAAAATATTTTAATATTTAACAAAACATATATGAAGAATAGTAAATAAGAATATATTTAATAAAATACAAATTATGCATTTAATGAACAAATAAGCAAATATATTTTTGACTAAAAGTTAACATATTATGATTTGTATCAATAAAATATGTGGATGCATTAAATCTATTATATGTGCATTACACAATTTTAATATCATTTTACACATATTAATAATTATAATTTTATGATCTTCTTATTTTTGGTATATTTTTTTTATAAGTTATGTATTATATATGAATTAATGTATAAAAACATGATTGGTGGAGCAGACACAATTTCCAATAAACTAATAATTTAAAATTTGCCATGAGATAAATTGATAATTATAATTATCATTATTATTTTTTAACTATCATGCTTTTCTAGAATTTTGGCGGAAAGTTTACGGAACTCTTTTAAAATATATAATAGATCTTAATAAGGATTTGAAGTTAAATGGTCTAATGCTCCACGTCAATGTGATATTTCTCCCTACAAGAAAGTGATTTTGTAAGGTGACAGAGTGATGTTAGCAAATTTGAACACATTTGATTAAATTGCTCGATTTAAAATTTAATATATTTTCAAAGTAAGTGATTTGAAAAATCACCCCTAATAAAAAGAAATAGTTATAAAACTAATTAGCACGCGGTTTAAAAATATTACATCATGTATACCATCTGTAATCCGAAAAAAAAAATTATATCAAATTGAAATAAATGTATAAAAACAATGGCCCATACCAACTTTTAACACACATTATTTGTCAGTATATATAAGAGAAAGTGAAGCAGTCACTTTTTACACGAAAATAGAGAGAGATTTTTGTTTGTGGTTTTGGTGAATGTGGTTTGTTCTTTCTTGCTATGCAACTGCTCAACTTTGCAATAATATTAAAAAAAAATAATAATTAAATATATAAAGAATTTCAATAAACCAATTTGATTGCATTAGTTCAAATTTCAAATAGTCATCGATAAATGAATGAGTTTTGACTTTTGGTGATTGAAATGAAATGACACAAATGTAAAACAAAAACATGGTTTATAAACTATGTTTTATTACTTTGCTCCAAATATTTAAACGACTGTGTTAGATTATTTTGTCTCTAAATTTTTGTACTCGAACGTAGGAGCATATTATTCAATATCTATTTTAAGATAATGTTTCTATGTTTTGCTTCTATCATTCTTTTCTTATTTTTATACTTAGTGTTAGAGGTTCGATTTGTGATTAAGTCGGGACCCTTGAAACTTATTATAAATAAACACAAGAATATAACCAACGAAATACAATGAAGGGCGAAAATGGTACGCCGTTGATAAAGATTTGCGAGTAATTTCTTCTAAATAAGCTAAAGTATGTTGATGTGTCTATCTCTAAACATTGGCGGATCTACACTTGGGCTGGGGGGGCTCCAGCCCCCCCTAGCCGGAATTTTTTTTCGTTTTTATAGTAGCGTGATCCGGGATTTTTTGGATTAGCCCCTCTCGTAAAGAAGAAAAAAAATATGATAAGAAGGGTTGAAGTTTAGTGGAGACAAAAAAAAAATTCAGCCCCCTCACGAGGATTTTCTGGATCCACCACTGTCTCTAGGAAAAATTGTGCCTCAAAATGAGCTCCGAGCATCTCTTTTATAGACTGGGGGAGGCCGTTGCGATCTCAGCTACTCTTGATGGTGGTTCCGATATTCGGGGCGGTCCGTAGGTGGTGGCCGTTGAGCTTTGTCCGGGGTTGGTTGGGCTCCACGAAGGGATCTTTCCGTTGGCCGTGCGAGAGTTTCGGAGGTGGTTCCGACTTTCATAAGGTCGTTTGGCGTGTGGTTCTTCAACTTCCTCCTGGATTCGGCGCGCTTCCAGACTCGAATCCTGATACCTCTTACAAAGGTCGTGCACGAACACCGGACCTACTCGTTCAGTCCCCGTGATGATGGTCCCATAGTGGAAGGAGGTCCTGTAGCTTTCCGGGAGCTAGACCTTGCTGGTAGGTCATCTCCCTTTGGGTCGTGGCCCAGTGCGCAGGGGTCTGGGTCTAGTCGGGCTCACCGTTCGGAGGCCGTAGAGCTCGTTTGAGTGTGTCTTCTTGGGCCGTTGTCATCCTTACTGGACCTGAGCCTGGTTTTTATAGTCCAATCATTTTTGGGCCCAACACTTAGTTTTTATTTCGGTAATTCTAAACACAATTATAATATTTCTCCAGTTATATTGAGCTAATCTAAGCATGTTTTGTTTTGAAATTGTTCTAGGGAAAGCAAATTTTGGATTATAATTTCTAATAAGACTTTATAATGAGAATAATTGGAATAAAAAAAATATTTATTAATATTTTATTTTTTATTTAAATATTGGGGCTATATAAAATTATTTAAATCAAATGGGCTTGACTTAATTTCTCTTTAATAAAAATATTAGCGGAAGGCCCAATATTCTAACTCTCTCTCTCTACACGCGAACGAAACCTTCGCCTCTCCCTTTTTCCTTTTTTAATTTTTTTTCTTACCGTTTCCCTCTCATTTTCGACGGAAAAACACGCCACCGTCGCTCTAGACCGTCGGCACGCCGACATTGTTGTGTCACCGCCGTTTATGCTGTGTTCCTTCTGCTTTATAATTAATCTACGTTATAGCCGCGAGAACCACAGCAGCAACTTCAGTCGCCGCCGCCGCCACGGTGCTCCAGTCGCCGGCGATGGACGCTGCGCTTTAAGACCTGCCTCTGCCATTTATATAATTATTACATGATGCGGCGTGTGAATTGGTGAGTTGTTTCCCGTTAATTGTTAAACCCTTCATAAACCCTACAACCATATGTGCACTACGTGTATTATTGGTAAACTAGTTTGAGTTGAACTGTCGTATATTTGGAAAATTGCGATGTAGAGTATGCTATTTTTTGAGTGTGATTGTTTTATCCACGAATAAGTAGGTCTGAGAAGCAATATAGAAAATGGAAAAACTCTTGTTGTTGCATTCCATTTCGGATTGAGGTGAGATAAGAAACCCCGCCAGACACATGTTTGATGAATTGTCTACTAGAAGAGTGATGTGAATGTGGTAGGCATGGGCAATGGTTCAATAATGTAAATAAAAGGCTTTGTTAAAAGATTGCGTTTACGGTATTAGCTTTGTTAAAAGTTTGTTTTATTACACTAGGCAAGTCTGTTCTTTCTGGATCATGACTATTATATATCATGAACATTGACTAGGCATTTCTATGCGTAGGATAGAAAGAACATATTCAGGTAGCATATCTAATGATTGAACTGGTTGTAAGGCTTTTAACACGAGAGGATCTGGTTATAAGGGCTCATATAGGTATCAAGCTATTCCCTTGAGTACACATGATATTTTCCATTTGGGGTTGACATGTTTGTATATCCCACTAACTAAATTGGGTTAAAGCTTAAGCCAATGAACATATTGAACTAACTAGAAACTCGCATTCTACTTCTCTAGTCTACGATATCATAGATGGACTAAACAAACACAACTCTACTTGTTTTTGCAGCAGTTAGTGACTGTCGTGATACCTCTGCTACTTGTTCTGATGCTGGTGCACGTTTCAGTAAGGTTTTTTGAACCCTCCTGATGGTTTTTAGTGCTTTTCCCAAGGTTTATGCGACGTAGCTTAGGTTTTTGGAATTAAAACATGCTAATCATAGCATTGGATATTCATTGTCCTTTGCTAAAATCTAGTGGTTTTTTTAACTGGAGAAACATGCATCTTTCAGTTTTAAGAGATGTATTAAATATTAATTGTTCACTGGAGTTTTGTGTATTAAACTCATAAAATGTATCTTGTGCAGTGAAGAACTTGAGAAAATCTATTGCTTCTGTTGGATATTCTGAATTGAACAAGCATATCAACAACTTTGAGAAGGTGATAATTTATCCATTCAACCGAGACAGGAGGAGGTACAGTAGCAGCTCCAATCCTGAGAGTTTCTGTAACAAAACTCATTCTATCCTTCAATCTAGAGAACTCCAACATTGGTTCAAGAATTGGCAACACTTGAGAAAGGATAAACTAACAGCAAGTACTTTTGCTTTGGCAATTGGTTTTTGGCCTCGTGGACGGGCTAGATTGTGGCTGGAGAAGCTTGGAACAATTGAGCCATTCTCTGGTAATTTAGCTACTTGTTGGAGCAACATTAAGGAAGAGGAGGCTCTTGAAAGATATAAGCTGATAACTGGAAATACAGTGTCATATCCTGAATTCCAGGTGTACGGGAAGAACAACCCTGAAGATGATTGGCTCGCTGCTTCCCCCGACGGAGCTATTGACAGTTACATTTATGGCTTGCCTAGCCATGGTGTTCTCGAAATAAAATGCCCATTCTTTGGTGGCAACATGAGCAGAGCGGAGCCATGGAAACGAGTGCCACTGCATTATATTCCTCAAGCTCAAGGTTTGATGGAAATATTTGATCGAGATTGGATGGACATGTATGTCTGGACTGTTAACGGCAGTAGCTTGTTCAGGATATATCGCAACGTGGAATACTGGAATACATTGAAGATAGCATTATCAGATTTCTGGTGGAAGCACGTCCAACCAGCTAAGGAGATTTGCAAGAGCACAAACATCACTAATCCACTCATTGAATTAAGCTCTTTGAGACCATCCCCAAAGCACGAATTGCATCGGTGCATCGTGTATGAAAGCAAACTTATCGTTGACAACTCAAAACTTCTGATTCGGGAAATTCATGGCAGATTGCAAGATTGATTCTTGAAAGGTAGACAAAATCGTGATGGAGTGGAAATAATTAGTTCCTTTCCATGAGAAAGATATATTAGTGGAAACTCAGTCTTGATCCTAAGCAGCAGACAGAGTGTATCCAGTTTGATGCCATGTGAAGAAAATCAAAGTCAGTTGGTTGAAAACAAGGTAAGATCAAATCCCCTTAGTTTTTGGTATTGTAGAAACAGCTTATTGAGGAAGACTTGAAATAATAGTGAATTTGTTTTACAGATTGCAAATGAGAAATGGAGTGGGAGATGTGGGTGAAGTAGGCAGCATATGCTAATCCTCCATTCAGATTGAAGGCTTTGGATTCTGACTCCTTTTCCGGACATGGTACATCCTCGATTTTAATATATGAATTAAACGACTTAACTGAAATGAGAATATGAGATGGACAAATAGTTTTCGATTCATCTTATTAAGTATTCTTAGAATTCAATACCATATGTTTGAACTAATGCTCAGTTGTTTTTTTTTTTTTCATTTTTTAACAACTGATTTTTCCCATTTTGTTCAGCATGGAAACAGAGAGGAGGAGAGGGAAATATGAAAATGAAGACCGACGGATGAACGGAAAAGACGAGATTTTTTTTTTTTTTTGGAAAATAATAATTAAATGACATTATTTAGCAAGCTTAAATGATATTTTTATAGTGTGAGAAACAGGTTATTTTAGTAATGGGAGTATTGTCACTCCAAGATGATAGTTTAATAAGATTCAAAGATAAATTTTTAATTTAAAACTTTGAAGATTTTAAAATTTTAATTCAAAACTTAATATAGAAATCTTAAATTGAGAATTTTAAAATATTTCTAATCTTGATTCTAAATTAAAATTTTATTGTTTGAGCTTTGAATAAGTAATTAAATTATTTTTGAAGGCGTGGATATATAATACTCAATATTATTTTACTATATCTTATTTAGTGGTGCATTTTATTTAGAAATGCAGTTACAAAAATCGTAGAACGAGAAAAGAAATACTCCCTCCGTCCTGGCTGAATTGTTCCAGTGATTTTGGGCATAATAATCAAGGAGTAAGTTGAGTGGAATTAATATTTTATTGTTGAGTATTAAAAAATTGCTTTTTTAGGTAATGGGACAATTGAGGTGGAACGGATGAAAAAGGAAAGTGGGACAATTGAAGTGGAACGAATGAAAAAGAAAAGTGAGATAATTGAGGTGGGATTGAGGGAGGAAAAAGGAAAACAAGAAAAAAAGATTTCAAAATAAAAATTGTTGATACGTTGCCCAAATAAACATCTTTGCTTCTGGTTCTCGGAAAGGGCTTTTATAGTACCTGAAGAAAAACTATGCAAACTATTCTGCTGCCGGCAGCTCGCGCCGGCGTCGCATCACCGGCTTCCCGTTATAGGGTGGCGATCTGTAAGCACATGCCGTGTAATGTCAGCCGCCCTTATCTCCCATTCAGTACCTCTCCGTGTCTTCATTCATCTGTTCCCTCATTGAAAATTCTCCAGAGTTTATCCTCATCTTTCATATTTCGCGATAACCAGAGCAATCGGAGTGTTAACACCGCGACTTCTAGCGGCATTTCAGCTGCTTACAGTTCTCCAACTGATGAGTCTGAAAAGGCCAAACTAGCTCAGGTCTCTCTCTCTCTCTCTCCGTTTTTTCGTGTTATTGTTAGATTGCAATCTGTATGTGGATTAGTGCCGGGTGCGCGTGCCTTTGGAATCCCTGGATTGAGAATCGACTGTTTAAAGAGTGATATGATCTGAATTTAGGGTTTAGGGTTTTGTTTTCTGTCGGAGGCAGACTAGTAATTGTTGCTAAGTAACAATTCGGCTCGATTTACTCTTTTATTTTTTGGTCTCAATTTGATAACTATTGACGAGCTGTTTAGCACATTGCAAGTTTTCCTCGTTTAAAATTGATAAATTCATACTTGATTTTATCTGGTATAGCAATTCACTGCTTCGAGATTTTGGCGGTTTTATTTAATTGTGGTGAAATATGAAGTTGTTGCTGTGATTTAACCTACACTCCTCAGTTGATGTTAGTAGATTGAACCTAAACCTTTGATATGCCCTTCTCTTTCTTGATATGCATGTTTAGGTTTCGAAGAGATTAGAGAAAACTTCAAGATACTTCAAGAGATTGGGAAGTTTTGGATTTTGGGCTCAGCTAGTTTGCACAATCGTATCTGCTGTCATCCTTTCATTTTCTGTAGTTATTACTGGGAAAATCACATCACCTACTACTTTTTTTGCAACTGCTGGCGGCATTGCTGCTGCATTCATTTCTGTGTTTTGGTCATTCGGATACATTCGATTATCTGATAAACTTCGGAGGACAGCCAATGATCCTTCAAAGGTAATTATTAAAGATCTTAGTATAAATAGCATTATATACCAATTTCTTTCCTTTGATTGCCTAAAGCAACATATTCTTTGAATTCATTGCTGTTAGCTTCAAGCTTTTTTATGTATGAAGAAAATTGCTTTTGAATTGGAGCCAACCAGCATCTCAACTCTATTGGTTTTTGAAGATGCATTATATGATTAAAGGCAAATCAATGAAAGCAAATTTAGTGTTGGCCGTAGGAAATGAATCCTTACTGAAAACTCTGAAGGTGTGGGGTTGTTGAGCCACTAAAGAAATTAAGACTATACTCCTAATCAAATGCTTATCTATTGCTGAAGCCGGTTAAATAAGCAACGGGGTGCTCAATTTTGAGGTATATAGGCCCATGAAGGTCCCTGAACCCTGATACATCCTACCTAATATACACCCTTGCTAAGGGGCAGAAGTTGCTTAATGCAAGAGAGACTCTGTGAGAATCTGTATAGAATCTAACTGTTTCAAAAAGTGCTGTTGAATGTCTCACTTAACTGGTAGACGCTGGTGAGCCTTTACCATGTCCTTGCAGTTCTGGAGTGTAAAATGAAACAGAGTTCAGAAATCGACATGTATTTGGCAGTTCTATTAACTAAATGTGTTGATACTTGATAGCTAACTAAAAAACTCAATTGCTAAAATGTATTGGAGCTTGCCAACTTAATTCTTTGGCACACTGACAAAAAGCTCATGTAGTTACTGTAGTAATAAGCTAGGTACAGCATCTCATTCCATCTGTTTTGGCATTATTAACTGAAATGCTAGTATTTTTCCTGTTATCATGGCTCAACTCAAGATTGCTTGCAGGCACCTCCTCGTGCAGATGTTGTTAAAAGCCTGAAAAACGGTATTGGTATAAATATATTGGGCATAGGTGCAGCCATACTTGGCATGCAAGCGACCGTAGGTTTGCTGGTGGCTAAGGCTCTTACTACTTCAGCTGCTCCTTATTATCAGGGCATTTCCCCTGGGACTAGTCCAGTTCTTGCCCTGGACGTATTCTTGGTGCAGGTATCATTGGGTTGTCAAACTCCAATCTTACTTGTCATTAGCAATTGCCTTCACATAAATTTATGCTTTTTCTGTAGGCCTCTGCAAACACCATACTGTCTCATTTTCTTGGGCTAGTATGCTCCCTGGAGCTATTGCGCTCGGTCACCTTGCCTTCCTCAGAAAGCGTTGTTATCCCCAAAATTGCATGATTTTGATTGACTTTGGTTGAGTTGGGGAGTTGCATGAGCAGTTGGATGCTTGAAGAACCTTTGAAAATGAATTCAACTGGAACCCTGTAATACACTAGTAGACTGACCCCACGGAAGAGCATAGACTTACATTTTATTAGGTTTCCTTTTTTTATTATTTTAGGAATTATGTAATACTTCCTCCCACTATATTAGTCTCACTTTTCTTTTTCGTCTGTCCCACTATATTAGTTGTATTTTTTAAATTGACAAATTTTTTCACACTCATTAATAACTGGAGATTTAACAATTGATAGGGTTAAATTAAAAAAGAAAAGAAAAGAAAATAGCACTCCTACACAATGAGGAGAAAAAGAATGTGAATGGATTATTTTCACCTTCACAATAACAAATTGGGAAATGTCATAATCAGATTAATGGCAGTAAGAAAACATGAGTAAAAAGCTAATATTGACATTTCATCTATGTATCATTCAACAATGGAAGAAGTATGACAGAGTGGTTGTTTACCCTCTCAAAAAAGCTACAACAGCCAGAACCTACTCGACCTCTTTAGCATTAACATATGCAACAAATCATCATAACCTGCTCGAGTGTAAAGCCTTCCCTTCATCTTTCTTTGAGGTTATATGGTGAGGGATCACCAATGGGAACCTGCATATTGCATTGACATGTACATTTGGATGATGCAAGTTCACAACCCCATAAAGCAACACCATAGATGATATTATGTGAGTATATGACCAAGAACAAAGATTCATACACGGTTCAAGAATATTTCCAGTTTTGATAAAAATGATAATTGCTTGATTTTGCAGAAATAAATATACAAGATCACTTCCTTTTTGCAATCAATGCATTATTGAAATTAGAGAAACTGCTTCACAGCAGAGAGCCTCAGAGAAAATCATGTTGAATTTGCTAATAGAGATGTAGAATAAAAGCAACATACATTCAGCTAAAAGGGCAGTTGAAGTATGCCAATAATTCTCTTCATTTTAACTTCCACAGGCTGTACTTGCATAGAAAAAAAAGGGTTTCCTGATCCTGCTGTTATATTAGAACATTTACTATCACATCAATCCATTCCCCTTCTGACTTGGGAATATTGACTATAACTCTAAGTTTGAGCTTCGTGGAACTCTTACCGAGTCTTGTTTCCTATTATGTATGTACCTTCCTCGTCGGCACTGAACGCTTTCCATTCGTGGAATCATTAGGAAATATTTTGCTGGAATCTAGACTGCACAACTGAGGATGCTACATTCTTGCATGTAATATCATATTTAATTAAATCTGTATTAACATAATAAACTCTGATGCTCTGCTACTCTATCTTTAGACTTCCTTCCAATTTCACTAGATCAGATGGCCAACATTTTTTTTTTCATTCTTTAAAATGTGCAACTGCACATCTTTGTTCAGAGAATAAAACTGTTTTAGTTTTTTCATATCAATACTTAAGAGAAACATACGGTTCTACATCTTGCGCTCTCATAGACAAAACGATGCACATATAGATAAACAAAGATTGATCTTAGAAACACAGAACATACGATAATTTGCACAAAAGCACAACACATCCACCTATATAAAGAGTGATGCATATTGAGAGACAAGGTAACATTACATTGAGTTTATTGGGTCTTCTTCTCCTAGCTTCATTTATTGCCAAGTACATTCTGAGCTATTCTACATGCTGCATTCAGCTTGTCATCTATCAGAAACTGGTTCTTGTCATAAATAAAAGGCAGTGAGAAAGAGAGAAGGACGCCTGTTTCGAAGCAGAAGAAAGGTAAGATTGATGATCAATTGAACACTCTAAAATAAAGGCAAGAACAACATTGCAGAGAAGTGGCTTACCAATATAGACCAGTGTAAGAAAGTTGACTAAACTGCCAATGTAGGAAATTAACCACAAAGCTATAGCAACCTGGCAACAAGATCATGTGTTGTTAATCTCTCAATCAATCTTGGCTATGAACATCAATACTAGTTCACCTGCCAAAAGACTTTCAAGTCTCCACCAATAGCAATGTCGTGCGCAATTGACAATGCGTGGTTTATGCAGATTCGCGTCTCATCGGCAGCCTTCACAACAACTTCTTCTGAAACCTCAAGACTTGGGAGAGGCGGCAGAGGTCTAAAACCAAGAAATCACAACACCAAATCCACTTAAAAATCTTCAAGAATACCCAACTCCGCCCAAAAATGAAATAAAGGATCAAGTATCAACTATCATATACATACAATAAACACACCTATACATACACATGCAAAAATTCATCCAACAATCCAATTAAGCCCACAAAAACACGTTATCCATAATCATTTACCTATTGAGAAGTGCTGCAGATTTAGCCCAGAAAAACAAGATCAAGACGAGTGCGAACAAAGCATTCGATAAAAACGATAGCAAATTGTATCCAGCCTTCTCGAATAAAAGCCAAAGAATCGTCGAAGAAACGAGAACAAAAACGCTCTGATGCCGTTTCCTCCACAACAAAATATCAGCAACTGCACACAGAAGAAACAAAAAACATACGTAAATAACTTCTCAAATCAACGACAACAAAAGAAATTAACATCCAATAGCCGAAAAATTCAAAGCTCCATAGATCGCTGAATGCATAATCATGATCAATATTACGACACGAATGTTATAACAGAACTTGTAATCACCTGTACCACCGCCGAGCGCTACATAAAGCTCTCCCATGGGCGATCAGTGCTTACGATGATGATAATCGGGAATTCGATGTGAGGGCGGAAGGGGTTTCGCAATTTCTCCGCCGGAGTAGGAAGTAGACGGCGGCACGATACAATTTATGTAGGAATAATAAACTATGGTGACAATGAAATATTCAATTAGAATAATCAGGTTTAAGATTTAATATATACTTCTAAAAAA
>JAPKLW010000681.1:376405-394359 GCA_026898455.1 Plectranthus barbatus
AAAGGAATAACAAAACACAATGCGGCCACGCTGATGACTAAACCATAGAAGAGTTGATTTTCATCATTCAGAGAGTTCAAACAAACTGAAGCTCTTTCGACTAGATGCGAGTTCGAATGTTTGGTCTTACGTTCACCATGCCCGGCCTCTCTGTATCTAAAGACTTCCAACTCCAAGCATCAACTAGGAGATTGAGAATATGAGTGTGAAATGACAATTTGATAGCCTTTAAGTTACCTCATTATCCGAGTCTCCATCCTCATCCGAAGATTGTTCCTTCTGATGCTGCTCTTCACCACCAGTATCCGTTTTGCACTTCTTCTCTCTCTTCTTCTGCTTTTTCTTCTGACGTTTCAAGCGCTTTTTGGCAGTTCGCTCCTCGGCAGCTTTTAGTCTTTCTTCCCTTCTCTGGATGAATTCTCTTGCTTCTTTCCTTTTCTGGTAGTCTACATCCATTCTTGTAAGCCGATCTTGTTCTCTCCGTCTCATTTGACGATACTGTCAACATTAAAAGCCCCCGCAGTTAGTTAAATGTTAAAACTTGTATAGACCAAAGAAGAAGCCAGTCGAATAATTATGTTAAAAAGAAAAGACAATCTTCTAAAAATACTTTCAAGCAACTCAAAGAAGGGATTGTTTCAGTCCGATAGCCAAATATATTAGCTCAAACAAAACCTAGCAGTAACGGTATGCTGAAAATGACAGACAGAGGCATAGGATTTGCAAAACACACTCTTTTAAACTCAGATTAGAAGATAGGCTGCATATACAAAATGAAGCAGGCGAAACAGTTGTATGATGAAAGTCAAGAGATGCAGCTCTGACCTGGGTATGGCCCAATTCTGCGTGAGATTAATAAGAGCAAAAGCTTAAATAAGAAAAGTTAAATATTAATCCAGCAAGACGTTGGAAAGAAATACTAGTTTTTGTACTTGTAGAGCATGTAATATAATATCTATACATGATATGATGGCAGAGAGTTCTTTCTAAAAACAACTTTAACCCACATTAACAATCAAAATTCCCAGAATAATTTTATAAAATTGAGCAGACTCACACAGCCGTATTTTCTTTTTTGCACTCACATGCTATGTTTCCAGAAAACTTAAATTATGTTGACAGTACTTCGTCATTCTTTGAACACTTTTTAACACTTCTGTTTGAACTTGTCACATGACGTATCGACACAATGTTAAAATAACCATCCTGATTTGAATTACTGTCATATACAATGAAGACAAAATACTCAAGCTAACTATATCAAACTACTTATTGATTTGGTTCTAACAAATTAATCCTGATTTCTACACTCCGTAAGGGAAAAATTTACGAGCATTCTCCATTCTATCTCGCATCAACTTCCAAAAAAACATGAATGAATCAATGGTGAAAATCCAGCATGCCAAAACCTTATTTGTGTCCATGATTCGCACTGAATAAAAAAACTCAAATGAGATCAAGGTTAATCCCGATAAATGCATAAAGAAAGGTGAAAGAATCCCAACAGCTGTAAAATCGGAAATCAGTCATTCCTTATGACAAATTATTCCTACACAAGCCTGATTCTTGAGCAAGACAGAGGCATGCATGATCTTATAATATCGATGCTAGAACACAGGACTATCTTTACGGATCTTTAAATACAGCCCTTAAATCAAAGTGTGTAGTCTGTTCTAGTAAAGTAATTAAGCCATCCTGCAAGGAGCTATACAAGGTTGATGCGCGCATTGAAATCCTTTCTAAGAGTTGCTCTACATATTCACACTTGAGTACTTACAAAGGGGTAAAACAATGATTGAGGAAGCCATCCATCACACCCCAACTCCCACCGCCAAAGAAAGCATTACTTATAAATGAATGAATACATGCCATTCTAGCACGGGCGTAAAAAACTCCGTCCACAAAACATCAAAATTCCCGACAACAGTCAACCTAATTTACAACACATACTTTTCATACATCCAATTGAAACAAGAAACAAGCAATACCTGATGGAAGTCACCAGAGCCGGAGCCAGCTGAACTGCCGGAAGTGTTACTGACGCGAACCGGGACGCATTCAATAATGCGCCGGAGCTTAATTTCAAGGTCCTCATCCTCGGGGTTGGCTGCAGGTGGCGTATACTCTACCAGAGCTGAGGAGGAAGACGACGGAGGACGAGGAGGCAAAGTGGCAGGTGCTCTGTCCGCCACCGCAACCACCTGTAGATCCCCGCCGGCGACGGACGTCGGTCTTCCCGACGACGACATTACCCTAGGGTTTGGATGATGAAATTTCTTCGGTAACTCGACGGCAAAATTTGGGGTTTTGAAGATTAAATCAGTAGGATTAAATACTACCGATTTCAAATTGATTTGGGGAATTTTTCTGCAGCATTTGTATTTTCAAGACTTTGCATTACTTATAATTAAAGAATAAATAGTGAATATCTTATTAAATTATGCTTTGAAAATAGATTTAAAATATTTTAAGAATTAAAAAAAACATTTAATTAAATTCTAATACCAAAATGCTTTAGAAGAATCTTGAACCCATGAATTGTTGGTCACTAGGGATGCATGATGCATCTAACTACTTTTGGAGTAATTATGTGTTCTACATAAATAAAACTAAACAACAAAAAAAGTTTGAAAAAAACTAATCTAAAAAAATTAATACAAATGACTCTAAATCAAGGTTAACACAATTTAATATCAATCAACACTATATAAACCTAGCTTTTAAAAAATTAACAACTCTGAATCTTTTTATTACAATTTAAGCTATAAAATCAATAGTTTAACTTATTTAAACTCAAATTAATAAAATATGATTAAAATAAAAAATAAATAAAATTAAATATAAAAATTTCATATAACAAACATGCCTTAAAAATATAAATAATTAAAACACAAATAAACCTCAAATAAATTAACTAATCCAAATACTAAAAATTTAATCTCTTATGGTTTAGATAATCAAATTAGTATAAAAAAATTGAATAATAAAAATACTAGTAAAAGAATATAAGTTTACTCAAGAAATAAAAGAAAGATTAAAACTTATTTTATGACGTGACAATAAAATCCTTTGGCTTAGTGGATTAGTGGGAGATGGTAAATAAATTAAAAAAACAAAGGAAAATGTTAAATAACTTTTTTTTTTTTCCTTCTTTATTTTAGCACTCAACTGATGAATACGCACAGCATCTCTTCCTCTCTATAGCGTTGGGCTATAACTCCAGGTTCGATTTGAATTCTGCTATCGTAATTTGGCTTTTCTGTCTTTGTTGGAGCAACAAATTTATTTTCCGGTGAATAAGCTATGGTGTGGGAGAAGATCACCGAGTTTCAATCCTTAATTCAAATTTTACTGTTTCTTCCACTTTCTCCCAACTAGGTTTTGTCTGTTTTTCTTAATCTCATTGCATTATTTCTCAAGTTCATTGTTGCCGTGTGATGATATTCGAGTAAAATTTACTTTACAAGTAGCGAAGAAATAGACAAGTATTGATGCTTTTAGATTTGAGTTGAGCGCATGTATGAAGTGGGGCTTCAAACCGGAATTTATTTTATTTTATTTTAGTAGTAATAATCATCTTCACGAACTGAGTGGTGAGGATAAAGAAAAATAAGGTTTGAGGGCTGGGTATGAAGAAGAAAGAAAAATTTATTGTAAAAATTGAACAGACTTTTTAAGAAAATATTTGCAGATCCGCCAGTGGTTGAGTAATGTCCGATTTTGCCGATTTCATTGTTCATATTTGGCATATTTGCTGCATCTATTTAAGGATTTTACTAGTGTTTTGCTTTTTGAGCAGGGATTTTGAGATATGACTAGTAAGCTACAAGTTCAAGGAGATGAATCGGTTCTTCTACGCGTCACGCACTCAAACATCAAGAGTTTTGCTTCTGATGTTCGGTTCTCTTTACAAGTACGTGCATTTTACCAGTACCAATCATTTGGCCAATGATTGATTTTCCCGTCACTCATGTGGCCTTCTTCCGATTTGCACAATAAGAAACTTCGTTTAATGAATGCCATTGCTAAATGATGACCTTTTGGAGTTGGAAAGTCAGAGTTTTATTTGTTTTCTTTTCTTTCGGTTTATATTTGTTGGCGGGCGTATAGTACCCTTTATTGCCTGATTTAGGTTGATAATGACCAGAATGTATTCAAAACCTGAGTACCAAATAGGGTGGTAAGTTGAGACGATATTGTATTGAAACCTGGAATCAATTTATGATTGCATAACCAACCACATGCTTGAAGTTTGTGTTGGTTCGACTGATGGCAGCAGAGCAATGCCAACTTTATGTGAAAAATATTAGTGAAACTTTCTTCAAATACATGTCTTCAAATATATGATTAAATGCGCCAGTGTCTTAACTCCTAATATATTGACTTAGTATTTTCTATCCCTAAGTTATACTAAATAGATTGATCATAGTTTGTTTCTTATTTGTTTGATGCATAACTATTTTCATCTTTGTTACCAGACAACTGTTGAAAGTGTAAAAGATAAATTATGGAGAAAATGCGGCACTTCTGTCGAGTCAATGTGCCTTGAGCTTTATGATGATACAGGTGCCAAAGTTTCAGATCTAGCCGATAACACGAGACCCCTTGGTTTCTATTCTCCACAAGATGGGTTAGTTTTTGGCATTTTTTTTTCTCTATGGGCTCTTGACATTCTGGTGGTTGTCCTCACATTTATGGTTACTGTTGATATTATATCGTTACTATTACAAGTAAGTATCATTACTTGAGATTTTTATTATTGTCATAATTTTTTCTGGATACCCTTATTTTAACAGTTCACGAACCTATATAATTATATAAGCCTTGAACCGTATTTTGTAAATGTGCGGATGAAGTTGATTAATTCTTGACAGAGTTTACAGCAAATGCTTTTCGGAACATATGTGTACATCATATTTTGTTACCTAATGGTCCTAATCAATACTGTATTATATCTAAAGTGATTGCTTGAGCTCCCTGTTATCAATATATTCTTTGTTCTTTGTTGATGATGTTGTAAACTTTTTTTCCTTTACATACTTATGTTTTGGCTACTGAATCTTAGTATTGGGGGTTCTCTATTTGCTTTTTTTAGTTTCCGCATTCACATAGTTGATCTGGACCCTTCATCAGTAACATCCGGTGGCTGGCTGGAAGATACATCCCTAGTGGAGAAATATAAAATCTCTGAGGAAGCATATAACAACCTTGGAGGTATGCCTTAGTCATTGCTTCAGTATCTCCTCATGTGCAATTTTCTTAACTCAGTAGGCCTTCCAAGATCATAATTTTTCATGTCTTTTTGCGACCAGTTAAAATCATGGTAAAATGATAAGCTATGAGATTGTTCATGTTACCTGGCTTTTTTCTGTAACCTGAATGTGCCTGCTTATCCAGTTTTGCTTTCCATTTTATTCAGCATAACCATCTTGTCCCCCAGTAAATTTTATTTTCTGAAACATGTGTTTACAATACATTTTGATTTATGATATCTTAGTTGCTGATAGTTGGGCAGTTAAAAAATGAATTATTATATGTTTCAGGTACTTTTAGAAAGTTCAAGGAAAAGATGGGACTTCAACATTCAAATCCAGAGTCTAAAGTATGTTTTATAGTTGGCTCTATCTACTTGCAGTTTGCTCTTCTTTCCAAAATTCATTGAAAATGAGATTTCTGTTGCAAGTTTAGAGTCATGCCAGTTTCTTGTTATTTACTGTAATTTCCTTCTCTGTTGGCAGATTCCGGACAACTACATGGAGGATCTTTGTGCAAACATTAAGGTTTGCTTCTACATTTCTTCCTGTCTTCTTTCTGGTGTGATAGATGCAATCTTTAAAAAAAAGTACTCCTGCAAGTTCTTATTACTAGTCACATTTTTGGTCATTTGTATTACTTTTCTCTTTAGCACAGTCCTAAGGAGGGCTATATTGGGACGATAAATTTTATATGTAATTACTTGGACATCTCCTAGATAATAAGTTTGCTTGATGTAAACTCTTGCATTCTGAATTGTGAGATGTGTAAAGCTATTTGCTATTTTGGCTATTCCTAAACAATATTTTCTTGAAATGCCCTTGGCAATTATACTAGCATAACATATGATTCTGATGAGAATGATTGATTATTACAATGCTAACTCATTTTGTTTACTCTTCCTCTATTTTCCATCAACTGAAAAAGGTGGGAGATAGATGCCAAGTTGAACAAGGGGAGAAGCGAGGCACTGTCAAATTTGTGGGTCAGGCAGAAACACTTGCGCCTGGTTTTTGGGTTGGAATCCAGTATGATGAACCTCTGGGAAAACATGATGGCATGTACGTTCGCAATTTTCTACGATAATGTTCATGATATGTTGTTATTAATGAGGCCCTAAAACTTGATGCACTAAGATTTAACTGGGAAGCTCTAGAAGAGATAGCAGAGGCTTTGCACATTTGAACATACATCCAATTTACTTTTGCAGGGTGAAAGGAAAGCGCTATTTCAACTGCCCTCCTCTTTGTGGTGCAATGGTTAGGCCAGATAAAGTAAAGGTTTGTTTTGAACTGATAAACTGGGTCTCATTGCATTTATTTTATGATCATTACTGCTTGATTTCTATACCCTTAGATGGTTGAAGTTATGTTGAATAAAAATGAATTCGAACTTGAATTAGTTACATTTGCTGGTGGGTTCATTACTAAACTATATCTATTATATTATTTGCCTGAAAAATGTGAAATGTTAGTCTGAAATAAAATAGTTGTATGATGAACAAGCAGAAGATTGAATTTTGAAAACAAATAATTGCATTTTTTTAATTGAATTTTCTTTATCAAGTGCATATCCAATTCCAAATAGTGAGAAATAAGTGTTATTGTTGATGCATTACAGTTTCTCAGTCTCCAATCTTTCTTCCCCCTTCCATTTTCTATTCCTTTCGATTGCTCATTTCTACTGCACATTGTTTTTGGGATTGGTGTACACTATTTAAACAAGGAAGAGTTGTTCCCAACATTACTCGAACTCATAGCGAAATACGCATTATGATTGGTTGTTTTCTCGTTTCTCTTTTTTAGGTTGGAGACTTCCCAGAACGAGATCCCTTCGAAGAAGATGAAATCTAAAATGATTCAACTTATATATCCAGTGTACGTGAAATTTCTCTGCAGTTTTTTCAACTCATTCTTCTATTGTAGACAACATTGTCGTTGGGAATCATATGTTTTTCAAATGATGAATGTATTTTTCTAAATGAATATGCACTTCAATTTATCTTTTTTTTTTTAGTGGGCATAAATTATATTATCTTATCAATATAAGATTCGAACTTTTTTATTTTAAAGGAACCCTTTTGATAAATAATGAATTGTTATATAGATATGGAAAATATCTTTATAACAAAGGAAAGTATGCCCACATAAATCCCCGTACCTAATCATTAATCATTACATGTTACATCTAAAAAGCTACAGCTAGGGAGGGAATCCATGTGTACAAGGAAGTTGAGGGTATTAAAACTCGAAAGATTGACTAGTCTAAGTTTGGTGTCTGCAGCAGCCAATTAATACGTTGTCGTTTATCGCCAACCACAAATTTTGTCTTTTATTTCCACCTCATAACTAACTTCTCATCGTCTACTATGTCTATATCCCCACGCATTTGCACTCCACCCTGGCCGGTCAATGTTGATCTATTTAATCATGATTTTTCATAACTTCACGTTTTCTTTTCTGGCAAAATGTTAAAATACATTCCGAATTATGTACATCTTTTGAAATTATTAGGATTTTAAATAAATACTCAAATGATTTAAAATTATGTCAATATATCCCAAACTATCATTTTCAATAATTGAAAAATGATTGTATTGTCGAAAATTCAAGTTAGTAAATTAGTTTTTTGGATTTTGAAAGTTCATTATAATAGCTTATTGTGTCTTACTCGGATCAGGTTTCCGACATTACAATTGACGTTCTGTTGACCAGAAAAAATAGTTTGGATATATTTGAATAGTTTTAAATAGTTTAGATATTTTTATTTGAAATAATGTGTATAATTCGGGATATATTTGAATTTTTTTCCTTTTTTTATTTTTTAATTTACTCTTTATTATCTACCCTAGTTTAACTTGGATAATCTCTAGGGTAGAGAATAACTAACATAAAAAAAAGATTTTTTCCTCCAAAAATAGATGAAAGTTGAGTTTTCAAAATTTGGAATTTATATTAGTTTCCTAAACTGAAGAAAGAAAAAAACAGAATTTGGTTTCCTAAATCATCACACTAAATATAAATCTTTGATAAAATAGCTATTTATCCGCTAAAAAGAATTTCTTTCCTATTTAAATAATATATCTTAATTAAAAATAATTAACTGAAAAAAAAGAAAGAAAAAAAAAAAAGCGAATAACCGAATCGCCCCGCGGTTCTTTCGGTTAACCAACACGCTTTATAAACCTCGACCCTCATCCTCCCCTAACCAACTTCCCCAACTTCCCGTATATATATATACAAACTGTATCTATATATGCGTAAATCATCAATATTCACTCAAATCACACGGTTAGGGTTTACCTGTCAATCGTCTATGGCGGCGCCGACAAATGATTCCGGCAGTAAAACAAAGGGGCCGTGGAGTCCGGAGGATGACAAGCTGCTACGCGAACTGGTGGAGAAGCACGGGCCTAGGAACTGGTCCCTCATATGCAAGTCCATCCCGGGGAGATCTGGCAAGTCGTGCCGGTTGCGGTGGTGCAACCAGCTCTCGCCGGAGGTGGAGCACCGAGCGTTCACGGCGGAGGAGGACGATATCATTCTCAAGGCGCATGCCGAGTATGGCAACAAGTGGGCGACGATCGCCAGATTGCTCAACGGTCGTACGGACAACGCGATTAAAAACCACTGGAACTCGACGCTGAAGCGGAAGTTCGCCGCGGAGGCGGAGGCGCCGGGGGAATGCGTCGGAGAGGAGCGACCGTCGCAAGTTTTGAGGAGATCGGGCAGCTCCGACGTCTCGACGGCGATGAGGAGTACCGACGTGAGGTTGATCTCGCGCGAGAGATTAAGTCCTTCTGAATCGGACATTAGCGACAATGCGGTGGCGCCTCGAGCGGCGTCGCCGCCGCCGCCGACGGATGTTGAAAACTGGGATGAGGAGTTCACCGCTTTAACTCTTTGTCCGCTAGGGATCCCGAGCGGTTCCTCATCGAATGCGACAGTAGATAAAAAATCTCACCGCCGCAACCGCGCAAGCGAGAGCAGCCGGGCTGTGGCTGCGGCGGCGGAAGAGACGCCGGTGACATTGAATTCAGAGGTGGTTGCAGTAATGCAAGATATGATCAAAAGGGAAGTAAAAAAATATCTCTCAGATGGCGTTAAACGTGATTAACGGTTTTATTTGTTTTTACACTTGGTTTTCTTATTAGAATGGTGAGAGTTGTGATTACGCATTGTTGAAAGTAAATTTAATTTATTAAGTGTTAATCGTGATTATGTAAAAACTTGTTTACTAAGTGTTAACTGCTTGAGATTTTTGAATATGGTAAAAAAATTAGAAAAATTTTGATTAAATAAATAAAAGAAAACTAGAAATTTATTTATTTAGGGTTGAGAATTTTTAATTATGGTAGAGAATTAGAGAAAATAGATTAAATTTAAAAAATGAGAAAAGAGACTAATTAATTAGTTTTGAACGAATATTTAGTTTCTCTTATTTCATAATGTTAAGATATATTATATTTTTTTAGTGCTATTATATAGATAGTAAAACTCTAATTTAACTTGTGGATAATTTTAATAAAACAGTAAGATATAGAACACAAAATTTATAAAAATAAAACTCTGATTTAATTTATATAGTGATTCCAACATAAAATGAAAAAAAAAAAAAGATTATTTTTCTCTAAACCTAATTTTCGTATTAATTTTTAATAGTTGTGCAAAAGATATGACGTTGAATTGTAACTTTATTTTTTAATACATTTGTGTAGAACATATATTTGAATTTTGTCCATTGGTACTTTTGATATAATTATACTATTAAGTTATTATATATACATTGATTTCATATATAATTTAAAAAAGAATAAAGAGGAATAAAGCAAACACAAATATATAAAATAAAACTCCAATCAACAAAAGTAACCTAATTTACATGATAAAGGAAAATATGCTTGTATTCTTAAATAAATTAAATAAAATTGATATACAATAATAAAATTGGTTAGGTGTTAAATTTTCTTATAAAAGTAATATAAATGTATTTTGTTGAATTTCTTATTATTACTTATTATGTAGATATAATTGTGATTTAAATAATAGTAAATAAAATAATATTGTGATTGTTGGAGTATATACTTATTTTTTTTAAAAAAATTGTTTGTTATGGTTGCTGATTTGGAAGAATCGCCAAAGCAGAAGAGTTTTTTTTTTTTTTTTTTTTTGAGAGAGAGAATGCGACAGATTGCATCAGGCAAATTAGAAGATATATATTGTGATTAAAATATGGGAAGGTCTTGGGTTAGACAGACCTAAACGATTTAGGCCCAAGCTTAAACCCATATAATATATCCTAATTGGGATTAATAAACCATATTTGGGATGTGTCAGATGACGTCGCATAAGAATCCTATCTTAGTACATGCTTAATCTAAGTCTCAGATGACGTCTATACTAAAAACATGCTTCCTAAAAGCATCTAAGTTCTCTAATAAGGTTTCTACAATTACAACATTTGTAATGCATATGGAAAACTTTCATGAAAATGCAACAATTTATGCACTAAAAATCTTTGATAATTAGAATGCAACTATTTATGCATTGGAATTCTCCATGAACTTTGATAAAAGAGATGCAACAATGTATGCATAAAAACTTTCATATTTCAAAAGAAGACTTGCGCCTTGAACTTTTAATGCAACAATTTATGCAAGATTCTTTTCTTAATGCGGCGCCGAGTACGAGTGCAGGAGCTGGAGCTGGTAAGGACACTTTCGACTCATTAACTAAGTGGAGGCCTCGAAACAAGGAGGACCTCGGTTCAGAGCGAAAAGAAAAATTTTCAAACCTCGCTCTGATACCACTTTGTCACGCCCCGATTTATTAACATGGAAATATTCAAGGAAATGAGGCACATCGGGTACGAGACTTGCACTTGAGATATCAATTAACAAGAAGAATTCAAGCAAATGAGAAAGAATCACCACACTTATCTCAAGTTAAGCAAAAGGTATAAAAGGGGTGCCTCCTCAAGAAGGGATCGTAGCTTCTTGAGCAATTTAAATATCAGAGTTTATAACAATATGGATGATAACAAAAGTCTAATCAAAAGACATTGAGTTTTAGCAGCGGAAAGTTATCAAGGAAGTATGTATATGAAGATACACACTTCCGCGTCTAACTATTACAAAAAAGGAATCTTCGGCTCTACTCCTCTGCTACCTCGTACTCTTGTTCCAAAAGCTTCTTTTAACCTGCGCATTTTAGAAATAATGCGAGGGGCTAAGTACAAATTGTACTTAGTGAACACATGCCCGAAAACATACATATATATAAGTTTGTCATGCCTTATTAAACGGGTCGCACATGGGGTTTTAAGTTTGAAATCCTCCCATTGCACCAAAACATTTCATGAATGAGCATGCTCCTTTTTACTAGTTAAACTATCTGCAAATGATTATGTGACTGGGAGGTGGCCACCTACCACAGTCACGATGCTAGTCCGAGTAGGGCATGACCCCTAGCATGTCAGCATCATAGTGCACTAACCCGAGGTATCTCTTTCACTACCTGGGTACGATCGATAAGACTCGCAATACGCGCAGTCAACATCCACGTTGAATACGTTTGATGTTCTTCTCTAAGTGGGGTTCCCCCACAGAGAGGACAGATAGCAAACACAAAACAGTAGGCAATGACAAAGCAATTTAAAACAAAACATTTCATTTCATGCTTGATATGCTTTGAAAAGAAAAACATTGTTTTCATATTTTTAATTTGGCCCACTATATAGGGGTAAAGAAAGTCCACCTTGAGTAGGTGCGGTTATGCGATTGGTTGATCTAGATATCGATATTCTCCTTCCCTTTCCCTATTACATAAGGAATACGAGTAAATTCTCAAGGAATAATAGATTTATTTGATATCTAACTCATCAAATAATTCTAGACTCTTGATCGATCTTGGACTTCTCACGTTTGAGCCATCGGATAAGGATATCGAAGAATGACTTGGCAATTTAGTTTGACGAACTAGGTAGCCAAACGTTACATCAATAGCTCGTGATTCAATATCGAGCATTAATTCAAGAACCATGAATAATAGTTCGATTTGATTGATCAAAACAAATGACTTCGTCAAGTGACTATGCACTTTCAAGAGTTTAAGATTGAAAGATGTTTCATATTCATTATGAATCATCGTACATTGCTTGAGAGTATAAGAACTCACCAAGTTGTTTCAATGAAATAATCGAAGAGATTCTTGATCTTAGATAAGGATCGAATCAAGATTTCAAAGTGGAGGTTAAACAAGTTTGGTTTAACAATAGGCTTCAAAGAAAGTTCGGGTAACAAAAGTTCAGTCAAACAAGTTGAATTGATTTGAAAAGATTCCCGGAGAAGTTACGGAAGATAACATTTCTTCGTCGATTGATACGAGAATATCAAACGAAACCAAATTTGGATTTGAATTAATTGAATGAAGGATTTAGAATCCAAGGAAATGTTATTGGAATTGATTGGTATGAAGGGTATCGAAAGGTATGAAAGATAAATCGAATCGGTCGAAGAAAGGACAAAATGTGAGAAATTTCATTCTGTCTCGACCGAGATGGAATGCATCTCGACCGAGATGGGTGTGTCGACCGAAATGAATGTATCTCGACCGATATGAGCATATCGACCGAGATGAGATTCATCTCGACCGATATGAGCATATCGACCGAGATGGAATTAAAATCGACCGAAATGAATTCGAATCAACCGAAACGGAATGAAAGTGGTCGTCTCGACCGGGATGAGGTTCATCTCGACCGATATGAACATATCGACCGAGATGACTCTATCTCGCCCGATATGGCCATCTCGACCGAGATGAAGCCTATATCGGCCGAAACAGAGGCTAAAATGCCTTTTGGCGGAAATTCATGTTTTTGGCTCAAACGGTTATCCGGGCTCGTCCAATCGATTTCTAACAACACCAAATGGTTTTCTAACAAGTATAACGAGTCTAGACATGATTTAAACCGTCAAAACATGTTGGAATCGAGATTTAACCATAATATTTCCATATTTGGACAATATACCAAAAATGCTCCAAAATCAACACAAATCGATTTCTAGGTCGATATATTGTTTCTAGGCTCATAATATAACATGATAAACATGCATACGTACTCATAATCTCAATATCAAGCCTAGATCATCACATTTATCAACTAGGGCAAAAATCACAACATGCTTAAATCGTCAAAATAGCTAGAGAGAGGTTCGATCTATACCTCTAGGACGTTCTTTGAGCTTCGTGAGCTTGATCAACCTTTGATTCCTTGCTTTCTTACTTCAAAACAAAAGGAAATGGAAATCTAAGGTTGGAAAGGGAAAGGAAACGAAGAGAGGGTTCCGAAAAGGTATAGTTTTACCTTGAAAATACTTCGCCGGAGCTTCGTCGGAGCTCGCCGGAATGTCGCCGGAAATCTCGCCGGAATTCTCTTGGTAAATTTTGAGAGAGAGTGAAAAGTGTTATCTTAAGAATGAAGCTTTCTATTTATAGAAGGGAGGCGAGGGTAATTTCGGAATTACCGAAAGTTAAAAAGGTTAAAGTGGTTGTCATTCGCTTGTCACATCGGTCACTTTAACATCACCTCACGTCAAATCCACATCTCTTCGCGTCATTGCACGGGAGACCGTAATATTTTGTTTACTCCCGAATATTTATCGATCGATATTATCCCGATACGAAAATGTCGGGTCATCAAATAAATTATCGATACTAATATTAATTTAATATTTAATTATCCTCCTTGAAATAAGATTGGAAATCGAATAAATTCCCAAAATGATGAGTTTCCAATTCAAATCGATCGCAAAGCTTCGAATTAAATTCGATGACAAAATATAAATTTCGAAAATTTGATAAATACATTAAAATTTTCGTGGGGCGTTACATCCTCCCCCACTCAAAAAAATTTCATCCCGAAATTTCGTAAATTTACGAGAACAGCTCGGGATACTTCTCCTTCATCTTGTCTTCAAGTTCCCACGTTGCTTCTTCAGTGCCATGGTGCTTCCAAAGAACTTTGACAAGATTGATCTTCTTGTTGCGGAGCTCTTGGGTTTTGAAATCCATGATTGCTTCTGGTCCTTCTTCATAAGTTAGATCGGGCTGGAGCTGAACTTCATCTTGATGAATAACGTGTCTTGGATCGTAGATATACTTCCGCAATTGCGACACGTGAAAGACATTGTGGACATTTCCGAAACTCGGTGGCAAAGCCAAACGGTATGCTACGGCTCCAATTCTCTCTAGAATCTCGTAAGGACCAACATATCGAGGTCTAAGCTTGCCTCTAGCTCCAAAACGAATAATCCCTTTAGAGGGTGATATCTTCAAAAATACTTTATCTCCGACTTCAAAAGTCAACTCAGTTCGTCTCTTGTCAGCATAAGACTTCTGTCGATCTTGAGCTTCTTTAATTCTAGCACGGATCTGTCGAACAATTTCTATCATCTCAGCGACTGAGTCAGGTCCTAAAACCTTCCGTTCTCCGAATTCATCCCAATACAAGGGAGATCTGCACTTTCTTCCATATAGTGCTTCATATGGGGCCATTCCAATGGTGGCTTGAAAGCTGTTATTGTATGCAAATTCTATCAATGGTAGAACGGCTTCCCATTTCACCCCTCGGTCTAGAACAACTGTTCTGAGCATATCCTCTGGGGTTTGAATGGTTTTCTCAGTTTGACCATCAGTTTGAGGGTGAAAGGCAGTGCTGAAGTTCAATCGAGTTCCGAGCTCTTTCTGCAAGCTAGTCCAAAATCGAGATGTGAACTTCGCATCTCTGTCAGATGTGATCGTCGTTGGTACTCCATGTAGTCGTATGATTTCCTTGACATAGAGCTGGGCCAACTTATCTGATCCATACGTAATCTGAATCGGCAGAAAATGCGCGCTTTTGGTTAAGCGATCCACAATTACCCAAATAGCAGTGTTTCCTCTTTGGGACTTAGGCAAACCGGTTACAAAATCCATAGCTATTGCATCCCATTTCCATTCAGGAATATCAAGCGGCTGTAACTTTCCATACGGCCTTTGATGCAATGCTTTCACTTGTTGACATGCCAAACATCGTTCTACAAACAGGGCTATGTCTCGCTTCATGCCTTCCCACCAAAATTTAGACTTCAAGTCTTGATACATCTTCGTACTTCCAGGGTGAGCGGTGTACGGCGTTTCGTGTGCTTCTCTCATGATTTCTTCTTTCAAATCATCAACCTTCGGCACACATAATCTTTCGTCGTACGTTATGGCATTATCGGAAGCTTCTCGAAAGTTTGCGACTTCCTTCTCACGAATCTGAAGTCGTATCTTCTCCAAACCTTCATCTTTTCTTTGTGCTTCCACGATTCTTGTCCTTAGATCAAGACTTGCCAATAAGGCTGCTATTCTTGTACTCACCGTCTCTGGTGGTGTGACTAATTCAAGATTCAACCTTTCAAAATCCTTGATCAATTCGTCCTTTTGCGTCATCACAGCACAAGCTTTGGCTGGAGACTTTCTGCTCAACGCATCAGCTACTGAATTAGCTTTTCCTGGATGATAATTTATGATCAAGTCATAGTCCTTCACTAGTTCCAACCATCTTCTTTGCCTCATATTCAGATCTTTTTGCTCAAAGAAATATTTGAGGCTCTTGTGGTCAGTGAAGATTGCACATCTAGCTCCATAGAGATGATGTCTCCAAATCTTCAGTGCATGCACAATGGCTGCTAGTTCTAGGTCATGGGTTGGGTAGTTCAATTCATGCATCCTCAATTGACGTGATGCATATGCAATCACTTTGCCTTCTTGCATCAATACACAACCTAGGCCATTCTTGGAGGCATCAGTATACAGCTCATAGTCTTTATCTGCTTCTGGTACTGCCAAGACTGGGGCAGTGGTTAAGAGTTCTTTCAAGCGTTGGAAACTCGCTTCGCACTCTTCAGTCCAGGTATACTTAATTCCTTTCCTCAGAAGTTGCGTCATTGGTCTGGCAATTTTGGAAAATCCCTCAATGAATCTGCGATAATATCCTGCCAGTCCAAGAAAGCTTCGAACTTCGTTCGGGGTTTTAGGAGCTTCCCACTCCTTCACAGCTTGTATCTTTGCTGGGTCCACTTTAATTCCTTCGGCGGATACTATATGTCCTAGGAACATCACTTCCTTTAACCAAAATTCACATTTGCTGAATTTGGCATACAGTCTCTCCTTTCGCAGGGTTCTCAAGACTGTTCTCAAATGTTCTCGATGTTCCTCTTCACTCTTCGAGTAGACAAGGATGTCATCTATGAAAACTAGAACAAAGTTATCTAGATATGGATGAAACACACGATTCATAAGATCCATGAATACTGCTGGTGCGTTTGTCAATCCAAAAGGCATCACTACAAACTCATAGTGGCCATATCTTGTTCGAAAAGCAGTCTTAGGAATATCCGTTGATCGGATCTTGAGCTGGTGGTATCCGGACCTAAGGTCAATCTTCGAAAAGACCTTTGCTCCCTTAAGTTGATCAAAGAGATCGTCTATCCTTGGGAGTGGATACTTATTCTTCAAAGTGAGTTTGTTCAGCTCGCGGTAATCGATGCACATACGCATAGATCCATCTTTCTTCTTCACAAAAAGAACAGGCGCTCCCCAAGGCGATGCACTGGGTCGGATGAATCCCAAATCTAGCAATTCTTGCAACTGCATCTTCAACTCTTGCAGTTCCTTGGGGGCCATTCTATACGGAGCTTTTGAGATAGGAGCTGCACCTGGTTCAAGGTCAATAACAAATTCCAGTTGCCTATCTGCCGGCAATCCAGGTAGCTCATTGGGAAAAACATCTTCGAATTCCCTTACGATATCTACATCCTTGACAGTAATGTTCTTCTTGGCATCCTCATTGAGATACACAAGGAAAGCTTGACTATCCTTTATACTGGCCAATCTGTATGCTTGCATGGCAGAGATTAGGGGAATCCTTGTTCCTTTCCGAACTCTATGCAAGTACACTGGTTCTCTCCCAGCTTGCTCAAAAGACACGATCCTGTCCTTGCAGTGAATGGTAGCTTGGTTTTCTTCCAACCAGTCCATTCCTAGAATCACGTCCACATCCTTCATTTGTAGGACGTTTAAACCTTTGGCTCTTAATATGCATGTTCCAAAAGAGATTTCTAGGGTCGGGCAGACAAAGTTTGAGAGAGTTGATCCACCGGTCGGGGTGATTACACACAAATCGTTCTTAGTTCTCTCGGTACTAAGCCCTAGGTTCTCGACACAGTCTTCAGATATGAATGAATGCGATGCGCCAGTGTCAAAAAGCACAATGATCGGTGACTGGTTCACTAGTCCCATACCTGTCAGGTTTCCCTGATCTTCCTTCTCCTTTGGCTGTTCGAGAGCGTAGGCTCTTCCTTGACGTGCTGGCTGCTGAGCTGGCTGATGTTGATTTGGCTGCTGCGGCAGTTGCTGTTGCGGTTGTGGCTGCGGAGGCACTTGTTGAATCGGCCTGGCTTGAATAGCACGATTGCGGTTGTTCTTCGGTTTCTGCTGGCCTTGCAGTGCTCGCAGTTGAGTATTGCCTTGGTTGCCTTGGCGCTGATTCCGGAAATCCTGGCGAGTGTTGCCTTGGCGACACTGTGACGAATAGTGTCCCATCTTCCCGCAGTTGTAGCAGTTGGCACGTAATGCAACGCATTCTCCCGGGTGGTTTCTTCCACAGCGGTTGCA
>JAPKLW010000682.1:0-21143 GCA_026898455.1 Plectranthus barbatus
TGCATCTTATTCAAGTTAATAATGCATCATTTGATGCAAAAAATGCAGATATTTTGGAACATTTTTTATGCGCAATTGATGCATTTTTTATCCTGAACGTAATATAATGAAGAACATATACCAGCTGAATATAAAATCATGATTTTCGTGCGAATCTTCTAAATTTAACATATCCAATATGGATATCATATGAATCGTCGTAAAAATACGTTTAATTTGATATATGATTCGTAAAAAATAGATTTGAATCGAGAAAGATATAATCGTTTGATTATAATGGGAGGAAAGAGAAAATTAGGAGAGAGAGTATTTAGATCTAAAATAGAGGAGACGGTTACCAAAATTAAAACAGCAATTACTACCTTACCCTTATTTCCATAATGATGCGTGAATTAATTTAGGAGTAGTTTAAATCTGAAGCGTCGATCTATATAAATAAACAACCCAGATTTATTCTCATTTAGCATGGGAAACTCACTTATTATATGATCACTACTCTCTCTCTCTCTCTCTCTCTCTCTCTCTCTATATATATATATATATATATATATTCACATCTATATATATATTAAAAGAGAGTAGTCAAAATAACTACTCCCGCCAAAAACTTTTATATTATATTTCTTTTTTATTTTGAATATTTATATCTATATAATATATTAAAATAGGGAAATAGTTATTTTAAAATAGGAGATAATAGTTATTTCAATTTTTTTTCTTTTTTAAATCAATCATTTTTTTTTTGTTTCTCTTCACGTCAATTAACAATTAAAATAAATAGACCAATTTTATCCACCAAATTTGTATTGACAATTCTCAAATATTATTTTTAGCCTATCAATATTTTGTTCATATCTCAGTTATTGTATTCGGTTTATTACTACTATTCTTACAAATTGAAATATTAACTTAATTTTTATTTCTTGCAAATTCAACACAAGCAAGAAATTTTAGAAACAATTTAATTCCTACGACAAGTTTGAGGAAAAAAAATATTCTTAAACTCATTTTTTTATGTTAAGACATATAATACATTCTTAAATATAATATGTGTGACATGATGCAAGAGTCATGAAATTTTAATTTATAAATTTGAGGATTTTAAGGAGACATTTATTCAAAATATAATCTATTAAAGAATATTTCAAAATTTTTAATTTGAATTCTATATATTTTATCGAACACTATCTATTTATATAATTATTATGATCTACTACAATTACAACTATCATTTAATAGACTTATATTTTGTTCCAATGCTTAAAATATAATTATTTTATGCAAGACACACTGGTGAAGTACTAATCTTTATATCTATATATATTTAAAGAGAATAGTCATGTAACTGTTCATGCCAAAATCTACCAAATTTCCATAATAATTTTTATCCAAAAAAGTCACAAAAATATTATTTTTATTTTTATTTAATTTTAATTACTAATATTTTATCTTAATGTATATTTGTATGCGACAAACAATAATAAAACTCAATAAAACTATATTTATCACTTTTTATTTAAAATATTATATTTTCATTAATTTATTTTATTTACTATGTTTAAATAGACAGAGTCTAATTTATTGTGTGAACTAAAAGTTTTATAAAAAGAATTACATAAAAATATATAATATTTTTATTATATTATAATAGTATATATTATTTGTTCAGTTCGTACAATGTGCGGGTGCAAATCTAGTATATTTTAAAGCAGAGCAGTGGAGAAAACAGTTCCCACCAAAATTGTATACCATTTTTATGTTTATTTTATTTTTATTTATGTTCTATTTTAAAATAGATATACAATAAATAATTATAAACATATAATAACATTTCATTTATCACTTTTTATTTAAAATATTTTATACCACTAATTTATTATATTTACTATCTTTTTAATTAATACAAAATCAATATCTTTTATGATATAATATATAAATTAAATCTCATTAACTTTTTGTTTGAAATATTTTTTATATTAAATATATATATATAATTCAACGTATAATATAGAAAATAATTTATACTAAAATATATTAAATATAGTATTGTGGATATGAATTAAATAGTTTATAAAAAAATTGCTAAAAATGTTATCGTATATGTAACTTTGTTAGTTATATTTTAATATCATAATATAAGACATCATATATTTAATTCGTGCATAATGTGGATGTAAATCATCAATTTCATTTTTTTTCAAATTGTTCTTTCCTTGATATGTTTTGATGTTATAACATGTACATATATTTCAATAAACAATAATAATACTTTCAAAAAAATCATGTGACATTTTTTAATAAAACATTACATTTTCACTATTTTATCTTATTATATATTTTATAAAAATGCAAGTATGATGTTAAAAGAAATAATACATATATAACTTTTGATAGGTTAAATTTGTAAAACAAACTCTAATTTTTATAAGCTTTGTGTATTATTTGTTTGCTTTGATTTCTTTTTTCAAATTTATATATAAGGTTGGATGTATAATATAAAGGATTTATATTATAAATTTATAACTATATGTGTGTGTGTTTTATAACCTTATACTTATATTTTAATTTAATTAAATGAGTTATTAAATATGTTTATTTTTATTTCAATTTCAATTTTTTTTATTATTTATTCTATCATATAATATATAGAATAAATTATAATATTAATATAATAGTATAATATTTGTCACTTTTTCTTTAAAATATTATATCTTATTATTATACTTATTTATTATTTTTTAAATATTTAATTTAAATCACATATACTTTGTGTTTGATATACTTAATTTTATTTTTAATTTATGTATATAGTTTGATGTATAATATGAAAACTTATTTATATTAAATACATGTGAAAAGAATTGCTAAAAGATGTTAAGATATATTAGTTTGTTAATTATATATTAATGTTATAAATTAAAATATTATATATAAGATTCATGCATTGCGCGGGTGCAAATCAAGTATGGAGTTAAAGGACATTTTTGTTTGATTCTCGGTTATTTAACATATTTTTTGCTATTTTCATGGGATATTTTTTTTCAAATTCTCGTTTGTTCATTTTTTTTCTTTTATTCATCACGTTTAATTTTACTTTTTTCATTTTTTATTTGATTTTATTTATGTATATATTTATGAATCATGATATCTTCAATAGATATTATACCATACTCGCAATATATCTGCCTAAAATATGTGAGGCTCCAAACATTCATCACATATTTTATGCTATAAATTGTTACATCTGCGGGTGCTACTATTTACCGAGTTGAATTTAGTGATGACTTCACTTGAAGTTCCAGCCGACGATGAAGGTGTTTAGCGAAATTCAACTCATCTCAAACACATAATTCCAACTCTTTGATCGGAAATCAGAATTTGATTTTATTAGTTTGTGTATTTTTAAATTTGATATTATGTATTTATCTGTTGAAATGCCAAGAAATGAAATTGAATTTTTTGGAAAACTCGGCAGGATTTACTATGGAAACGCGACACGCTTGGCCAGAACACTGTGTGAAATTATTATTTGATGTCATGTTTTGAGTTTTGGTATAATTATGTAGATTATCTATCAATATTTCATGAGCTCAAAACATTTCTATTAATTTTTTAAAATTTTAAACCCGTTTTTAATAAATGTATTATTTAATGCATGATCCCCATAGTTATAGTTATTTAGATACATTTTATTTTAGTCAATCAACTTTCTTAAACCAATAATTTTGAAAAGACATTTAATCTTACTAAATTAGTTGTACGATAAGCATGTTCATAGAGTTGACAACGACATTTGGCCTAATATTATTTTATTAATTCAATTCTAATATCAATATGATATTAATTGATTTTCGCAACGTCGTATCGCCAATAACATCATCATTTGAAAATTCAATCTCTATCCAAACTCTTTTTTTACCGCATTTTTATTATCATTAGAGTTTAATTTATTTGTACTTTAAGTTAAGTTTGGAACTCTTGTCAAGTTTAATAAATAATTTTATAATACACCTTTTCCCCAAAATAATGGCGAACTATATAAAATAATCGAAATTAAAATTTACTACAAAATAATTTAATAATAAGAATTTGAATATTAAATAATAGTTATTGATTTGTAAATTTATCTTGTTATTGGCGATACTAGTTACGAAAATAGAGCATCAATGTTAAATTTCTTTAGAAATTGACTCAGTTTTTATTATTGGTGCAACACCAGCTGCGGTAATGGACTGAATGTTGCAGCCAAAGTAAAATTTTATCCTTTTTAAGTTAATTAACGAAAATTATAATTGAAAAATGAAATTTGGCAATATTTTATTTTAAGCATAAAGCCCAAAATTTGTATTATTTCTTCCATCTGTGGGGTGAGCTGTTTAAAAAAAAAATTTATAAAGTCTATTCTTATTATTTTTTAATATATAATACATATATAAAAATAAAATGAAAAATCTGGGGACCTCCATGGGGTTGGGCGCCAACCCCGCAGCCAGTGGTGGCGAGCCTCTATGCCACTATAATTTTCTGATGAGTAAATAGGAGATAATATTATAATTTATTGATATTTTTGAAAAAATATTTTAATATATTGTGGTCTCTGGTAAAAATACTCTAATATTTACTTTCGTTAATAAACTACGTCAAAACGGGGTAAGCCGTTAATTATTGATAATCCAGCAGTTAAATATCAGTTCGCATCTTATGTTGCAAATCAAAATGACTTTATTTTATCGTTGCTATCTCCGTGACTCTTTGAACAAGGGGTTAAAAAACCTACTCCACATTAGAATATTTGTGAATTTACGAGCATTTTTTAAAATGATGATAAAACGAAGTAGTTTAGATTTGTCACGTGGGATGTCAAGTGACATTTAACTACCGAATTATCAATAATTAACATTTTTGACTCATTCTGGTATAATTCATAGACGAAAGTAAAAATTGAGGTATACGACAACACATTGAGATATTTTTCGAAAACGTCAATAGTTTAGGGTATTATAGTTATTTACCATTTTCTGGATTACGGTGGTTTTTTAGGGTTTTTAATGTAACATCATCTCATCATTTGAATCTCTTTTCCAATTACTGCTTATTTTTGTTTGATTACATTTGTCTCGAACTTGTGAGGAGTGATAGAGTCTAGGAATGCATTTCATCAATATATAACTGATATTCTGGTGATAGCATAACTCTTTCACTTCAAAATAAAAAACCAAATTATAAATTAATCAAATTCAAATTTCACAATTTATCACCCCTAGAATTTAATGCAAAAAAAAACATGTCTAGTCTTTCCTAACCGTCTGTTTTTATGTGTGGACATGACAGGAAACTCATTATCTATCCAGATGGAGACGACAAGGCAAAGATTAGCACCGGCTTTATATCTGTGTACGTGTCCATGGTTGGAACTGCAAGCAGGGTTGTCAATGCCATTGTCAGCTTCTTCATCTACAATTACATATCAGATAATTATCTTTGTTTTCGAGGTACATACATATTGTAAATCGTTGCCCTGTCTGTCTGTCATAATTATCTTTTAATAGGTATATTTTGTTTGAAATTGATCATCAGGAAAAGTGCGGCGCTTTCATGATATGAATTCCAAATGGGGAATCAGCAAGCTCATGACCAAGGCATGCTTTACAGATCCATCTAATGGATACCTAATCAACGACAAGTGCATTTTTGGGGCTGAAGTTTTCGTCTTTAAAAACAAGCCAGTCATTGAGAATGTATCTGTGCTTACTAAAACAGATCCATGCATGCGTGAATGGAAGATTTCAGATTTCTCCAAACAACAATATGTTTGGAACTCGAAAGAGTTCGATGCTGGAGGATTCAAATGGTACGTACCCTCTCTGTCCAAATGATCTTCTCTATCCTTCGATGCATGGTGATATATATTTGTAAACTGAATTAGGAAAGTTTCGCTGAAACCGAATGTTAATTCGGAGGCGAAAGGCCGTTATATCTCCATCTTTCTGGAGTGTATTGATTCGAGGAGTTTTGCTGTTCATAATAAAGTCGAGGCAGCCTGGCCGTTTATCATAAAAATTAGTGATCAGAAGCGCTACTCCAAGAAAGGTGAATCTTTGATTTTCTTGGAGATGTGTAGCTTTTATTTACTTACAAATGTCTGAATTTCCCCTTTTGCAGCAACACATTGGTTTTCATCTCATGATTCAGAGTGGGGGTTTCCTGAATTTATGGAAGTTGAAGATTTTGGCGACCCCAGCAAAGGCTTTCTTGTTTTACAAATGGATCTCTCTGTCTTAGCTCTTCGGGAGGAACTAAAATTGGAGTGATATGATTTTTGTTTGTTTTTCAAAAAATTTTTTTGTTTATGTTAAGAGTCTTTCTTTGAGTCATCTACCAAAAACATCAAGTCAGTTTTGTCTGGTCTGATGCACCACCAACATCGCTATTTAAAATGTCAATTTGGTTCCAAAGTTGATTTGATTAAATTGATACATAAATCGTGTTTGAATAGAAGTACATTTATATATATATATATAAAAATCTGAATAGCCTGAGATCAAATACCTCAAGGCCTGCCAAGGTTGTTTTTGAAATTGGATGAATTAGTTTAATTTATTCGATTAATTTTTTATTAATATAATTATATTATAAAAATGTACTTTTTATACTAAATATCATATTTGTTAATGAGATTTTAAGTTATATAAGTATATTGCGCGAGTAGTTTTTAATAGATAACTAAATTAAAATAATTTACACATGAATTGAAAATATGTATAAATATTGATGAAATGCAAAAATAATATATTTCTAGGATTCAAATTGATAATACAAAATTTCATTGAAGCATCTCCAGAACACTCATTTCAACCTTGAAAACATAAAATGATTATTATTTTTATTCTTAATTATTAGTTTTGTGTTCGTTAATTTCAACTAAAAAAAAAGATTAATTTTGTATAAAAAATAAATACATGATTAGGGATGGAATCCGAAAAATTCCATTACCATAAAAATTCTATCACATTCCATTGTTAATTGACCAATAGCAGAAATCCCAAAACTTTATTTTATTAAAAATACTTTTTTCTTATAGTATTTTAAGAATAAAAGCAAATTGAAATATACATAAATGTAGACTAAATAAATCACCAAGAATTATGATCTAAAATTGGATTTCATTCCAAATTTAATGGATATTTTCCCATTTACATATTCTCCTACTAATCAATACCATATACAATTTATACCAACGTAGAAAGTTTAGAAAGCCTTGGAAATCGTCATAATATCTATTTAGTGTCTCACGCTACATTGAATCTTGGGCAATTTAAAAATATAAATATAAATTCTTAAATATAATAAAAAAAATAAAGTTCTGATACTTTAAAAGATTTTGAATCCTAATAATATATGATATTGATTAATCTCAATCTCCAAAGCCCACAAATCTAGGCACTTGATTCACCCAATATCATTTCAATATTTATAGGGATATTACTGAGACTATCTTCAATAATTTCAAATCTATTAAAAAGGGTAACATACAAACTCCAAAGGCCGTTCGGAAACAATGATTCGCTTCAAGTTCCAGCCAATGATGAAGGCGTAATTTAGCCAACATGAGCATCAACTCATCTCGAACTCATATCTGCAACTCTTTGATTAATTTTTTTTTTAGAGTTGGGTTTTATTGTTCTGATGAACTGCTCTAACTTGATTTCTTTTTGGGTTTAATACATTATTTTAATTAAAACTGGACAGAATTTACTATGGAAACAAGAGACGCATCGCCAGCACACTGTCTAACTACTATCAAATCTTTTGCGTTGCTTTCGAAGCATGGGATTTCCAAAATTGAATCATCGGAATTTGATGCCGGAGAATACACATGGTATGTTGAAAGACTTAAACTTGGATTTCCGAATTTCTGACTTTTATTGAATATTTTAGGTACAGAATTATGTGTTTTTTGTGATTTGCAGTCAGATTTACAGTAATGGTGGATTATCATGTCTGCGTTTCGCCTTCGAATTGCATGGTTTTAGAAAATGGATTTGAGCATGAGCCTTAAACCGAGGGCCTAATAGTGTTTTTAGTGTAACAATGATAATAATTTAAATTGACTCTACCATAAATGCTAGGTGAACGAAACTGATCACAAATAATACTAATAAACCAATTAATAAATCATCAAAGTTTAAATGTATCAGAAATTAACACATAAGTCATGTTGGTCGACACAGCAAGGTATAGGGGAGAATTTTGAATTCTTCGTTCAATTTTGATCCTATTCGAGTTGTTTTTGTTGGGTTTGGCAAGCCTATGTCCCACATCAGAGAAACAAGGATGGGATTCCTTGTATATAAGAGTTCACCCAACTCCATTACTATGAGGAATTTTGGGATGGTGATGCCCAAATGCAAAACCGTGAGGGCTTTGGCCCAAAGCGGACAATATCATACTAATGTCGAGTTGTCGGTTCCCCCAACAGATTAGTTTGGTGAACGTGGAACGAACACGTGGTACCCTGGTTCGAGCAGGGTTCGGGGGATCGGGGTGGTGGTGGACTCTGGAGGGAATGTGGGAGGCCCTCAATTCGAGCAGGGATCGTCTTCGGGTGCCTTGTGTCGAAAGCTTCCTGACAGTGGTGGTCAAGCGGCGCGTCCCGTTAGTTAGACGGGGGTGCAAGATGAATTGAGACGGATCAAGGCTAGAAGGGGAGGAAGCCCTCAACAAACCTCTATACAATGGTGTCTTGTGTCGAAAGCTTCCTGACAGTGGTGGTCAGGCGGCGGGTCCCGTGGGTTAACGGCGGTACAAGATGAATTGTGATGGAGGGGAAGGACACAAGATTTTGGTCCTTGGGTTAGAGGGGAGGAATGTTGGGTTTGGCAAGCCCATGTCCCACATCGGAGAAACAAGGATGAGATTCCTTGTATATAAGATTCCACCCAACTCCATTAGTATGAGGCCTTTTGGGATGGAGATGCTCAAATGCAAAGCCGTGAGGGCTTTGGCCCAAAGCGGACAATATCATACTAATATCGAGTTGACAGTTCCCCCAACAGTTTTTGATATCTAAGTTTGATACATGATTATTAAAGCATGTTATAAGCATGAGTCAGTGTTGGTTTATGAAATCGAATATCGGGATTTAATTAGTTCGATTAAAGTAAAGTTTAAAGCATGATTAAGGGATCAAGTGGTGAACATGAGTGGATTTGAGCTGATTAGATAATCATGAATAGATTAACTGTGTTAATTAAGTTGGAGAATGTAACCTATGAAGAGTTTTCGTGTTGAAAAATTGAAGGTGTCAGTTAGATGTCAGTCATAGATCCTGATTACGTCAAGTATTGTCAGCTAGGACTAATTGAAATACTTAGACTACCCATTGTATGTGTGTGATTATTATTTGAAGGAGAGTTAAAAGATAAGGATGATACAGCTCAACTGCACAAATAACGAGATCGTCTTATTTTCAGTAAGCATAACACAGGTGGGAACTATTTTAGTAAACGTAAATGCTTTTTCGAGCTTCATGCTCATTTTTCAAAATGTGTGTGAAAATGCTTTTTTTTATAAATTGATTGCTATGCATAAAACTGTTTTGTGCTATCCTATCTGTACCTCTGTCGGTAGATGTTGTCAGAGAGATTACTTAATGAGAATGAACCAAGTTCTACTGCGCTGATCTCATTCATTTTAAAAGGTAGATGTCTTAAATGGTTTCGCACTTGATGGTGAGATTGTGGGTAGTTCAGCTGACATACTGATACCCTAGGTAGAGATAAGGATAGTTTTAAAATCGATCGGGTCTCAAGGTAACATTCTGAGGCTAGTGCACTAATTGATGACAGTAGGTTGAGTGGTTTGTCTGTTCCCAGCTGTTCATCTTAACTTGGAAGTAGACCAACTTCCAGTTACACAACGGTAAACAGATATGATAACTTGGTAGAAAAACTGCGAAGATCCCGATGGTCACAGTGTGGAAATCACCTACTACACCAAACGAGATGAGGAGTTTCCCTGGATTAGCTGGACATTATCAGAGGTTTATCGAAGGTTTCTCGAAGATTGCGAAGCCTATGACACGATTGCTGCAGAAGGGAATGAAATTTGAATGGACTTGAGAGTGTGGAGAAAGTTTTCAGAGATTGAAGCAACTCTTGACAACAACATCAGTCTTGGTCGTGACAGAAGTTATCAAGAATTATGAAGTATACACAGAAGCGTTCAAAAATTGACTAGGCTGCGTCTTGATGCGAGACGGATATCGCGCCCCCAAACCGGGCCTATGCGACAATCCCACGTGCGGACAATGCACGCTAAGGGTTTTGGATAATTTAAAAATTCTTTGGCAATAATGAATTTGAAATAGCTTAGAAGTTGTTCGAGTTCAACATAGATGATGAATTAAAAAGGCGGAAGCGATTTGAGTGGAAGAATTTAATAAGCTTTAAATATGCTACATTAAATTTGAAGTGAATATATCTTAACATGAATAATAGTTGAAGCGTAACGATATCAAAATGAATTATTCATTAACAAGCGTGGAGAGCAATAAGACATGTACATGCTCGAAAGAGGAAAATCAAATAGATTCAAATAATGACCTCCATACGGGTCTTACGCCAAGTACAACTTGGAACAATAAAAATAAGTTCGCAAATAAAGAAACCATTTGGGTCTATGTATGAAGACATAGCCTGCAGCTCATGTACCGGAATAATAACAAGACCACGAATAGCATGCTATGTAAATATTCAACACGATAGGGAATCCAAACAACAATAGAAATAAAGGTAAATCATTTGACTCAACTCAATCAATGCTTGGAAGAGATTTCATATGGGACATGCCTCAAAGTAATAATTAAGAATGTCAACATATAACAAAGTCTCGAAACAACTTTACATTTTCAATAAGACCACACAAATATCTTCACAACCATCCCCTTTGCCACAACGCCACTGCCACCTCGTCACCTATTACCTGCATGTGGGGAAAAAAACACACACAAGGGCTGAGTACTCTGCGTACCCAGTGTTCACGGTCCCAAAAATAGATTACATATATATATATTATGGAATGCACTGTATCACATGCATAATACAAGAGTTTTATTGAAAAGAACTTGTGAATGCACAAAACGTTTTACCTCACAAGGGCATGCCCACTCATTTTATGGCACCAAAACAATCGTCATCCCATCATTCGCGTCACCAACAATTCATCATATCATCATATAATTCACATAAGGGTAAGATGAGAGTGGTCACTCGCCATCCATCCGGTAATGGAATTAGAGTCCTTACCTGACCGGTAGTCTTATTACTATCCGGGCTAATGCATTAGATTTACAATACCACGGGGGTAGCTAATCCCCGATCCAACACATCTCCAATATTATTCATTATCACCACCAACCATCAACAACATCAAAATTAATTGCACATATGCCAAAACATTTATACGGTGCTCCATAGTTTAAAAATAAAACACATTTATTTTATTTTGAAAATATTTGCAAAAACTCATTTTTGTAGGATAAAGTAGTGCCCACCTTAATTTTGAAGGAGTGTTCGGTTCACTTGGTTCTCCTAGGTGATGCTCCCTTTTGACAGTCACCAATACCTAGATTGTTTAACATTTAATTACTAGGTGTGTTCATTTACTTTTAAAACATGTTATGCATGTATAATCAACTCATCAAACTAATTTAGCATGCTTCATTCATAAGCTCATAACATTTAATTTTATTCATCACTAATACATGCTTGCATAATCATCATTTACTTTAGCATGTTCAACAATTTAAGTATTCTCAAATATCATACATATTTCCCGAATTTCCTTTGATTAATTATGCTCATGCGTTCATTTACAAATTCTACCTAGTGATGCAAAAATGTTAATTTGAAATCATGTCAATGCCCTAGTTTTAAAAATAAATGAGTGGCTACTTGATAATGCAATACGTTTTAAAAATATTCCTAAGTTAAGGAAACGTGTTTATTAGACTTAGAAGAACATATTATATTAAGTGACTCTATGATTTTGACTTAGTGGAATTCCCTAGTCATCTATCTAGAATGTAGTGTTGTTTTCGAAAGGACGCTAGGGTATGAAAATTAATATACAAAAACTAGATTTCATAATAGACATGCTCCATTCGACGTTTCACAAAAATAATTTTTCGTTTAAAACTTACGGGCAGGGGGGGATTGGATTCCCTGGGCATTTTAGCTACGGGTCTGAAAACAGGGTGCATATTAAAAATTTATTGTGACTAAAATACACATGATCATGGCTTCAAAATTTATATACATACTCTATAATTGTTTCTGAAACCTATAATTAAATTTTAAGGATTTTCTAAGATGTCTAAATGCAGTTTCAAAAACAATTTTCAAAATGCAACACAAAATGACACATAAATTTACAGAGTGCATAACTTTCGAACAACTTAACATTTTAATATGAAACCAAATCCAAATCCTTAATAACACATTCACATAAAACATATTTAAATTTAAGCTCAATCGGGAATCAGTTTTCAAGCCTAAAACACAAAGAAATACAAGGATGCAGTTCTGAAAGTTTTTCTTAAGTATCAGATATAACCAGAACTAAAACATGTATTACCCTATTTTTCATTTATTCCACGAGTTAGATACAGGGATGAAACTTGCATTACATAATAAACACAAAGTCTAAAAATTTTCAATATTTATTAGAAATATTTTTACAAGGGTTATGTATTTTTCCTAAACACCTATAACTATTCTGCCACAGATTTGCCACACGAATTTGCAGGGGACATAACTCTCAAACCACACAAGTTTTTTAAGAAATTCCAAATCCTAAATCTTCCTAACTAGATGTTGTATTATATAATGTAATTTCAGGGTGTTCAAAGATCGTTTGATACCTCTGCCGAACCCAAATAGATGCAGTAGGGCAGGGTATAATTTCCAGATTTCACATACTTCACCCGAAATACTCATGTTCGTTTTTAATCACTCCTATACACTTAATAAAGCTCTAGCACTACTAAACATACACATATATCAACACAATCATATATTTGCCAAATTTCAACCAAATGCTTTCAAATTCGGAAGGGGGCTTCTTGATCTTACATGCAAGCTCACAAAAAGATACTAAAGAAAGATAGGAAAGGGTTACTTGAAGGAGGAAATTTCAGATTTGGCAAGGGTAGAGGATCGACTCTTATAGTCCTCGGCTAGCTCGATCTCTTGTATATTTGAGCTCCTCTCCTTGCGTAGCTTCCAAATCCTCAAGCTCCAGCCCGATTCGAGATGGTGGTCGATTCTATTATGTCATGGATGAGAGGGCTTTTGGTACCAATATATAGGAGTAATGGGGATTCCGAATATGAGATATTTGAAGTGGTTCGAGCGCTTGGTGAGGGGAGGAGGAAGAGAGAAGGGTCTGTAAATGGAGGGTTCTTCAATGGTGTTTGGGAAGAAAAGTGTCGAAGAAGAAAAGGGGGAGAGGGAGAGAGAGTCGACGAGAGAGAGAGAAATTATAATGAGGGGAATTTTGATGGTAATTATTAATAGGTTTTTCCCTTTTTAATTAATTTGGTAATTACTAATTTATCCTTACTTAAGATTTTAAACAAACCCTCAAGAAACTCTAGGATGGTAATTTCCCCTTTTTCTCTTTAATTACTTAAACACTTTAATTTAATTGTTTCCTACTTTGAGTTATAAATCCCCATTTAATTAAATCATTCCATTCCAAAATTATCAATTAAATTTATAATAATTCCCAGCCAAACAAATCAAGGAGGGCCGAAATTAAATAAATATCGGAGCCAAGAAATTTATTCCGGTATTTCCCTTCGGAATTGACTCATCGATGATTGGTTGATACATCTCCACAATATATATATATATATATATATATATATATATATATATTCCCATAATTCTTCCCAAATAAATAATTACTTAAAATTGAGACTTTGAATCCCAATATAATATTTAAATAATTAAACGATCAGAAATAGTGAGAAGACGATTTAATTTTCTTCTGATAAATCATTTGTAATCGCATGCGATTTAATTAATAATCGCGAGGGAAATCCTAATGTCTCACTTGAGATAATAGTATTTTATTAGATACGATATATTCTCTTGTCTTTGCTATCGAGATTTATTCTGGTAAAAAGGGGTCAGATTTTTGCGGGGCATTACAACGGAAAAGTGATAGCCTATGCATCAAGGCAGTTAAGACCGCATGAAGGGAACTACCCGACTCATGATCTTGAGTTAGTAGTCGTAGTTTACGTGTTAAAAATCTGGAGACACCATCTCTATGAAGTCAAATGTGCCATATTCACGGATCACAAGAGCTTGAAGTATTTCTTCGAGCAAAAGAATTTGGATATGAGATAGAGGAGATGGTTGGAGCTAATCAATGACTACGATTTGACGATAAATTACCACCCTGGCAAGGCTAATTCAGTGGCAGACGCCTTGAGCCGTAAGGGAGCAGCTCAACTGGGATGTTTGCTTAATCAAGAAGACAGTCTGATCAGGGACATCGAAAGACTTCATCTCGAAGTGAATCACCTTCAGTAAGAAGAAGATGTGACGTAGCCGCCTTGACTGTTGTGCTAGATCTAAGGCATAGAATCATTGTGGCACAAAAAAAAGATAGTGAACTTGAAAAGTTACGTCAAAAGATCAGAGTCCAGCAGACATGCAATTACAAAGAGGCACCTGATAACGCATTAATGTACAGAGACATAATTCTTGTGCCGAACAACGAAGAATTAAGAAATGAGATTATTAGGAAAGCTCATGCTACGCCGTATACCGCTTACCCTGGAAGTAGGAATATGTACCAGGATTGAAGACAACATATTGGTGGGATGGTATGAAGAAATATGTGGCCTTGTATGTGGAAAAGTGTTTAGCATATCAGCAGGTAAATGCTTTACATCAACGACCATATGGGAAATTACAGCCGTTAGATATTCCAGAGTGGGAATAGGAGCATATTGCCATGGATTTTGTCACAGGGTTTCGAAATCACAGAAAGGGAATACAGCGATATGGATCATAGTGGATTGTCTAACGAAAAGCACTCACTTCTTGCCGATACGAACTACTTATGGGTCCAAAAAGTTAGCACAATTATATGTCAGGGAGATTGTCAGACTCCACGGAGTGCCAATAACCATTACGTCTGACAAAGATGCAAAGTTTACATCTCAATTTTGAATAAGTCTGCAGTAAGAGTTGGAAACACGCCTGAACTTTAGTACGACATTTCACCCACAGACGGATGGTCAGTCTGAGAGGACCATCCAGACTCTCGAAGATATGTTACGAACAGTTGTCCCTCACCGAGGAGGGATTTGGGAGCCAATTTTGCCGCTAATCGAGTTCGCCTATAATTATAGTTATCAGGCGACGATAGGGATGGCTCCGTACGAGGCGTTGTATGGAAGAAAATGTTGATCACCACTACATTAAGAAGAAGTGGGTGAACGACAAGTTCTCGGGCCTAATGCCATTAGTGAAATGATAGAAGTTGTCCGTCAAATACGAGACAAATCAAAGAGGCCCAGAGCAGATAGAAATCTTATGCTGATTCAAGAAGAGTCGAGCGACATTTTTAGGTAGGCGATAAGGTATTTTTGAAAATCTCACCTTCAAAAGAAATCATAGATTTGGAGTAAAAGGTAAACTACGATCGCGTTTCGTAGGACCCTATGAGATTTTGGAACGCATAAACCCAGTGGCTTATCATTTGGTTTTACCTCTGAGCATGAGTAATGTGCATAACATGTTTCATGTGTCGCAGCTATGAAAGTATGTTTATGATCCTTAGCACGTGATTCACCAGAAGGAGATGAGGAATAAGTACCCAGAAGTTTTTTAAGCACCCTAGCAAATTTTGGGATGAAATTTTCTCAAGGTGGGGTGAATGTAATATCCCGAATTTAATTAAGCTATTTAATGCATAATTAAATTAAATAAATGAATATTTATTTTTTTTGCAAATTATTTATATTATATTGATTTTAGAAACGAGAAATGACACCCAATGAGACACGAGGGTCAGTTTCTAACATACAATATACTAATGAGTTCGTTTCAAGAAAAACTAAGTGACCGTGAAGTCACAATTTCCAAAAGAAAAACGAGTGCAGTGAATTATTATTTAAGAATAATAATATCGCTTTTAAATTCATATCTTGCACTCGGAAGGTCCATTTCTTAAACCGAACTAGGGAATGCTTGGGATTAAAATATGGAAGAATACAAAATAATCGGTATAATTTTCTGAGACCCGAGTGGTGTTTAATTAATTATTGAATTTTGAGAAGTTGGACGATATTTATATCTCCAAAAATTCGGAAAATAATATGAACGAGATGAGTTCATTAAATGGAACATTTTCATGTAATTGCATGTTTAATCGAGAGAATGCAATTCAAAATTTAAACTTGAAAATATGAGTATTCGAAAGAAATTATACACAGTTGAGGTGGGGGGGAAATTCTTCACGGAGAAGAATTCACCCACGTAGCTAATTATGTTGGCTAAGTTGTGATTGGAAGTGGGGCGGTAATTATTTGAGAGGCGGTGGAAAATCTTTAGTGTGAATTATCAAAACAAATTTTGGTGAGAGAAATTATTCATTTCCACCATTTCCTTTCTCTCCAAACACCATTCACGCCGCACACCATCATCCCGTGAACACCACCACGCTGCACCATCTTCTTCCACTTTCTCCGGACACCACGGACCACCATCGGCAAAGCCACCACCACTATTGTGTAGTCTGTTCTTCAGAGAGTACGGGGAGCTAAGGAGCGAGCCGTATCGTCGTGTATCGAGAGAGATACAAGCTTGAGAAGGTAACCCGTCGGATTACGATAATTTTTTGATATCGGGTAAGAAATCATATGAAATGTTGATGTATCGATGTGCAATTTTCATATTCGCATTCCTCGTATTGTAGGGAACATGTAAGTGCGAAGAAACGAGTTTTTGGACGCCGAAAAACCCTGTTACCGCCACCGTTATTCTTTTCCGATAAGCTTCGAACCTCCATTCTTTTCGACCAGTTTTTTGTGATTTTTTTTAATGTTTGGAGCATGTTTTCGTGTTCTATGATGATCTAGGTGCATGCTATGATGATTGTATGAGCTTAGTTGTGTCTAAAATGGAAGAAAAACAGAGTTGCATGACACAACCGTCGTGCGCATCGAAGACGACGACGTATGTCGATCGACACGCTTTGTGTCGATCGACACACGTGTGTTGATCGATGACAAGCTCATGTCGATCGACATGGCTATGTTGATCGACACAGAAGCCATGTCAGTCGACACAGCAAGGCAGATGGGAGAATTTTGAATTCTTTGTCCAATTTTGATCTGATTCTTGTTGTTTTCGATGTCTAAGTTTAATACACGATTATTAAAGCATGTTATAAGCATGAGTAAGTGTTGGTTAATGAAATCGAATATCGGGATTTGATTAGTTCGATTAAAGTAAAGTTTAAAGTATGATTAAGGGATCAAATGGTGAACATGAGTGGATTTGAGCTGATTAGTTAATCATGAATAGATTAACGGTGTTGATTAAGTTGGAGAATGGAACTCGTGAAGAGTTTTCGTGTTGAATAAATTGAAGGTGTCAGTTAGATGTCAGTCATAGGTTCGGATTACTTCAAGTATTGTCAGCTAGGACTGATTGAAATACTTAGACTACTCATCCTAATTAATTGTATGATTGTGGTTATTGTTTGAATGGGAGTTAAAAGAGAAGGGTGATACAACTCAACTGCACAAATAACGAGATCGTCTTATTTTCAGTAAGCATAACAATGTGGGAATTATTTTAGTAAAAGTAAATGCTTTTTCGAGCTTCATGCTCAGTTTTCAAAATGAGTGTGAAAATGTTTTGTTTTAAAATGATTGCTATGCATAAAACTATTTTGTGCTATCATATTTGTACCTCTGTCGGTAGATACTGTCAGAAAGATTATTTAATGAGAATGAACCAGGTTCTACTGCGCTGATCTCATTTATTTTAAAAGGTAGATGCCTTAAATTGTTTAGTTCTTGATGGTGCGATTGTGGGTAGTTCAGCTGATGTACTGATACCCTAGGTAGAGATAAGGATGGTTTTAAAATCGATCGGGTCTCAAGGTATCATTCTGAGGCTAGTGCACTAATTGATGACAGTGAGTTGAGTGGTTCACCCATTCCCAGCTGTTCATCGTAACTTGGAAGTGGCCCAACTTCCAGTTACACAACGTTAAACATATATGATAACATGGTAGAAAAACTGCGCAGTAAATGAAAATAATTTAGATAACATGGTTTCTTTTCAACAAAACCCTGTGTTTATCTGTGTGAGTTTTCTATAATTCATATTTAAACTGTATCTTTCGGGCATGTTTCCACGGGGTACATTTGTACTCAACCCCTTGTATTATTTTTAAAATATGCAGGTTAAGCAGCGAGGATGGAGGAACGGTGGTCTAAATGCAATGCAGGGTTGTAAAGCTTTTGAAAAGAGATCCTGAGATATGCATTTTCATATGCATATTTCCACTATGCTACACACACTGCTGCACCGCTCTCTGATATTGTTTCCTTTCCCCTGTTTCTTTTGTTATGTGTTAAAAAAAACAAATGTTTATCTCTTTACCTTTACCATTTTCAAATGCTACTGCACCTTTTGAAAGCAGATGAGCGATATTTTTAAATTATCTTCTCAATTGTTTTTAAGTCTTCCTATGTTTTAACTTGTGAATGTGATTGAAAACCATTGACCACGACTCTATCGCGCCCCAAAGTTGGGATGGTCAGTTGGGGGTGTTACAACTAATTTGAGTAATAACGGTTTTTTTTGTTTTGAGTTTTGAGTAATAACAATTGATAACAAAAATGTTGGCCAAATTAATAAAAATCATACAAAAATTAGGTTAATAATAAGGACTATTCTAAAAAATTTGGTCATTTCTTGTATGTGTATATAATACTTACTATTTAAGTTTTTTTATAAGAAAATTGGCTATTTTCATAAATTTACACATGATTTAAATTGATTCTACCATAAATGATAGGTGAACGAAACTTATCACAAATCTATTATATATATATATATATATATATATATATATATATATATAAGCAAGATGTTTCAAAAATTTACAGAAATGTCATTTTCCCTTCAAACATCACATTACTATTATTTTATTATTTTTTTTCTTTTATAATTAATCTATCTATATATTATCTTTATATATACATCATTAAATCACTTAATTCTATAAGAAGATTAATAATTGAGAAATATTAATAATATCACAAATTTTAAATTATTCATCAAAATTTTCTAATTCATGGAACACTATTATTCTAAATTTAAGTTTACAATATATGTATTAATTTATTGACATATTTAAAAATATATTTATCTTTTTTAGAAAATATTAGCAATCGAGATTGTTAAATAATAAGTACTATCTTCGTTCCAATTTATTAGTCCCAAATGAAAATGACACAGAAACCAATGTATGTGAGTGTAGTGAAATTAATAATTTATTGGTGAGTGTGAAAAAATTTATTATTTTAGAAAACGATACTTATAAATGAGAAAGACGAAATAGGCAAGTGTGACTAATAAAATGGGATTTGGATCCTCTGCAGTGGAGAAAACACAGCACCATGTGATGTGCTTAAAACGACAATGTTTTGTACCCTTTTTTCCTTTTTTAATTTGTTTACTCTACTTTCCCTCTCCCTTGCGCACACGAAATCACACACGAGTTCTCCCTCACCCGATACATACATAAGCATAATAGCCTTGTCGACGGTGTCAAATATGTCAATAGAATTGCAGAGGAACAAATAAGGCGGTGGGCATTGTTTTACTTTCTTCAATTTTACCTTAAATCGTTGCTCCTTGTTCTACTTTCTTCAATTTTATGTATCAATTTCCTTGTTCTACTTTCTTCCAACACCTCCGCCGCCTAACCCTCTGTCAATAAAGATCTCCATGATTTTTCGGTCATTTGTAGAGACCGTGTTGATAAGTGGAATTAATTTTAATAATGTGAGTCGCCGGAATGACGAGCCGCAGAAGATGAAGGCGACGGTTGCAGAGATTGTGAGGGAGTAAATTATTAAGAGTAATAAAAAGAGGGGGAAAAGGGGGTAAACACGTCGTCGTTTTAAGCACAGCACATGGTGTTGTGTTTATTCCCACTGCAGAGGATCCAAATCGAATAAAATGGGACAGAGGAAATATATTTTCCACTTTATTCCAATTATTTAGTATCATATTTTTTTCTACATTCATTATTAATAAGTATTTTTGTTATTAAAATTAATATACTCTCCTTTACTATATACTTCTATTTAAAATTAATATTGCTTTATACCCATTATATTTTGCTTACCATATGTCTTAATATGTTAGAAATTAAGATGTATATACTCTATCCGTCCCGGTTAAATTTGGACAATTAGACCGAACACGATAAGTAAGGTATGTGAGTGGTAGTGGAATGAATATTTTATTGATGAGTGTGAAAAACTTGCTATTTTAGAAAAATTGACTAATATCACAGGACGAACGAAAAATGAAAGGTGGACAATTTATGTGGGACGGATGGAGTACTATTTTTTTCTAAAAAAAATAAACTTAAAAAAGTTATATTTAGTTATTATCAAATATAAGTAATTGAATAAATTAAAACCATGTATGAATTTATGAATATATGTTGTTTAAAATATATATATATATATATATATATATATAGGGTAGTGATTAGGTGATAATAGGATTTCCCATGCTAAATGAGAAAAAATCTGAGCCATTAAATATTTCAATCTACGGCTTAGGTTAAATAAATCCCGTCCAATTTTCGGTGCATTTTTTGCACATACGCAATGCATAAAAGGGCAAAAATCTAAAAAATGTATATTCAATAATTTCATTTCGTGCAGTTCATAAAACATAATATGCATACGTTCAATGTAAAAAATGCAACATTTTAGTTATAAAACTGTAGCATATAATCAATGCAAAAAATGCACTTAATATGAATACAAAAATGCATATGCTTTAGAATAAAAATGCATCTTA
>JAPKLW010000682.1:32114-109854 GCA_026898455.1 Plectranthus barbatus
AAACTTATCTTGATTTCGTCATTTTCAATATATTGAGCTTGAGTTCGATAATTTTGCCGAATTCACCATTTTTATTTTAAAAATTATGCATGCTTATTTTATAAATATTCATTAATAATTCACCATATAATTATTTTACTAACGAAATTATATTTTGAACTAAAGAAATAATCATAATTTAATACATAATTACATTACATGTATTGAATACAAATTCCTCATTTGCTAAACACGGGTATTTTGAATTGAAATCATGCAAATCACAAGTATTTGGAATTGAGATGTGAGATATAAATAAGCATTCAAATATGAGATTTGTTGTTCACACATATTGCAATACGTACAATAAAATTTGTAAAAATGTAACAAATTAATTAGGCGGAATTCTTTCCGGACAAGCACGTTTTGTGTGACTTGATGATCCACAAATACTACATTTTTTTGGTGCTCGTCGTCTACTAGTCGATGTTTGTCCCGCCTGTGCTCCCGAAGGACGACGACTATTTCTTGGTCGACCGGCTTGACGATTGACGATGGGTGGCAAAACAACACATGTTTGTGCCTCCGGTGATACAATCCACTCATCTCTTGGAGGAAGAGGGTGTACAATTCCTCCATAAGTTTCTCGCTAGTTTGATGTCTTGTAGTACTCCGAAACATAGTCGTACACACCTAAACCCTTGAAGCTGCAACAATAATAATTAAAAACTTGATCGTTATGAATGAAAGTTTAATTATATCGATATATTTTACTAACCGAATTGCAGCAATAGCATGTGAACATGGAATCAGATCCATCTGAAACTCCCGGCAATCGCATAAGCTGTCTTCAAGATCCACCTTCCAAGTTTTATCCTTGTCTTTGACTTTGAAATGATATTCAGAAACAGGCGTTACCGTGTACCTGTGTGAAATATCCGACAATGGACTCATTTTGGCCATGACTTCCTCAGTCACGTCATCGTATCTTGCAAAGGCCTTAGCTCGCCGTTCATCGAACCATTTTTCGACAATGTGTCTATATAGCTCAATAATGGAACAGATGGGTAGACGTCTAGCATCTAATAACAAAACTAACTCATACTCATTCGGCTGGATTGCAAACAATACAAGATACAAACAAAAAAAAACACAATCATTCTCATTATCAAATTAAAAATTCAACAACCAAGAATAACAAACGATACATATATACATACAGCCGAACTCAAAAAAAATTTCACTTCAACTGATTCAAAATAAATTCCCAAAAGAATAAAATTGCACAAAATAAAATGAGAAAAGGCCGAAAAAACTTACCTGCACCGTCGACATCGTTCGCCGGAAATTTTTTCAGTTCAGGGATGGGTTTTTTTGGTTCGAACGTGCGTCTCCAACTCCAGCCGAATGTCCCTTTGTTTTCACGCCCAATTTCGTTTTTTTTAGGTTTGTGAATTAATGAATTACAGTGGGGTAGTTGTACGAAATCAATCTGGATTTAATGTTGAATTCCAGATGAATTTAAAAAAAGACCGAACTCCAGCTCAATTCGGTTGGAATTCAAGCCGATTACAAGACCGAAATAAAGCTGGATTTATTCCAGCCCATTTTTAAATAAAAAATTGATTTTTTATAAAAAAATTTCCAAATATATCTCAATTTAATACAAACACCGAATTCAAGCTCAATTCGCTCGGAAATAAAGCCCATAAACGGACCGAAATATAGCTCGATTATTCCAGACCATATTTAAATATTTATTTGAGGAAAATCCAAATATATCTCAATTTAATAAAAACACCGAATTCAACCTCAATTCGCTCGGAAATAAAGCCCATAAGCGGACCGAAATATAGCTCGATTATTCCAGCCCATATTTAAATATTTATTTGAGGAAAATCCAAATATATCTCATTTGGCACAAATCTTGCCCAATTGAGACATATTTATCATTTATTCTATTTTTTAAAATTCAAAAACACGATTGATTTTTTTTTAAAATATAGAAAATTCGAAATATATATCACTTGAGAAAGATATATCTCAATTGACCGAAATCTTGGCAAATAGGGACTCATCTAACATTTATTTAATTTAATTTAATTTTTTAAAATTATAAGAATCGAATTATATTTTTAAAAAAATTAAAAATTCGAAATAACTCGCACTAGGCCAAGATATATCTCAATTGCTCGAAATTGCCCAATTGGATCTTAATTATTGTTTATTTTATTTATTTAAAATTAAATAACTAGAATTATAGTTTTTTTACAAATAATTTTTTTTAGAATATATCATATGATCAAAATCTTAGCAAATTGAGACTTTTTATCATTTATTTTACTTAATTTCAATGTTTTAGAATTTAAATAAATGAATTATATTTTTAAAAATAAATCCTTCCAAATATATCTTCCTTGGGCGAGATATATCTGAAATTCCCGAAAGCAAGCCGAATTTTTTTCAACTAAAACATCAATATATTATATTTTATTTCATCACACTCTAAAAATTAATAAAAAATAGACTAGACCTCCGAAATATATCTGTCTGGCCGAGATATATTTCAAAAGGCCGAAGGCAAGCTGGAAGGATTTCGTGTATATTTTATGCCATTGCGAATTTAAAAAACAATAAATATAAAGTTGTGTTATACAATATTAGTAAAAAACTCGACCGTTAAACATTTCACACATTTCAAAAGATTTGATTGCCTGATTTAGACATTTTAACCTAAAAACATGTACTTTGGCTATTTTTTGAAGTTTTTCATAAGGGTGGCTATTTTGTGAATGTAATATTAGGAAATGGCTATTTCAGATTTTCTACTTTAAATATATAAATATACTTTTGTAAACTATATAATTGATTTTATATGAAAAAGGAAATGATTTTACACTTAATAATTTTAACTAGCAAAAATTTTCAGTATAGTTCAACCTATAGCAACTCTTATAAAAACATTCACAATATAGCAAAAGTGCTTTGACCAAGGTTTGAATGGAGTTGAAATTCCAATTATACCCTCCTATGTATTTCTTTTCTATTTATCTTAAGTTAATTCCATTTACACAAATTGAAATTCCGTCTACATGATTAATCAAAATTCCCAAAATTCCGCATAACAATTTTTGGTATCAGAGCTATATTACACATCTTATTTGGAATGACATTACTAAGAAAAGAAATTTTGAAAATTCAAAATAATATAAAATTAATAAAAGAATTAATAAAATTTCATAAAATGGAAAATGAAATATACGAAGTATTTCAATTAGAAATTTTATTAGAAAAACTAGAAAAATAACTCAGAATTTTAATAACTGCATGACAGAAGGAAATTCAAAAGTATCTAATTTAATATTAACATTAATAGAAATAATTAAAGAAAATCAAAAAGAATTATTAGATTCAATAAATCGAATAAAGAAAACAAAAATACGAAAATATAAATACCAAGATTTAATAAATTTCCTAAAAGAACAAGGAGAATTAGATAATGAAGAAATATTAACAGGAAAAGAAAAATGTCTTGAATGTAAAGAGGCATTAGAATTAATACAAGAATTAGTAACAAAAGGGACAACTAGAAAATTAATAAAAAATGAACCTATAAATTTAACAAATAAATGGATACCACCAATTCGAAGATAAACGAAATAGAAAAATTATCAAAATTAATAGACAAATTACAAATACAAGATTTAAAGGTTGCAAGAATTGATGAAGAAGATGCTCAAGGTATCATATATGGAATAGATAGTGATGATGAAAATCCAACATTAAATATGGAAGAAGAAGAAGAAGAAGAAAAACGTAAAAAAGAAGATTATAATAAACGACAAGAAAAATGCTTCTACAAGCAATGAAACACGACCAAATAAATACGAAAAAAGCTTTGTTGATTATATGTATAAAAATGATTATACATATACAACAGGAAAATACAAAAAGAATATTCCACCATCATACATTCAGAAAGAAAGAAGTATAAGTAGTGGAGTATTAAATATAGATTGTGCATCAAATGCATCAAGTTTAATTATGTTATGGATAAATCAATTCCAAATGATAGTCCAAACTGATGATGATACAATTAGCAAATTACCACTAGAAGATTTTTTAACATATATAATGTATAAAGCTACAGGACTATTATCAGACTGGTTACATACAACGCCATGTAATTATAGTAACTATGCTAAAGAAGATACATCAAAAGAAGCTAAATTTGACCTTCTAAAACAATTAACCAATGAAATATTTGCAGAATTTTTTGGGGATGAAACAGAAACAGCACGAGAATTTGAAAAATTACATATTATAAAAATGCTAAGTAATATGGCTCTCTGTGACCCATGTCTTATAGAAAATTTCTTTTGCCAAATAAAAGAAAATTATTATAAAACGTCAGATAGAACTGGCCTATTAGATATAGTAAAAAGTAAACTACCACCAGCAATGTTAAAATATATAAATATACAATTAACAAACCCAACAAAAACTAAAACAAAAGAAACATTAGGATTAATGAAAAATATGCATTAGAATATAGAGATGAATTGTGTATGAGAAAAACCGAAGAAAAATATTTAGAAAAAATAAATATACGATGTTGTAAACAACTTGAAACAATTCTACATTAGTATGGATGTAAGCCAGAAAAGAAGAGAAGATATAAAAAACAATATTACCCTCGATATAAAAAATATAGAACATTTAAAAAACCATGGAAACAAAAATATCAGAGTAGGTATAGAAAATATGATAATAAAAAAACAGGAAATAAGAAAAATTCGAAAGAAAAAAAGACATGTAGATGCTGGAAATGTCAAGAATTTGGCCATTATGCTAATGAATGTCCAAATAAAAACTTGTATAAAGAAAATAAAATAAAACTTATATACTCTTTAGGGCTAGAACCTATAGAAGACATATACGAAGAAGGCGAAGAAATGAATTTCGATACATATAGCATAGAATCTGAATCTGAAAGTTCCATCTATACAGAAAGTAGTGATGAGCAAGAATAATACATTTATAAAAGTAAAACTATTTAACAAATATACTTTTGCTTATCTAGATACTGGAGCAACTATATGTCTTGCACAAGAAAGAATGTTACCAGCAAAATATTGGTCAACACTAGAAAGAATTGCTAATAATAAAATTATCCAAATAAATGATAGAGCAAAAGATCTTGTAATACTAATTGAAGGAAGAAAATTCCCTCTAGACACCTTATACAAACAAGATACAGGAGTACCATTAATACTAGGAAACAATTTTCTTAAAAATTATTACCCTTTTATTCAAGAAATTGATAGAGTAAAATTACGTTGTCCAGCAATGGAAAATCAACGTAGACATTTAGTTACAACAAATATATATACTACACTTTCCTTTTTACAAGGAAAGATTATCCATGAACTTAAAAATCAACTAATTCTGTACATTCACGAAGAAATCGAAATAAAAGTCTTGAGAATCCTCGACGAAATAAGTAGTCAAGATCCTTTAGACCCCATTAAAAATACAAATACAATGGAAGTTAGAATAGAATTAATAGATCCCAATAAAGAAGTAAATGTACCAAATAGAATTCCATATACAGAAAGAGATGTAGCAGAATTTAAAGAAGAAACAGAAAAATTATTAGAAAATGGAATTATAGAACCAAGCATAAGTCCACATAGTGCACCAGCATTTTATGTTGAAAATCATAATAAAATAAAATGGGGAAAAAGAAGAATGGTAATAAACTATAAAGAAATGAATAAAGCCACTAGAGGAGATGCATACAAATTACCTAGGCAAGATTATATTTTAATAAAATTAAAAAGGCAGAATGGTTCACAACCCTTGATGCAAAATCAGGATATTGGCAATTACGATTACATAAGGATGCTAAACCTGTAACAGCATTTAGTTGTCCACGACAAAATCAATATCAATTTACAGTTATGCCATTTGGATTAAAACAGGCACCTAGTATCTATCAACGATTTATGGATAATAATCTTAAGGGGTTTGAATCTATAAGTCTGGCATATATAGATGATATTATAATTTTTACTTTAGGAACAAGAAAACATCATTTAAATCAAGTTGCAAAGATTCTATTACAACTAAAAGAAAAAGGAGTAATTCTAAGTAAAGAAAAAGCAAAGATAGCATTAGAAGAAGTAGAATTCCTAGGAATGAAGATTTTAAAAGGGGGATACATAGAACCACAAAAACACTTATTAGAAAAAATTAATAAATTTCCAGATAAATTAGAAAATAGAAATCAGATACAACGATTTCTTGGATGTTTAACCTATATTGGTGAAAAGGGTTTTATAAAACAACTTTCAAAAGAACGAGCATTACTACAAGAAATGATATCAGAAAAGATTCCATGGAAATGGACAATTAGTGCAACACAAGCTGTAAAAGCTTTAAAAGAGTTATGTAAAAATCTTCCAAAATTATATCTACCAAAACCAAATGATTTACTCATTCTAACTACTGACGCAAGTCAAGATACTTGGGGAGCAGTCCTTCAAGCAATCCCAGGTGTTTATAATGATTTCAAAATATTTATCACAAATAATAAACCATTTGAAATAAAAACATTTTTAAAACAATTTCAGAATATATTATTAACGAAATGGGCATCAGGAACATTTAAACCAGCTGAGAAAAATTATACGGTCCATGAAAAAGAAACACTTGCATTAATAAAAGCATTATGAAAATTCAAATTGGACTTACAACCAAAAAAATTTATATATCAAACGGACAGTTCTTATACAAAAGACTTCACAAAATACAAGATAAAAGAATCATATAATAAAGTTCGATTGCTTAGATGGAGCCTTGAAGCTCAACAATACGATTTCTTATCTTTACACATTTCAGGCAAAGAAAACAATCTAGCAGATACATTAGCAAGAGAATGGAAGGAGTACGATCCATCATGAAAACAGAAAAAGAAAGATTATTAGAAAAGGCAAAACAACTTCGTCTGCAAGCACAACAGTTACAAAAAGAAGCAAGCCTAGCAGATAAAGAAGCACATGCAATAGAATTAATGCTTAATTCATCCAGTAGCAAACCAGCCGAAGATTCCTCAGCAACAACAATCAAGGATAAGTCAAATGCAGAAGAACACGCAACTGACGGATCTCGATCTAAAGAAAAAATTGATGAAGAAGAAAGAGCTAAAGCATATTATGTTATTTTTAATGGCTTAAACACAGGAATATGATAGCTCGTTTCACAACGTGCTAAAACTGCAAGTGTACAGACCACTGCAGTGGGCAAGTAATAATTTATCGATCTCGAAGATTGCAGAATCGAAGTATAATCAAGCACTAACACATGGACACCGTACTACTATCTAGACACATCGGTAGAAAAGTTTGTTTATTTAATTAAAAATATGAAGTTTAAAACTTTAATGAGAGATTAGGATTCCAGGGCAATCCGCATTAATGTGTAATCAAATAATTATTTATGCAATTCAATTCCAAGTTTAATTTTCAGGGATGTGAGTTAATCGCGAAAGTGTTATCAGGTGATCCTCTCGGACTCTAAACCATAACGTGGAAATAAAAGATCATGTGACTCCTCTCGGACGTACAACAGACTTTTACTCTTGATTAAAAACCTTAGATTTAATAACCCTTCAAAAGTTCAATTTCCTCTCGGACAATCGTTCGAATAAATCTGATTTATTTGCATCTTAATTGACAACTTAGACATCTCGGTTCAAAAACTATCAATTAAGTCACAGTTAATGGCCAATATCATGCAATTAATGAAAACCCCAAATGAAATCAGAACATCAATGAAAAAGGAAAATCGAATTACATAATATATTGAATGAAACTCAACAATGGTTCAAACCCTAGAATCCACAGAAAACTTAGCCAATCATGCTAAGCTCTAACAAAACAGAGAAATAAAGAGTCATATAAAGGAAGAACATGAAAATCAAAAACCGTGATCTTCAATCTTCAAATTCTGGAATGCTCTTCAAGTTTCCTCTCAATCCCTGCGATTTCTCGTCTCTCTCTATTGAAAAATAAGGTGAAGGAACCCTCTTTTGGTCCTGGGAAGTCCTATTTATACTTGGGGGTTTTTAAATCTTAAAAAGATATGATTTTGGGCCTCAGATTTGCCAGAATACGTCAAGACGCGCCAACATCGGCGACCCAACTTGCCCGATCGGCGATCGCCGTCTATGTGCGTGGGTCGCCGAATTCGTCCCGAAACAACTCGAAAACTTTCCAAACTCGGCGACCCATCTGCAAACTCGGTGATCGCTGAGTGCGTCATTTGGGTCGCCGAGTTCGTGCCGTGAGAAAATAAAGAATTTCCCACTTCGGCGACCCATCTGCAAACTCGGTGATCGCCGAGTGTGTCATTTGGGTCGCCAATGTCTTCACGAATGCAAAATCGGCGAATCCTTCGGTATTTTCTGACTCCTTCCTTTTCCCGATGCAGGTTAGCATCGATTGTCCCCCAGGGTACTTGATTAAATCTCGAAATCAACTCAACTGTGCATAAGATCTGCATAAATAACCACAAACCAAACCAAGTGTAATAATTCCTTAAAGAATAAAGATAATGCATGAACTATCACGTAATACATCAATCTGAGGTCAAAAGTGAGCAAATCTGTATCAGTAAAGTGCACAAAGTGAGTGTTTATCAACCCCCCAAACTTAAGCTATTGTTCGTCCTCGAATAATGAAGAGAAACAAAAAAAAAAAAAATAGAATATACACGAGGGGGGTGGATTACTTGATCATCAGCTGTTTCAGACACAAATTGGGGTTGTAATTCCCACACCAACACTGCATCACTCATCAGTTTAGTGCAGACAAACAATTTCAATCCAGGCCTCTAAAAGCCTACTTCTCAGAAGAAAGTGTATTACTCAGATTTCGCTCGAATTGCAGAAAGGGCAAGTGTATACTCTCAAATTGTCAGCTGCACAACTTTCCTACCATAGGCTTGCTCATCGTCTAAACTCTCCACTGATTGTGGGAGTGCTAGGACAAAGATCAAAAAGGTCTTTATCTTGGGTTCTAATGTAGGCACATTGGTGATGGGTATGGAAAATTTGGCTAAAGTGACTAAATAATTACAACCTTATAACTCCATTCACTTCGACTATTCCTCATCTCATACCATTCGAAGGAACCAACTGACTTAAACAACAAATCACTTCGACTATTCCTCATCTCATACCATTCGAAGGAACCAACTGACTCAAACAACAAATATAATAGGAACTGAAACAAACGCATCCCATCAAGCAGTTTAATAGGATTCGGACTCAACGATGAAACTAATATGAGAACTCTTGTGCATTACTATTTAACCGACGATTATGCACACTCTATGAAACCAACACAAATAATACCATGCACATCTGTGCAGAACTCATTTTTTTTTTTTTTGAACACACATTACACTGACTTCTTCACAATTACTGATGCACTCCTTGTGCAATGTACTTATACTAACATACTTGTCCATCAAAATGTTTGGACTACTTGCGTAAAACGATTCTACTTTCACCACCTAACATCTTTGGATACCCTTACAATTCTATCCACACCTCCTATCATCCAGGTTAAGAAAGAAAAGTTTTCAGGCTCAACTAGGCTAACAAAGGAGTATGTATCGGGTTAGTGTTTGGGTTCATTGTGGCTTATAAAACGATGGCCTAAGATCATTTCTAAATCCTTGACATTCTCCTATGCCGTTTTAAGCAAGAAACCAGAGCAAGTTCTAGAGATCAGGCGTACAGCGACATACTCTAAGTGAAACAAATACAGGCTCAATTCTCACAGGCTATAAGCTTATTTCAGAGGCCAAGATCAATTTCGTAACAGTCCACACCTTACCAATTTATGTGCAAGATATCAGTATAAGTCTCACGAGAAAGAAAACGCTGTCATCATAAACTTGATCAATAATGCAGATAAAAATAGCCAAATAATTCCATTCCCTTCCAAAATAACGATTCCCGATTACAGACCCAACAGTAACAGAAAATAAACAGCTACATAACCAGAAGCAACTAAAACACATAACTAAAAGCAAATAAAGTACATCACCGAAAGCAAATATATTGGTTCAAGATGCGGTAGTCTCCAATTCAAATACAACCCAGTACATCAAGGCAGATAGGGGTGAGGCAGAAAGTAAAGTGGGAGAAACACACATCGACCGATCACATCCCCCTCCCCCAAACTTATTCGATACACAGGAAAGAATAAGTTTGTGGGAAAAAGATCACGGAGATGTGTGTGTAACCTCAACAGACCTCACTGTGGCGGGGGCCAGTACTGCGGGAAGCGAGCCATGAATCGGCGCATCTCCTCCTGCGCCTCATGCTGGCGATTCAATTCCTCCTGCTGATGCTCCCACTGACGGCGCTGTTCCTCCTCAAAAGAGCAGCGCTCGGTAGCATAAGTCAATTGGGCAGAAGATAGGGCCTGGAGCTGCATGTTCCACTCCAACCACTGCCTCTCAAGTGAGGTGAGGCGCTGCTCAAATGCCACGCGGTGAGTGCGGCGCTCGTAGTAAGTCGAGGTCCCCCCCGGTCCTGTCGGGATGATCCGCCTGTCTCCAAGCGGCGAGGCTGCTCCTCATGCTGCTCCCGATCTATCTCCGACTCACCAGCTCCAGTATCCTCGTGACGTGGCTCCTCGAACTTCGGGCCTCCTCAGCGGCATGAATAGCCTCTAGATGTGCCAATGTGTCAAGCTTCCAATTGTTGCGGTACTGCCGAAGCCCTACATTAGTGAGCTCAGGGTTCGGCAATGGGAAGAATGGCGGGCTGCGCTGAGTGAGCATATACGGGGGGTACGTCGAGTGGATGAATCGGAGATCAACTAATTTGGCTAGAGTGAGCTTCGTCAATGGCTCGGCCTGCTCCCCAGAGGTGTCAACCCCCATCGAAAACAGAAGTGAAGTCCACAGGCCCCCGATACAAATAAGCCCTTTCTGGGCCGCCAAAATCCGGTTAGACTGCATAAGGAACAATTGAGCGAAGTTGAGATGCTCCTGATGCAGCATGCAGTAGATAACCATCAGCTCCACATCCCTCAAGGAGCTGTTGTCCTTCCTGGCAAAAAGTGTGTGGGCCAGGATAGCTCGAATCATCCGGATGACGGGGTTCCTGATCATGGAGGCCTTGCACTTGCCGGATTCCCAGTCTGGACTGCCCTCGGCACAAATTTGAGGCCAAAAGACTTTGCTGTCGAATCCCCACGGCTTTGTGTAGCTGCCAAGGTTAGGGACTCCCAAAGCTCGGTTTATCTCCTTAGAAGTGAGTTTTCTGCCCTCGTTATCGGCTCGAAATGTAGCTCTGGTAGGTGTGCTCCGCCTCTCGGTGGTGAGCTCAAAAGTAGATAAAATTTGCAAGGTGAACCTTCTGTATATCGGGGCGTCCAGCTCTAGGATGGGACCCTACCCGATATTGGAGAATAGCTCTTTGACATTGTCATAGAGCCCCAAGGCCGTTAATGCGTCAGTATCCGCATAGCAGGTTCCAACTACCCCACGTTCGGCCAGTGTCTTGAACATAGTGAGCACACTCACATCCCCGATACCCTGAATACCATAAGCTTCTGGATGGAGGCGGCGTCGAGGTGCCATAGAAACCTACAAAAGGCTAGCAAACATCAACCAACAATAACATAATATAGAATGCATACAAAACACAATTTAACTTAACCAAAGCAGAGAAAGAAGATTGACCCCAAAATTAAACAAAGTATAAGTGTGACCAATTGATTCCCATGCCAATTGAAATCAAAGAAACCAAACAACCCATCATTCAACTCAAATATTCAATAGCAACATTACCCAATAATTCAATCATCTCCTTCATGCACAATAACTACCCAAGTCCCCCAAACTAGAATACAACCCGCAATTACCAGAATCAACACAGAAATAACATGCAAATGCCAAAAGAAACGTACGAATGCCAAAAACTATTCCCAAAAGAATTCATAGAAGCAATGTAAACTCAACCCACAAATTGCTAGAAATTCCATCGACAATAATTCAAAGAAAAATTCAAAACAAATGCAATGTAGTAGAGAAAATGTAAATACAACTATATATGAGCCCTAACAACGACAATAAACATAAGAAAAGATGAGAAATTACCTGAGAATCGAAGCGAAATTGAGTGAAAAGCGGAAAACCTAGAATTTGGGGATTTGTGACTTCTTGGGCAAAATCGTTCAAACTACTCGGATAGAACTCTTGCTAACGTGATGGGAGAGTAGTGTGCAAGAGGAATTTAAAAAATATTGCAAGGGGAAATCGAATTTGTAGAGAGAAGATTCGTGGGTGTGGGGAGTATTGGTGGAGTGTGGGTGAAAGTGGGAAAAACTACCAAAATTGTCGTTTAAATAGCGAACTCGGTGACCCAAAAACCCGATCGGCGATCGCCGAATCCGTCGGTGGGTCGCCGAGTTGGTGCTGAAAGAAAATTCAAAAATTACGAACTCGGCGACCCAACCAGCAACATCGGCGATCGCCGATGTTGATTTCTGGTTGCCGATTTCGTGCCGTACCTGGCCAAATTTTGACGTGGAACTCGGCGATCCAACATCTCGATCGGTGATTGCCGATCGCATATGTTGGGTCGTCGAGTTCGATTCCTCAGCATATTTTTGCATTTTGATCTCCTTTCCTGCACCAAATGAACTCAACAACCAAAAGTGAAAGTAAACTGTGGAAAAATAGGGTAAACCAACTCAAAACAGGAGCATAACAAACTAATTAACACAGATACTGACTCCAAACTGACCAAAACTGTATAACAAAACCGGAAATAGGTTGGGTTGCCTCCCAACAAGCGCTTTATTTACTGTCTGTAGCTAGACAACTCAGAAACATTTTAAGAGTCGGAGAGATAAAGTTCATGGATGGTAGACACAGATTCAGATTGCAGGTAAGGTTTCACCCTATAACCATTAACGGTGAAGTGTGTGTCATCAGATCCTACCAAGTCTAGTGTGCCATTAGAATTGACTCTTTGAATTATGTAAGGACATGACCATCTAGACTTGAGTTTACCAGGAAATAGCCGAAGGCGAGAGTTAAAGACGAGTACCTGATCCCCCGGGTTGAAACTGCAGCTGCGAATACGCCGGTCGTGAAACCTCTTGGCGCGCTCCTTGTCCAGGTTGGATCTCTCGTATGCCTCAGCCCGGAACTCCTCTAACTCCGTCAATTGTAGACATCGCTGCTCAGACGCAGTCTTAAAGTCCCAATTGATCCTCTTCACTGCCCAATACGCCTTATGCTCCAATTCCACTGGTAAGTGGCATGCCTTTCCAAACACCAATTGGTAAGGCCACATACCAATTGGGGTCTTGAATGCAGTCCTGTATGCCCACAGAGCATCATCCAGACGAGTGGCCCAGTCTTTCCTAAAAACCACAGATTTCTCTAGGATCTGCTTTATCTCCCGGTTCGCCAATTCAGCTTGCCCGTTGGCCTGGGAGTGATATGGAGATGTGACCTTATGATGACTCCATATTTTGCCAGTAAACTCCCCAGCCATCTTTTTTTAAAATGTGACCCCCCATCACTCAGTAGTGCGCGCGGTGCTCCGAAACGGGTCAGGATATTTTTCTGCAAAAACTTCAGCACCACCTTGGAATCGTTTGTCACAGTGGGGATAGCCTCTACCCACCGGGTCACATAATCCACAGCTAACAGGATGTACTGATATCCATGGGACTTAGGGAATGGTCCCATGAAATCGATACCCCACACGTCGAATGACTCTATTTCCAGTATGAATTTCTGTGGCATTTCATCCCTCTTTGAGATGCCCCTCGTCCTCTGACACCTATCGTAGCTGGCCACGAATCTCTGACAGTCGCGATAAATAGTAGGCCAGTAAAATCCACTGTTGAGGATTTTTACAGCTGTCCTATTTGCCGCACAGTGGCCTCCGTAAGGGGATAAATGACAGTCCCCCATTATCTTTTCTCGCTCCTGCGCCCCGATGCACCGCCGGATCACCAAATCAGCGCATCGGCGGTAGAGGAATGGCTCGTCCCAGTAATAAAATTTGCAGTCATGCAAAAATTTCCTCTTTTGATGGGAAGTCAGATCAGGTGGCAAGACACCTGCAACCAAAAAATTCACAAGATCCATATACCATGGATCTATTTCCTCCACAGCAAGTAGCTGCTCATCTGGAAACACCTCAGTAATCCGGATCTTCGGGTCATCTCCCTCCACCGGATTCTCCAGTCTCGACAAGTGGTCTGCCACCACATTCTCACAGCCTCTCCGGTCTTTAATTTCCATGTCGAATTCCTGCAGCAGTAAAATCCACCGGATCAGCCTCGGCTTTGCCTACTTCTTCGCGAACAGATATCGGATTGCAGCATGATCCGTGTACACCACCGTCTTTGCCCCAACCAGGTATGCCCGGAACTTGTCGAAGGCAAAGACCACAGCCAGTAGCTCTTTCTCAGTAGTGGTGTAGTTCACCTGAGCTTCATCCAAGGTCTTGCTGGCGTAGTGGATTACTCGAAAAATTTTGTTCCTTGTTTGCCCCAGAGCAGCTCCAACTGCTGAATCACTGGCATCGCACATCAAGACGAATGGTTCTGACCAGTCTGGTGAAATGAGAACTGGGGCGGTTGTCAGGGCCAACTTCAGTTTCTCGAAAGCCTGCAGACAATTTTCATCAAAAACAAATTTGGCATCTTTCATGAGTAAAGCACTAAGAGGTTTAGAGATTTTTGAAAACTCCCTGATAAACCTCCGGTAGAAGCCTGCATGCCCCAGAAAACTTCTTACTGACTTCTCGTTGGTGGGTGGTGGCAGCTTTGAGATCGCCACAATTTTGGCGCGATCCACCTCCAAACTTGCAGCAGAAACTTTGTGGCCAAGAAAAATACCCTCTCTTACCATGAAATGACATTTTTCCCAATTTAAAACAAGGTTAGTTTCTTGGCAGCGCTGTAGGGCAGTGGTCAGGTTTTCTAAACAGTTATCAAATGAATGACCAAACACTGAAAAATCATCCATAAATACTTCCATGATGTTTTCTACAAGTCCACTAAAAGTAGACATCATGCATCTTTGAAATGTAGCAGGAGCATTACATAAACCAAAGGACATGCGTCTATAAGCAAATATACCATACGACATGTAAAAGCAGACTTATGCTGGTCCTCTGGGGCTATCGCTATTTGGTTATATCCAGAATAACCATATAAGAAACAATAAAATTCATACCCCGCTAACCTATCCAGCATCTGATCAATAAAGGGTAAGGGAAAGTGGTCCTTACGTGTAGCACTGTTAAGTGCTCTGTAGTCGATGCACATCCTCCAGCCTGTGACAGGCCTGTGAGCGATCTCCTGGCCACTCTCGTCCTTAATGACAGTCGTTCCCCCCTTTTTGGCCACCACTTGGGTGGGGCTCACCAATTCTCTGTCTAAAATGGCATAGATCATGCCAGCATCTAGAAGCTTCAACACCTCCTTCCGCACTACTTCCTGCATAATTGGATTCAGCCTTCGTTGCGGTTGCACCTTGGGCTTATATCCATCCTCAAGTAAGATCCTGTGCATACAGATAGAAGGGCTAATACCCTTGATGTCAGATAATGACCACCCAATAGCAGATTGGTGGTCTCTCAATACCCTTAGTAATCTATCTAATTGACAAGTAGATAGGGTAGCAGATACAATTACCAGGTACGTGTTGTTTTCACCCAAATATGCATACCTCAAGTGGTCCAGTAGGGGCTTCAACTCCAGCACAGGTGGTTCTTTCTTCTCATCCGGTTTTAACGCCTTCTTGTGAGCCTCTTCTTCTTCCTCCTCGCTCCTTAGCTTCAAAAAGTGAGCACTTTCCACCTTGCTCTTTATACCTGCATCATCTAATGCTAGAACAGACTCTAGCAGCTCATCACAGACATCATAAAGCTCATCACAAGAATAAACAGAATTTTGTACCCAATAATCTAAAGAATCAGTAGAGATGATAGATGAATCACAAGGATACAAAACCTTAACCATATCGCACTCCTCAAAGCAGTCATCTGAGTCGTGGTGCTCCATGGCCTTGTAGATAGAGAAAGTGATCTTTTCGTCGTTCACCCTCAACGTGAGCTCTCCTTTCTTAATATCAATGAGGGCATCAGCAGTGTTGAGGAAAGGCCTCCCAAGAATGAGCGGAATATTTCGGTCCTCTGCCATGTCTAGGACCACAAAATCAGCTGGGAAAATAAATTCCCCAACCTTCACTAGCACATTCTCTACTACCCCTTTAGGGTAATTCACCGACCTGTCAGCCATCTAAAGTCTGATGGTGGTCGGTTTGATGTTTGCGATCCTTAGCCTCTTGAAAATGGAAAGGGGCATCAGATTGATGCTGGCCCCTGAATCGCATAACACCTTCTCAAAGGTCTGCCCCCCAATCACGCAGGTGATAGAAAAACAGCTAGGATCAGCCCTTTTTACGGTATTTTCTTCTGAATAATGGCACTGCATTCTTCAAATAAATTAACAGTCTCGAATGCTCTTAAGGGCTTCTTCTGGGAAACCATATCCTTCAGAAACTTCATGTACCCAGGAATTTCCTATACAACTTCAATCAGAGGGAGATTGATGTGGATCTTCTTCATATGCTCCAGAAATCTCTTGTATCTCTCCTCCTTTTGCTTCTTGACAAATTGCTGTGGGTAGGGGACAACGACGGGACCAGCTGGTTTGGAACTGTCTTCAGGACAAGTTCCCTTGCTCTTCGGAGTCTGTTCTTCTTCAGGAAGAATAGGAGCAGGCTGTGCAACTTCAGGTTGCACGGGTGACGTGTTGACAGGCATAGGTGGGCCCTCATATCCCTTCCCACTGCGAGTAGTGATGGCGTTGCAGTGGTCCTTGGGATTTACAATAGTGTTACTGGGGAATTGTCCAGGAGTGTGTTGATTTCCCAGAACATTGGCAATCTGAGATATCTGAGTATCCATCTATTTCATGTGCTTCCCCATCTCCCCCATACCATTCTGTAGCTGAGAAATTTCTCCCTCCATTTTTGTGGTCTTGGTATTGGAGGCTGAGATGAACTGAGTTAGGATCTCTCTCATACTCGGCTCATTGGGTTCATTTGCCACCCCATGATTTGCAGCAAATCCAGGCGGAGGCTGCAAGGCATTGTTCGAATTTCCATAGGAGAAATTTGGGTGGTTCCGGTTGTTAGGATGATAAGTCATGTTCCCCGTTGGATACCCTCTGTTGTTGTTGAAATTCCTCTGGTTCACATAATTTATATCCTCCATCTGCATCTCGGTTCCCTGCTCATATCCCTGCTGGGGCGGATTATTTTCCAACTTGGCAAGGTGGATTTCCATAGACTTCGTAGAAGCAGCTACCTCTTGTCTCATCAGCTTTATTTCGGCAGCTAGGTCCCCAGTATCATCAACTGCTGCTATCATCTTGCGCTCCTTTCTGTCTGCTGGCCAATTAAATTCACTATTCGCCATAGTTTCCAGCAGCTGTAGTCCTTCATGTGGATGTCTAGCAGTAATGGACCCTCCAGCCAAAGCTGTGACATGCTTCTGAGTCTCCTCATCAAGTCCCGCATAGAAATAGCAGACCTGTTGTCTTTCAGTGTATCCATGGCATGGGCAGGAGCGAAGCAACTCCTTGAAACGCTCCCATGCCTCATAAAGAGTTTCCCCTGAAAACTGTCTGAACTGGCCTATCTGCATCTGTAGTTGGATGGTCTTGCTCGGCGGAAAGAACTGGATCAGGAATAGTTTACAGAGCTCCTCCCAGGATGAGATCTCACTGTGGTTCAGTGACAGATACCATGACAGAGCTTTGTTGCGCAGTGTGAATGAGAAGAGGTGCAGTCGAATGTAGTCGATTGGCACCTGATTCTGCTTGACTGTGTTACAGAGTAGCAGAAATTTCTTGATATGCAAATGAGGATCCTCAGACGGAAATCCCCCAAACTGGTTCTGTTGAGCAGTGTGAATCAGACCAGTCTTCAGCTTAAAATTAGGTGTGCTCACCTTCAGTCCAAAGTCCGCATTATGATGCCTATCAGTCATAGGCTCGTACATCTCATCGATAGTAGGATGTCTCGGCAGTTCTGGAGGATTTTGTTGTTGCAGCCTTAGATTCATCTCCTGCAGCTGCCTCTGCAGCTCAGCAATCTGTGTCGCCTGATCGTCAGCCATAGTAAACGTTAACTTTCTTCGTGCAGTGTTCCTTCGACAGGTAGACTCGATCTCCGGATCTATGGGTTCAAGAACTGGACCTTTTGACCTGGTTCGCATATACTACCTGCAGGAGAACACACAGTGACCAACACAGAAAAGGAATTGAAAAATTAAATAACAGTGCGTAAAATAAAATCTAGAGTAAATAGCGTAATATCGGAGCTAGTGTCAATTATAAATCTATGTAATCCCCGGCAACGGTGCCAAAAACTTGATAGCGCGTTTTGCAAAGCGCTAAAACTGCAAGTGTACAGACCACTGCAGTGGGCAAGTAATAATTTATCGATCTCAAAGATTGCAGAATCGAAGTATAATCAAGCACTAACACATGGACACCGTACTACTATCTAGACACATCGGTAGAAAAGTTTGTTTATTTAATTCTTAGGCAATATTGAAAAGGCAATATTTAATGAGCAATTAAAAATATGAAGTTTAAAACTTTAATGAGAGATTAGGATTCCAGGGCAATCCGCATTAATGAGTAATCAAACAATTATTTATGCAATTTAATTCCAAGTTTAATTTTCAGAGATGTGAGTTAATCGCGAAAGTGAAATCAGAACATCAATGAAAAAGGAAAATCACAGTCAATGGCCAAAAACTATCAATTCAAATCACAGTCAATGGCCAATATCATGCAATTAATGAAAACCCCAAATGAAATCAGAACATCAATGAAAAAGGAAAATCGAATTACATAATATATTGAATGAAACTCAACAATGGTTCAAACCCTAGAATCCACAGAAAACTTAGCCAATCATGCTAAGCTCTAACAAAACAGAGAAATAAAGAGTCATAGAAAGGAAGAACATGGAAATCAAAAACCGTGATCTTCAATCTTCAAATTCTGGAATGCTCTTCAAGTTTCCTCTCAATCCCTGCGATTTCTCGTCTCTCTCTATTGAAAAATAAGGTGAAGGAACCCTCTTTTGGTCCTGGGAAGTCCTATTTATACTTGGGGGTTTTTAAATCTTAAAAAGATATGATTTTCGGCCTCAGATTCGCCAGAATACGTCAAGACGCGCCAACATCGGCGACCCAACTTGCCCGATCGGCGATCGCCGTCTGTGTGCGTGGGTCGCCGAATTCATCCCGAAACAACTCAAAAACTTTCCAAACTTGGCGACCCATGTGCAAACTCGGCGATCGCCGAGTGCGTCATTTGGGTCGCCGAGTTCGTGCCGTGAGAAAATAAAGAATTTCCCATTTCGGTGACCCATCTGCAAACTCGGCGATCGCCGAGTGCATCATTTGGGTCGCCGATGTCTTCACAAACGCGAAATCGGCGAGTCCTTCGGTATTTTCTGACTCCTTCCTTTTCCCGATGCAGGTTAGCATCGATTGTCCCCCAGGGTACTTGATTAAATCTCGAAATCAACTCAACTGTGCATAAGATCTGCATAAATAACCACAAACCAAACCAAGCGTAATAATTCCTTAAAGAATAAAGATAATGCATGAACTATCACGTAATACATCAATCTGAGGTCAAAAGTGAGCAAATATGTATCAGTAAAGTGCACAAAGTGAGTGTTTATCAAAATATATGATGACTGGAGCAAGGCAGCAATCTTCATCAACAACCAAAGCGACATCATCTACAAGAAATACCCTAGCCTACAGGAAGCAAAAAAATGCACTAACAGAGTACCGAAGTACTTATGCAGCAAAAGTAGCAATGCCAGGACAACCACTTCAATCAAGAATGGCAAGTTTTGGGCGAATCCCTAATAACAAACAACTAACAATAAATTCTATCCCTACTGAACAAGAACGGGAAGAACTAACAAAACTAACCAAAGCAATTTTTGATCAAGAATAAATTTTCTTGATTAACTATACAACGACAGACAAACTCTCAAGCATATACCCTATTGAAGGCACATTTCAAGTGATGGGTTTTGTATACTGAAAGCATTTATTAGAATGAGTATACAACGGTTTATTTCTCCTATCTGTTAACAATCTTACATGTATGAACAATGGTATCCTCTTGTCTCACCGATAGGGACGATCATACGGCGTGTTGTAGATCGCAGAAGACAGTATGATCACTTGACCTAGTGAGACATAAACCTGATCACAGCCGAGACAGCGTATGAGGATACGTCTGTCCGGATGGCTGCGGCATTGTCGGAATAAGTAGTCTGTCTTGGTTACTTGACATGCTGGTACGCAGAGGTGGCGTATTGATGGACCGCAGTGAGATATATTCGTCTGTCTGACATCAGAAAATACAAGATCTCGTTATATTGATTGAGTCCAAACCCTAACGAAGGTTCAGGGGTTTGCACGGGTTGACTGTTGCTTTGACTTGCCATGGTGGAGAGCCTGAGTAACGTGCTCGTATATCCGCATCTTGGGTAACAGCAGTTCGTGTAGTACCGCCTGAGACTGGGTTTAGGTAACCATATCCGAGTAATAGGATGGGGATATTCCCTGAGGAGCTCAATAACATTCATCGTGCCAAAGTCCTGCAGGCTGATTAAGTTCAGGCACGAGTGATAAGGTTTGAGTGGTACTACTCAGGAATTATAAGATATTAATTAATTGTAGTTAGAGCTTGTCAGAGGCTCCGATTAATTAATGGATGTCCGGTAACCTTAAATATGGGGATTCTCAATTAATGCAGCCAGTTCTCATAACGTGGTAATAAAGGGGTAGGTCAGTATTAATTCTGTGGTGAAAATGAATTAATATTAATTAATTAATTGTGTCCTGGGTTGTGGACATGGGAATTAATTAATTTATAGGCCCACTTTATTATTTGCATTAGGTCCCAGGTCTGGCCCAAATAAGTGTGCTGAATTGAGCCCAGGAGCCCACTAGGGTTTTATAACCCTAGGTCTATAAATAGACCTCTCACTCTCTGAAACCCTAGCCACTTCATAACACAATTTGAAAAACCCTAGATCTAAGAGAGAGAGAGAGGGGCGCCGATCCTGTTGAAGAAAAGGAGGAGAATTTCGATTCTGGTCCTGCTCAAGCCACAGTTCTACGGAGTCCTCACCAGTAGTAGATCTGATCAGCGCCGGGACACAGATCTGAAGATCTAATCTGGAGAACAGATTTTCTTTCTTCCTTCTCTTTCTATCCGAATAACTTGCTCGAGCCGAGCCGAAATCTTGTAAGAGTAACCTCTATTCAACAAAAAATGTATGAGTCAATCAATACAACCTAACTAATAATTACATGTATAAGCTGAAATATAAATGAAAATGTAAAAAAAGCTATTGGAATTTCTCATTACAAACACTAACTACAATACATGAGTAATTTATGCCTAGTGTATTTATACTATTTAGTGTGGCCATATTTTAGTAAATAATTAAATTATTCAATAAATTATGTTAATTATTTTCATAAAATGTGTAATTGCAATTATTTTGTTTATAAATGTTATATCATTCCATCACTACGTACTTAACATAATTCTACGGAGTCCTCACCAGTAGTAGATCTGATCAGCGCCGGGACACAGATCTGAAGATCTAATCTGGAGAACAGATTTTCTTTCTTCCTTCTCTTTCTATTCGATTTTAATTCAAGAAACTAGGGTTCTAATTTCTGTTTCCGCAGATCAAATCGAATCGTGTGGTTGCCCCACACAAGCTGCCATCACCCAAGATGCAGATATACGAGTACATGTAAGACTCTCCACCATAGCAAGTCAAAGTGACAGTCAACCCATGTGTGCCCCTCAGCTTTCAATAGACGTTAGATCCGACCAAGTTACCGAGATCTTTACTCATTCATATGTCAAGTAGAATGGTTCATCTCACTGTTGATCCTATCAATACATTGAGATGTACCGGTCACACAAAGCAGTCAAGATAAACCACTTATGGACTTGTGTGCCGCAGCTTAAACCGACAGCCAAACCAGAAACTGTCTCAGCTGTGATAACTGTTTATATCTCGCTAGGTCGAACGATCTATATGATCTTCTGTGATCTCTTACACACCGTATGATCTCCCTATCGACGAGATAACTGGATGTGTTTGTTCGCATCGTATGATTGTTAATTCAGATAGGAGTTGTTTATTGCAAGTCATTAATGATTACCAGTATATCAAACAAAACGTTTCCCAATATACCAATCATAATGCTTTTATGTATACAATTCCAACAATCTCCCACTTATACTCAAAGCATTATACCATTACTTTCCAGAGTATAACATGTGTCTATTCTAATCTAGCTATTACATTTGGTCACCAGGTGGCCGGCATCTACCTCAGTCCTAGGCTACGAACATGACCTTCGTATGCCTTCTGAGGTAAGCCCTTTGTAAATGGATCTGCTAGATTATCCTCAATGTTCATCTTATCTATGAGCACATCGACCCTCGCTATGATTTCTCGTATGATGTGGTACTTTCTCTCTATGTGTTTAGATGCCTTGTGAGTTCTTGGTTCATTAGAGTTTGCTACTGCACCAGCATTATCACAATATACCGTGATAGTCTTGGGCAAACTCAGAACAATATCTAACTTTTGGAGGTAGTTCCGGAGCCATATTGCTTCTATAGAAGCCTCTGAAGCTGCCACATACTCAGCTTCCATGGTGGAGTCCGCGATACATTTCTGTCTCGTACTCCTCCATGATACAGCTCCACCTCCCAAGGCGAACACATAGCCTGAGGTCGATCTCTTCTCATCCTGATCCGCCTGGAAATCCAAATCCTTTCTTAGCATTTTGCATGCTAAGACGGACAATCACAGTATCAATATAAGCGGCCTGAGACAAGCTTAACATCCTCTTCTTGCGATCACGCAAGACTTTAATCCCAAGGATGTATCCAGCGTCTCCTAAGTCCTTTATTTGAAACTGTTCGGATAACCATCTCTTTATGTCTGACAACACCTTCACATCGTTGCCGAATAGAAAAATGTTATCTACATGAAGTGCAAGGAATACCACGCTTCCGCTGACGTATAATCGGTACACACAACTTTTGGTTTCGCACTGTGAAAATCCATAGGATTTAATCACATCATCGAAACGTTTGTTCCATGACCGTGAAGCTTGTTTAAGTCCATACAAGGACTTCTTTAGCTTCCAGACAAGATGCTCTTCACCATCCTTCACATAACCCTCTGGCTGCTGCATATAGATGTCACGACCTTCCTCAAGATACCCGTTTAAAAAACGCAGTTTTGACATCCATCTGCCAGATTTCTAGGTCCATATGTGCTGCTATGGATAGAAGAATTCGAATGGATTTGAGCATGGCTACCGGTGAGAAGGTCTCGTCATAGTCAATGCCCTCCTTTTGACTATAACCCTTCGCCACCAACCTGGCTTTAAAGGCCGTTATCTCTCCTTTTGAATCTTTCTTTCGTTTGTATACCCATTTGCAACCTATGGCCCGAAAGCCATCTGGTAGCGCAGACTTCTGGTATACATCCATAGAGGTAATTGATTCAATTTTTGAATCCATGGCTTTATGCCATTTTTCAGCATCTTTGTCATTTACTGCTTCGTCATATGTCCATGGGTCGGTATCATCTAGTCCGTCTTCCGGGATCAAGTCCGAAGACTCTCCCACAAACATATACCGCTCGGGTTGGTGAGGTACCCTCCCACTACGACGGAGCACTGGTACTGCGTCAGAAGTTGGTGCAGTTACTTGTGGATCAAATCCTTGCACTGGCGACCGTGCAATTGGTTCCATACCTTCGAGAGGTACACTCAATCTGCCACGGGGTTTTCCCAATGAAAGCGCATCATCGTCTCCAATTTCTTGGAGAATGATATCACTTTTGGATTTGTGGTTTTTCACAAACTCGTCCTCTAAGAATCTTGCGTTGGTGCTAACAACGATCTTCTGATCCTCAGGACAGTAGAAATAACCACCCTTCGTTTGTCTGGGGTATCCCACAAACAGCATTAGCTTGGACCTGCCTTCTAACTTATCAGGTTCCTTCGACAAAACATATGCCGGACAGCCCCACACTCTTATCTTTGACACACTGGGCTTTCGCCCATGCCAGAGTTCCGAGGGTGTTTTAGGAACTGACTTAGAAGGTACCAGGTTCAGCAGGTACGCCGCTGTTAGTAACGCGTGGCCCCAAAACAAAACAGGCAAGTTCACATAACTCATCATAGATCTAACCATTTCAAGAAGAGTCCTATTTCTTCTTTTCTGCCACACCATTCTGCTGAGGAGTGCCTGGTGCGGTCCATTGGGATGTAATCCCATGCTCTGATAAAAACTACAAGAACTCGTCACTGAGATACTCACCACCACGATCAGATCGTAATGACTTAATGGTCTTGTTTAACTTCTTCTCTACTTCCGCCTTGAATTCCTTGAATTTCTCAAAGCATTCAGACTTATAGTGAAGTAAGTAAACATACCCGTATCTCGAGTAATCGGTAATAAAAGTGACGAAATACTTAAATCCTCAACGAGCTTGCGTGGACATAGGTCCACATAAATCAGAGTGGATCAGTTCCAACACATCACTTGCTCGAGACTGACTTGCCTTGAAGGGCCTGGTCGTCATCTTTCCCTCTATACAGGATTCACAAACTCGATGTGGAACTACCTGGATTGAATCCAATGTTCCATCATCCATGAGTCTCTTGATCCTCTTTAGATTGATGTGACCTAGTCTCAGATGCCATAGATATGTAAGATCCTCATCAGAAGATGAAAACTTTCTCTTCTTATGATTAAATGAGTTATATGCAGCATTCACGGAAGATTTATGCAAACAAGTTATGATATAAAGAGAGTCTTTCTGTATCCCACGACAGATAACACCGTTATTGCCATTGATAGTAACATGACTATCAAAAATAACTGAAAATCCATCATTTATTAAACTGGAAACAGAAATAAGGTTCCGCCGAAAATCCGGCACATACAAAACATCTCTTAAAATCAAAACATTGTCTTGAAAGCATAATGTAACATCTCCAACTGCTACTGCAGACACACGAGCAGCATTACCCATGGAGATCATCACCTCGTCATCATTCAGCTGCCTTGTCGGCCTGAATCCCTGCAAAGTGTAACAAACATGATCAGTGGCTCCAGTATCCACTACCCATGAATGGGTAGAAACAGATGCCAAACATGTCTCCGTTACAAATGCTAATGACGTACCTTGTCTAACCCGCTTGGTCAGATAATCCTTCTTCCAGTGACCAGTTTTGCCACAACGGAAACACTTGCCCTTTTTCCCCGGTGTCACAGTCTTATTTTTCCTAGAACTTTTGCTTCCAAAGGCTGTCTTCTTGAATTTCTTTCCAATCACCCCGTTAGCACCTTTCGATGAAACAGGACGATTACCGGAAGAAACCAAGACTGCCTTTTCAGATTGCATGATTGATTCAGCCGCCATGAGATCACTAAGTAACTCATTGAGAGTATACTCCTTTTTTACCCATGACAACATTCAGCCTAAAGTTCTCAAAAGACTTCAGAAGTGAGTTGAGTATGATATCGACCTGGGCTTCACCGTCAATACCTCCTCCATGCAACGTCAGTTCATCCATGAGATGAGTCATGGAAACAACGTGCTCCCTCACTGAGCTACCATAAGTCATTTTACAACTCACGATTTCCCTCATGAGTTTAAATCTGACAGCTCTATCCGATTCCCCATAAGTAACTGTGAGACTATCCATAATCTCAGCTGCTTTGCCATAGTGCTGATGTTGTTGCTGGAGCACCTTAGACATAGTGGTCATCATGTAGCACTTGACTACATTATTAGACTTGACCCACTTGTCATAGAGGTTCCGCTCCACATCAGTTGACTCAGCAGTAGGGACAGCTGGACACGGAGTGTTAAGAACATATTTATGTTCCTCTGCAACTAGGATATAATCCAAGTTGCGCTTCCATTCCAAGAAATTCGGACCAGTTAATTGATTTTGTGCCAAGATATTTATGACATTATTCATAGACATATCTGAAAACAATACATGATTAAAGTAAGTACATACATGCAGAACATTGAAAAAAATATGCATTGTAACCTTTTGATAAACCAATACAATTGTTTCCTCCAATTGCCTAGGTGCATCTACTGCAAGCTCCTTTCGAAGACGTTTACAGCAGACCACCTAACCAGACTGCTCTTTGAAGTTCCAGTCTTTAATTTCAATCCATGCTAGGTATTCGCCGGCAAATGAAATTAATAATCGGAGATAAAACTAAGACCATGTTCAACCTACCTGAGCAGGGACATCATTCATGAGTTAGTACTCAGGCAACATCTAAGCATTTGACCACAATTCTAACTCCGGAAGTTAAAAGGACGATTTGTCATACAGACTAGACCCATGACGCATGCCTCTTACAACCTTTGTTATCTCATTTAAAACAATTCTAGAGAACTTATGAACAAATAAAGTAAGCAAGCTACGGTCGTGTAGACGTCTACTCACTTCACTGTCCACTTCTCACATGTTTAAATGTTTTATTTAGAAATCTCATCTATTAGAACTTATGAACAAATAAAGCAAGCAGGCTACGGTCGTGTAGACGTCTACTTACTTCACTGCCCACTTCTAATCAGAGACCGCATTGTGGAGGTCTTGTTGATTAAAAAATCTTGCTTAGTCTTTTTCCTTCAAAAGGTTTTTATGCGCACAGATTATTTTATGATCCATAAATTATGTCATATCTAAAATTCCATCATATTTCCCAACATGGTTCCGGAATTTATAGACATAATTTAATACATAAAATAAATCACACAAAGCATGCTTTGAACAGTAAATAATAAAGCAGTAACAAGCTTTCCTATTATCTACAACATGCTTTAAAATTAAATAATAAAAGCAGTAGCATGCTTTCCTATTATTTACTAGTGCGCACATAATAAATCACAACATACGAGAAATTAATTAAATAAACAAATAAAATTTCTCGTGGCCCCTTGATGCAATTACATGGGAAATAAAATTAAACCTACCTATTACAAGGCTTTAATTAAATACAGATCTTCAAACTGGGCTCCCACTCTTTAATTTGAAATCTGCGATTTTGGGCTGGAATAAAATACAGCAGTTTGGGCCAGGAATTAGGGTTTCAGGCCCATAGGGTTGCAAAAACCCTAATTTTCAGAAAACCCTAGTTTTCAGCAGTTCGGGCCGCCTCCGGGCTGCCGGGCCCGCGCCCAACCCGGATCTGAACCCTAGCAGCAAACCCTAGCTCACAGCTAGGGTTTCCAGCCGCCGACGCCCAGAGGTCCACGGCCGCCGCCGCCTCAGACCAGCCGCCCTCGCCTCTGTTCTCGCCGCCAGAAGCCGCGCCGCCAATGCCCAGCCTCGTGCAGCCCGACCGCCGCCCTGCTGTCGCGTATCTGCAACCCGTGCGCTGCTGCTGGAGACGGCCACCAGCGCGCGCCACCTGCGTGCAGTTGCTGTTCGCAGAGACCCGCCGCGCGCGGCCACTGATTTGCCTGGCATCCCTTCCCACGACTCGCGACGACCCCGCCTGCACTCTGCCGCTGCACGAACGCAGCTTGGCCGGAGCCGCTGCAGTGCGTGGCTGCTGTGCACAAGGTCACCGAAATCGCGAATCTGGAGGAGGAAGAAAACAGATCTCGTGGCTACTGCATCGTCGGCCGACGGCTGCCACCGCCAGTCACCGCCGCGCGCCGCCGGCGCGCAGCTGCTGCTGTCGCCGGAAACTGTTGGACCACCTTGTCGTTGTTCTTGTTCTCCATGTATTCCTGCTACAAATTGAATGAAAATTACAACAGATCTAGATCTATTACAAATTTTCCTATCAATCTAATCGCGGATTTTCTCGCGATTTAAAACCAAAAACAAAAATAGAGAGGGGCCACGAGAACAAAAACATCCACGACAGTTTAATTCATCCACGATAAATTAAAAAACATGCATAAACTGTTTGTCAAATTTATTTTCCGAAAGAGCCATAAAATACGAACATGGCTCTGATACCAATTGTAGGAACTGAGTCTACAATAGGCGACATGAATTGCCATTTATTAAAACTCCGGATTCAATTTATGGATATCAAAATAAATGTCATGACAAACAGTGAATGCCCTATGCATGCTCCTATTTAATTTAATTCGTAGATTCAAAGGAATACCTGAAACTCCAAGGACTGATCTACAGATCTAGATCGATGATGGCAATGATGATGGTGCAGATCTGGATCTGGAGTCGATCAAAACGATGGTGTTCCTACAGATCTGATCTTCTGATCTGTTCCCTTGCTCGATCCGGAAATCTGGTGAGGATACGCTACCGGATCTACAGCCGCCCACTCTCTCACAATCTCTCTAGGGTTTCTGATTAGAAAATCAAACTTATTCTAATGTGGGCAAGTGAGAGATTCATCTATTTATATAGATCTGAGAATGGGCTATTAGGGTTTAATAAACCCTAATGGGCTCTGAGCAGTGTTGGGCCAGACCAGGGATCAAATGCAAATAATAAAGTGGGCCTCCTATTAATTAATTCCATGTTCAACCCAGAACATAATTAATTAATAAACATTAATTCATGCCACCAGAGAATTAATGCTGACCTACCCCTTTATTACCACGTTATTAGGAACGGGTTGCATTGACTTGGTTAATCCCCATATTTAAGGTTTCAGACATTCATTAATTAATTCAGCGTATGACAATTAGCTGTAATTTATTAATCTCTTATTATACCTGAGTAGTACCACTCAACCCTTATCGCTTATGCTTGAATCAATGATTCAGCCTGCAGGACTTAGCATAACGAACCTCGTGAGCTTCCCAGGGAATGTCACCATCCTGAAACGGATATGGTTATCTAAATCCAGCCTGAGGAAACCCCACACAAGCTGCCATCACCCAAGATGCAGATATACGAGTACATGTAAGACTCTCTACCATAGCAAGTCAAAGTGACAGTCAACCCATGTGTGCCCCTAAGCTTTCAATAGACTTTAGATCCGACCAAGTTACCGAGATCTTTACTCATTCATATGTCAAGTAGAATGGTTCATCTCACTGATGATCCTATCAATACATTGAGATGTACCGGTCACACAAAGCAGTCAAGATAAACCACTTATGGACTTGTGTGCCGCAGCTTAAACCGACAGCCAAACCAGAAACTGTCTCAGCTGTGATAACTGTTTATATCTCGCTAGGTCGAACGATCTATACAATCTTCTGTGATCTCTTACACACCGTATGATCTCCCTATCGACGAGATAACTGGATGTGTTTGTTCGCATCGTATGATTGTTAATTCAGACAGGAGTTGTTTATTGCAAGTCATTAATGATTACCAGTATATCAAACATAAGGTTTCCCAATATACCAATCATAATGCTTTTATGTATACAATTCCAACAATGCAGGCTTCTACCGGAGGTTTATAAGAGAGTTTTCTAAAATCTCTAAACCTCTTAGTGCCTTACTTATGAAAGATGCAAAGTTCGTATTTGATGAAAATTGTTTGCAGGCTTTCGAGAAACTGAAGCTGGCCCTGACGACCACCCCAGTTCTCATTTCTCCAGACTGGTCCGAGCCATTCATCTTGATGTGCGATGCCAGTGATACAGCAGTTGGAGCTGCTCTGGGGCAGACAAGGAACAAAATTTTTCGAGTGATTCACTACGCCAGCAAGACCTTGGATGAAGCTCAAGTGAACTACACCACTACTGAGAAAGAGCTACTGGCTGTAGTCTTCGCCTTCGACAAGTTCCGGGCATACCTAGTTGGGGCAAAGACGGTGGTGTACACGGATCACGCTGCGATCCGATATCTGTTCGCAAAGAAGGAGGCAAAGCCAAGGCTGATCCGGTGGATCCTGCTGCTGCAGGAATTTTACATGGAAATTAAAGACCGGAAAGGCTGTGAGAATGTGGTAGCAAACCACCTTTCAAGACTGGAGAATCCGGTGGAGGGAGATGACCCGAAGATCCAGATCACTGAGGTGTTTCCAGATGAGCAGCTGCTTGCTGTGGAGGAGATAGATCCATGGTATATGGATCTTGTGATTTTTTTGGTTGCAGGTGTCTTACCACCTGATCTGACTTCACATCAGAAGAGGAAATTCTTGCATGACTGCAAGTTTTATTACTGGGACGAGCCATTCCTCTACCGCCGATGCACTGATATGGTGATCTGGCGATGCATCGGAGCGCAGGAGCGGGAAAAGATAATGGGGGACTGCCATTTATCCCCCTACAGAGGCCACTGTGCGGCAAATAGGACAGCCGTAAAAATCCTCACCAATGGATTTTACTGGCCTACTATTTATCGCGACTGTCAAAGATTCGTGGCCAACTGCGATAGGTGTCAGAGGATGGGGGGCATCTCGAAGAAGGATGAGATGCCACAGAAGTTCATGCTGGAAATAGAGCCGTTCGATGTGTGGGGTATTGATATCATGGGACCATTCCCTAAGTCCCATGGATATCAGTACATCCTGTTAGCTGTGTATTATGTGACCCGGTGGGTAGAGGCTATCCCCACTGTGACTAGCGATTCCAAGGTGGTGCTGAGGTTCTTGCAGAAAAACATTCTGACCCGTTTCGGAGCATCGCGCGCACTATTGAGTGATGGGGGGTCACATTTCATAAACAGATGTCTGGGGAGTTTACTGGCAAACTATGGAGTTCAGCATAAGGTCACATTTCCATATCACCCCCAGGCCAACAGGCAAGCTGAATTGGCGAACCGGGAAATAAAGCAGATCCTATAAAAATCTGTGGTTTCTAGGAAAGACTGGGCCAATTGTCTGGATGATGCTCTGTGGGCCTACAGGACTGCATTCAAAACACCAATTGGTATGTCACCTTACCAATTGGTGTTTGGAAAGGCATGCCACCTACCAGTGGAATTGGAGCACAAGGCATATTGGGCAGTGAAGAGGATCAATTGGGACTTGAAGACTGCATCTGAGCAGCGATGTCTACAATTGACTGAGTTAGAGGAGTTCCGGGCTGAGGCATATGAGAGCTCCAAACTGTACAAGGAGCGCGCCAAGAGGTTCCACGACCGGCGTATTCGCAGCCGTAGCTTCAATCCGGGGGATCAGGTACTTGTTTTTAACTCTCGACTTCGACTATTTCCTGGTAAACTTAACTCTAGATGGTCTGGCCCTTATATCATTGAAAAAGTTAATTCCAATGGCACACTAGACTTGGTAGGATCTGATGACACACACTTCACCGTCAATGGTCATAGAGTGAAAACTTATCTGCAATCTGAATCTGTGTCTGCCGTTTCTGAACTTTATCTCTCTGAACCTTAAAGTGTTTCTGAGTTGTCTAGCTACAGACAGTAAATAAAGCGCTTGTTGGGAGGCAACCCAACCTATCTCTGGTTTTGTATACAGTTTTGGTCATTTTTGAAGTCAGTATCTATTTTATTTGGTTTATTATGCTTTTGTTTTGAGTTGGTTTACTCCATTTTCCATAGTTTACGTTCACTTTTGGTTGTTGAAGTTAATGGTTGCAGATGAGGAGTTCAGAATGCGAGGAATCGCCGGAAGCAATGAAAACGGCGACCCAATTACACCTTCGGCGATCGCCGATCGTGAATCTTGGGTCGCCGAGTTCGTCGTCAAATTCATACAGGTTCAAAGCAATTTCGGCGACCCGAAAACGATTTCAGCAATCGCCGATTTCGTTGGTTTGGTCGCCGAAATTGCATTGTTTTATTTTTGCTTTGGCACATAATCGACGACCCATTTACATTTTCTGCGATCGCCAAAAATGTAAACCGGTCGCCGAATTCGTTTTTTTTCAAAAAATGTTTTGGCACAATTTTGGCGACCCAACTACAAATTCGGCGATCGCCGAACGGGTCCTGGGTCGTTGAAATTGTTAAAAGAGCGAATTAAAGCTCTGAAACCTCTCATTCTCCCTCACTTTTCAACATATTCTCTCTACACACGAAACAACCAAATCTTCTCTCTAAAAATCCGACTCCTTCACTCTAAATTGCCTCAAATCCTTCCACACATTACATTCCCCTCATACTTCGGAGGTTTCTAGCCGATTACTTTTCCAAATTTTATCCAAAAACATCAAAATCCCCAAATCCTAGGGTTTAAGTTTGTTTTTCAATTTTCACTTCAAACTCAAGGTATTCTTCTTACTCTTTATGTTTATTTCAATTTCGTACACATATTTCATCGTTTAGTTGATAATGTAGGTTGAATGTTGGATTATTTGCTTTAAACTCTCGTTCTCATTTAGTAATTCAAATTTAGATAGCATGTTTAAGCATATTTATGGTTTTGTTGCATTGTTTTAGTAATTTTAGGGATTGAGCTTTGATTTGGGGGTTTTTGTATTGATGATTTTGAATTGTGTTAAGCTAGAGCTTTGAATGGCATTGGCACATTTGATTGAGTAGGGGGAATGAGTGATGATATTGGAGTTGTTGATAGACACTGAGAATGTGGTGTGATTATGCATACATATATTTAGTTGAAATATGGAGATGTTGCTTTTATTGTAAATTTAGTTTATTTTGAATGTTTCCCTTTCATTGTTTCTGGTTCTGAATAGTGGTTTTGTTTAGCAGAATTGAAATGGCACCACGACGCCGCATCGAGTCCACAAGGCCGGAAACATATGGAATTCAACTCCGGGGGCTGGAACTTTATGAGAAATTCAAGGCCCTGGTGGAGAGAGGGGTTGTCGCAACCCGATATGCAGATCTGGATGCTCTGCAGGCACTGGGACTACTTGATAATGTGAGGGAGCTCTTCTCCAATATTGGTTTGGGGCCCATTCTGGATCTCGAGGCCCCCACCTACATGCGCTTCACCCTGGAGATTATGACCACTTTCGAGCTCACCACCACTGGCTGGAATATACCGGAGGGAGCCACATTTCGGGTGATGAATAAAGACCAGACTCTTACATCCAAACAGATTAACTGGGCACTTGGTGTGCCCAATGCTGGGGTCTATACTAGGCCGTGAGGATTTGACGCGAAAGTTTTCTGGCCCACCATCTGTGCTGCCCACAGCCCGGCCTGGGAGTCTGGTAAATGCAAGGCCTAAATGATCCGGAACCCTGTATTTCGGATTATTCAGCGGATTCTGGCACACACTCTTTTTGCCAAAAAGGAGAACAGCTCCATGAGCGATGTGGAGCTCATGGTGATCTTCAGTATGCTTCATCAGCAGTCTCTGAACTTTGCCCAGCTCTTTCTACTACAGTCCAGTCGGGCATCCTCAGCCAGCCGAGAGCCAATTTGCATCGGAGGGCTCAGGACCCATCTTCTGATTTCGATGGGTATTGACGTTGAGGGACAGCAGGCAGAGCCACTGACTAGGCTCAGTTTGCAGAAGTTGGTAGCCCTCTGCTTCATCTGGACTGCCCACCCACCTTATCTCTTTTGTCAGCGTACACCGCCCCACTTCCCGCTGCCGAATCCCGAGCTCACTAATGTAGGGATTCAGCGTTACTGCAACAACTGGCAGCTGGATACTTTGGCCCACGTGGAGGCGATTCAGGCCGCAGTGGCTGAGCGAGAGAGGAATCCAAGACTTCACGCTGAGAACGAGGACGCCCATGAGGAAGAGGAAGCTAATGAGGACGACCATGATGAGGACGCCGGCGGCACTGAACATGACACGGACCGGGAGCAGCCCGATGACCGGTCACGCTGTCTTGAGCTAGGAGGAACATCTCGGGAGAACCGCGGCTAGTCCTCCACCTTCTATGAGCGTCGCACACATCGTGTGGCATTCGAGGAGCGACTGAGCCGCCTGGAGCATCAGTGGGGAGATTGGAACACTCAACTTCAGGCCATTTCGGCAGCTCAGACCACCTTTTCCACAGAGCGCCGTTCTTTTGAGGCGGAGCAGCGGCAGGAGTGGACAGCTCGGAGATCCTTCGAGGATCAGCAGAGGGAGCAGTGGTCGGCGCAGCAGCGCCACTTTGACCAGGAGCGGGAACAATGGCAATGCCAGCAAGAAGCTGAGGAGCATATGCGCCAGTTCATGGCCCGTTTCCCGCAGTACTGGCCCCCACCACAGTGAGGTTTCCACACATCTCCGTGATCTTTTCCCACAAACTTATTCTATCCGGTGTATTGAATAAGTTTGGGGGGGATGTGATCGGTCGATGTGTGTCTTTTCTCTTCCTTACTTTCTTATGTAATTCTAACTGCTCTACTCTGCCCCTATTTGTATTTAACTGCACTTGAACTTGATTGGATAGTTGGAACTAGAAATTTGTATTCAATTCGTATCATTTACTTTCCTGTTATTTACTTTTGTTAATTGTTGTTGGGCCTGTAATCGGGAATTTTGATATTGGAAGGGAATGTAATGACTGGGTTGTTTTATCTGCATTATTGATCAAGTTTATGATGACAACGTTTTCTTTCTCGTGAGACTTATACTGATAACTTGCACATAAATTGGTAAGGTGTGGATTTTTACAAGATTGATTTTTGGCCTCTAAGATATGCTTATAGCCTGTGAGAATTTGAGCCTGTGTTCGTTTCATTGAGAGTATGTCGCTGTACACCTTACCTCTAGAACTTGCTCTGGTTTCTATCTCAAAACTGCATAGGAGAGTGTCATGGACTTATAAATGATCTTAGGCCATCGTTTCATAGCCACATTAAACCCAAACACTAACCCGATACATACTCCTTTGTTAGCCCAGTTGAACCTGAATAATTTTCTTTCTTAACCCGGATGATAGGAGGTGTGGATGGAAATGTAAGGGTACCTGATGATGTTAGGTGGTGAAAAATATAGTCTCTCTATTTCAGTAACTAGTCTAAACACTTTTGGGATGGATAAGTATAGTAGTACTGGTTGGGAATATGAGTACAAAAGAGTCTGTCAATATGTGGTCAAATAAAGTGCATAATGAGTGCACAAGTGTTTCTGAATAAGTCAGTGTAGTATATGTCCAACTGAATTTTGTAGTGGACACAAAAAAAAATGGCTGATGAAAAAAATCAAGTAAATGCCAAGAGTGTGCATATTGTGTCTTTTGAATTAGTAATGCATAAGAGTTGTGTATATGATTTCGTTTTTGAGTCTGAATCCTAGTGAATTACATTTGTAGGATACGTCTTGTTTCAGTTCAATTATGGTTATTGTTTGAGTCAGTCAATCCATAAATATGGTATGTGATGAGGAGTACTTGAGTGAATGGAGTTATAAAGTTGTAATTGTTCAGTCACTTAGCCAAATTTTCCATACCCTTCACCAATGTGCCTACATTAAAACCTAAAATAAAGACCTTTTTTATCTTTGTCCTAACACTCCTAAGGTCAGTGGAGAGTTTAGACGATGAGCAAGCCTATGGTAGGAGAGTTGTACAGTTGACAAATTGAGAGTATACACTAGCCTTTCTTACTATGTGAGCGAATTTTGAGTGATACACTATCTTGTGAGAAGCAGATTTTTAGAGGCCAAGGATTGAAATTTTTTTATTTGCACTAAACTGATGAGTGATGCAGTGTTGGTATGGGAATCACAACCCCACTTTGTGTCTGAAACAGCTAATGATCAATTAATGCACCCCTCGTGTTCATCTTGTTCTTTTACTTGTTTCTTTTCATTGTTCGAGGACGAACAATAGATTAAGTTTGGGGGGTTGATAAACACTCACTTTGTGCATTTTACTGATATAGATTAGCTCGCTTTTGACCTCAGACTGGATTGTTATGTGGTATTTTCATGCATTATCTTTATTCTTTAAGAAAATATTACGTTTGGTTTGGTTTGTGGTTATTTATGCAGATTTTATGCACAGTCGAGTTGTTTACGAGATCTAACCAAGTACCCTGGGGCCAATCGATGCTAACTTGCATCGGGAAAAGGAAGAAGTCAAAAATTACCGAAGGCCATGCCGAATTCACGTTCGTGACAATATCGGCGACCTAAATGACACACTCGGCGATCACCGAGTTTGTAGATGGGTCGCCGAAGTGGGATTTCTGTTTTTGTCCCACGGCACGAACTCGGCGACCCAAATAACACATTCGGCGATCGCCGATCTCGTGGATGGGTCGCCGAGTTTGAAAAGTTTTCACACTGGGTTCGAAGCAACATCGGTGACCCAATTAACATTTTCGGCAATCGCCAATCGGGTATGCGGGTCGCCGAGTTTGACGCATTTTTGATGAATTCTGACGAATCTGAAGCCCAAAACCATATCTTTCCAAGATTTGGCGATACCCATGTATAAATAGGACTTACCAGGACCAAAAAAAGGTTCCTTCACATAATTTTAAGATAGAAAAAGCTGGGAGAACGCAGAAAACAACAGGAAACTTGAAGAGCATACTGGAGATTGAAGATTGAAGATTTCGGGTTTTTTATTTTCATGTTCTTCAGTTCCATGACTCTTTATTCCTTTGTTTTTCTGGAATTTAGCATGATTGGCTAAATCCCCTTGTGGATTCTAGGGTTTTGAAACTTGATGAATTTCATTTAATTGTTTATGTGATTCGATTTTCCTTTTCCATCTACGTTCTAATTTTATCTGAGCTTTTCATTAATTACATGAGACTGGCCATCGATTGTGATTTGAATTGATAGCTTCTGAACCGAGAGGTCTAGGTTATTAATTAAGATGCAGATAAATTAGATTTAATAGAACGATTGTCCGAGAGGAAATTGAACTGTTGAAGGGTTTTAAAAATCTAAGGTTTTATCAAGAGTAAAAGTCTTTTGCGCGTCCGAGAGGAGTCACTAGGTCTTATATTTCCAAGTTATGGTTTAGAGTCCGAGAGGATCACCTGATAACATATTTAAGATTAACTCACGTTTTTGGAAAGTAAACTTGGAATTGAATTGCGTAAATAATTGTTTGATTATTCTTCAATGTGGATTGCCCTGGAATCCTAATTTCTCAATATTTTTCTAAACTTAATAATTTCAATTGTCTTATTAAATATTGCTTTTCAATATTGCCTAGGAATAAATAAATAAACTTTCTTTACCGATTTGTCTAGATAGTAGTACGATATTCATATTTTAGTGCTTGATTATACTTCGATCCTACAATCCTTGAGATTCGATAATTTATTACTTGCCCAATGCAGTGATCTGTACACTTGCAGTTATAGCGCGTTGTGAAACGCGCTATCAAACCTACTAACCATGCTGATGGCATAAGCAAGATCTGGTCTCGTGCAGACCATAGCATACAATAATGAGCCGACAACGCTTGCATAAGGAACACCTCTCATAAGCTCTCGTTCCTCCTCATCGAGTTTCCTAGTAGCACTCAACTTGAAATGAGCTGCTAATGGAGTGAGCACAGGCTTTACATCCTTCATTCCATGCTTCTCAAGAACTTTCATCAAGTATCCCTCTTGAGATAATGTGAGTATTCTTCGAGCCCTGTCTCGAACTATTTCCAGACCCAAGATTCTTCGAGCACAATCGAGATCCTTCATCTCAAACTCCTGACTCAGAGCTTCCTTCAGTTCGGCTAATTCTTGCTTATCTCGACTCGCTATCAGCATATCATCTACGTACAACAGTAGATAAATTCGAGTCTCCATATTTTTACCTCAAAAATATACACATGGGTCGTGTTTGCATCAAACAAAGTCCTGTTCAACCATAAACTTGTCGAACTGCATATTCCACTGCCTTGGAGACTGCTTCAATCCATACAATGACTTCTTCAGAATACACACCTTCTCCCCGCTACCAGCTTCCTCGAAGCCCTCGAGCTGCATTATAAGGATCATTTCCTCCAGCTCTACGTACAGAAATGCGGTCTTCACATCCAGTTGCTCCAACTCCATGTCGTACCGAGCAACTAACGACAATATAAGCCTTATAGACCTTTGTTTCACAATTGGCGCAAACACCTCGCCATAATCCACTTCTTCCCGTTGCGTGAAGCCTCGAGCAACTAGTCTAGCCTTGAATCTAACCCCAAAAACTTCTTATTTCTTCTTGAAGATCCACTTACAGCTGACTATCGATTGCTTCTCCCCTGGCTTATCCACCAACTCCCAGGTGTTATTCTTCTTCAAGGAGTCCATCTCCTCCTTCATGGCATCGAGCCATTTGAGCCTCTCCTTACAAGTTATGGCCTCGGTATAGCTCTTCGGCTCTGTATCATCCAGCTCTACCTCTTCCGCCATAACAAAGGCATATGCTACCACATCAGCATATCCGAATCGAGTGGGAGGTCTTATCTGCCTTTGTTCCCTATCTCTCGTGAGATTATAATCTTGAAGCGCACCTGACTCTCGAACCACCTCGATCTCGCTATCCACCTGAGGTACTTTCTTCAACCCACTGGTCGGCACCACCTCAATCTCAGCAACTGATCTATTTCCTTCGACCTTGTCAGACTGTTCCTCCGAAGCACCACCTTATTTCTCAAAGATATTTTCCCGTTCCTCGGCCCCTTTATCCAGTTCTCCTATCAGCTCCTCCTTGAACGTCACATCCCTGCTAATGATGCACTTTCTTACATCTGGCTTGAGACACCATAACTTGTACCCTTTCACACCTTCGGGGTACCCAATGAATATGCATTTCAATGCCCTCCTCCCAAGCTTATCTCCTTTGATGTTCGCATAAGCCACGCAACCAAAAGCTCTGAGGTTGCTAAAATTCGGAGGATGACCAGACCATATTTCTTCCGGTGTCTTGAAACCTAGTGCAGTCGAGGGGCACCGGTTGATCAAATAAGCTGCAGTAGTCACTGCTTTTGCCAAGAACGACTTGGGTAACTTCGCACCAAACAGCATGCACCTCGTTCTTTCCAGCAACGTCCAATTGTACCTCTCCACCAATCCGTTCTGCTAAGGTGTTCCAGCCACTGTGTTGTGCCTCACAATACCGTACTTCGAACTGTACCTCTCGAACTCCTTCGAGCAATACTCAAAGCCATTGTCAGTTCGCAGCCTCTTCACCTTCCTTCCAGTCTGATTTTCGATCAGCAGTTTCCACTTCTTGAAGGTCTCTAAAGCATCACTCTTATTCTTCAAGATGTAGACCCACACCTTCCTTGAGTGATCATCAATGAGGCTCACGAAGTACTTCGCACCTCCGTCCGAACTGACCCTTGAAGGTCCCCATAGATCTGAGTGGATGTAGTCCAGAGTTCCTCGAGCTCTCTGTCGACCTACTCTGAACTTTACCCGGTGAGATTTCCCATAGATGCAATTCTCACATAAATTCAGCTTTCTGATATTATCCCCGAGCAATAGATCTTGCTTCGATAACTCCTGCAGCCCCCTCTCACTAACGTGACCGAGTCGTCTGTGCTACAGTACTGACTTGTCAACCGTCACTATCGAAGCCTCCCCGATCATCGTGCTCCCCATCAGAGTGTATATTCCATTTCTTCGAGCTCTTTTCATCAAGACCAGGGATCCTTTGCACACCTTCAGAGTCCAAGCTTCCATCTTGATCATGTAACCCAGTTCGTCGAGCATCCCCAAAGAGATCAAGTTTCTCTTAAGCTCCGGAACGTACCGTAAACCTCGAAGTACCCTTTCTATATTATCGTGCATCTTAATCCTTACCGAACCCATTCCAACCACCTTGCATGGTTTATTGTTACCCAGAAGAACACTCGAGTTCTCCTGCTCCTCGAACCCTTCGAGCCATGACTTATTAGGTGTCATGTGGAATGTACAACCTGAATCCAATATCCATTCCCTCTCCGAGCTCTCATTCGAAATCACTAATGCCTCTCTAGAGTCATATTCCTGCTCAGCAACAGCTACATCCGCATGCTTCTTCTGCTCCAGCTTTGTCTGCCACTCCGGACAATCTCTTTTGATATGTCCCTTCTTTTGGCAGAGAAAGCACTTGACCTTTGGCTGTGATCCTGGCTTTGGCCTCGACCTTGACCTTGAACATCCCCTGTTAGAGTTCCTCATCTCCGGTCTTCCTCGAGCCGCTCTAGCCACCAATCTTTCTCCATGAGAGTTCTCTCGCTCCTCGTTCTTCTCATTTAAATCCTTTGAACTTAGAGTTGAATGAACCTCATCCATGGTCAATGACTTTCTTTCATACATTAAGGCTTCCTTGAAATTCGAATACCTTTTTGGCAGCGCATTCAACAACATCAATGCTTGATCCTCATCTCCTATCGCCACATCGATATTTGCCAGATCGAGGATCAACTTATTGAACTCGTCGAGCTGCTCGTTGATCGGTCTTCCCTCTTGCATCTTAAATGAATACAATGATTGTTTAAGATAGAGCCAATTCGCTAGGGATTTCTTCATATATAAGAATTCCAGTTTGGTCCATACTTCCGCTGTCGTTTTCTCCTTCGACACCTTCCTCAACACCGTATCTCCGAGACTCAGAATCAGCGCACTGTGCGCCTTCGCCAGTGTATCTTTCTTCTGTTGCTCCATCATCGTGTCAGGTAACCCATCCTCTCCCTTCAAGGCACCATCCAAGCCTTGCTGCACAAACAACGCTTGCATCTTCAACTTCCACAAACCGATGTCATTCGATCCCGTGAAGCACTCCACCTCAAACTTGGCTGAACCCATCGCAATCCTTCCTCCTCCACGTTCACCGCAGCAATTTTTTGTGAATTGAAGCGATTGCAGACACAAATAACTAACAGAAAATAAAGAACACAATAATTTATAGTGGTTCGAGCGTAAGCTCTACGTCCACTCTTCAAGCCTCCCCGGTGATGATTTTATTATTATGGTGAAGAAATTACAAAGTATGACAATTACAATTGGTGGGGAGCAGGGGTATATATAGGGAGATATTCCTAATCACATAAGGAATATAAAACCTAGATATGGTAAGATATATCTAAACCTAAATCTATCTAAAATAGATTTATTCCTATCCAAATCTAATATTGATTAGGATAAATCTTGTCCAACAAGGAAACAAGATATACACCATATCTTTTCCATACCTATCCAACTCGAATTGCACCACGAGTTCCTCGACCTGCACGGCTCAACCCACTTCCGTCGAACTACATCGACCCAATCTCGACCCACTAGCGAACTACTTTTTGAGCTAGATATTGAGACTATTCCAACATATTAAATAATTAAATTTCGTATATAATTACTTTTTTTCTTATTGATATTTTAGTTGAAAATTTTAAATTAAATAATTAAATTGTGCGTTTGATTTATATTTATAATTAAATTAAGTTAAATATTTTTATTTAAGTTAATAAAATTTATAAGTTGAGTAGTAAAAAAATTTATGATCAACGTTCATTTATTGAGATTATTTCCTTAATTAATAAAATCAACATTCAATGTTCATTTATATTTGTCAATTATAATTAGAATATCATTAAAAAAAATTTCTAATTAATGAACTAAGTAGTTGAATTAATGAATAATTAATACAATTTAATATTTTTATATATTGCCCCGATCTTGTTTTAATATAGATATATAGATTTTTTAATATTTGTCGCGACTCATGAGTAGGCACATTCTTGCCTTATTTGTTGCATACCTTTTGTTACATTTATTATTATAAAATTATTTCCACAAGTTTGATCGGAATATTTTAGGAAAGTATTTTTTAGCAAGAAAAAAAAAGTTTTTAGGGATTGTGGTTTTAAGAACATGTAGGTATAGATGAGTTGGGCTGGTTTCGGGTTGCGAACGTGACTAGCGTGAAAGCGAAGCATACAGAGTCGAGAGACGGTTCGAAAACAATGACTTCGCTTCAAGTTCCAGCCGATGAAGGTATAATTTAGCGAACATCAACACATCTCTAACACATGTTTGCAACTCTCTTTGATTGAATTTTATTTTATCAGAATTATATTTTGTTTGTGATGTTCTACGTTCACTGCTTTTCTTCTTCTTGAAAGTCTAGATCAAGCAACGGTTTGTTTGTGTATTTGTGATTTTATTATTATGTTTTTATTATCTGATGAACTGCCTAAGATGAAAATGTTTCTGGAAACTGGACAGAATTTACTCTGGAAACAAGAGTTGCTTCGCCGGCACACTGTCTGACTAGGATCATATCTTTTTCGTTGCTGTGGAAACATGGGATTCCGAAAATAGAATCAACGGAATTCTATGTCGGAGAATACAAATGGTATGTTGAATGACTTAAACTTGAATTCTCGAATTTCGTCAATATCATATCCTTGTGAGAGACACATGTCTGTTTTTAGCCCTTAGTTGTTTATTGGAAAAATTACACATATGTCCTAACATTAAAGGCGTGGACACATATATACATGAAACTCTAGTTGTGGACACATATATGTGAAACACGAAACTAGTTGAGTTGGATTTAAAATAAAATAATTTAGTCATTTGGAAATATGAAACACGAAATAATGTTGAGTGGGGTTTGAAAAATAATAATTTAATACATCATCTTTGAATTTCTTATTTCCAAAACTAAAGATATTACTCCCTCCGTTCCACCTTAATTGTCCCACTTTCTTTTTTCGTCCGTCCCACCTCAATTGTCCCATTACTTAAAAATACAATTTTTTCACACTCAACAATAAAATATTAATTGCACTCAACTTACTTTACACTCACACTCCTTGGTTATGTGCCCAAAGTCACCGGGACAATTCAGCCGGGACGGAGAGAGTATTAAAAAAGCAAATAAAGTATTCGGGTTTGAGAAACCCGAATTAAAATACTTTATATTTAATAACATTAATTCGGGTATCTTACGAAATTAAATAATAAATCGAATAAGTGGCAATGTTTGTATTTACCCAAATAAAATATTAAATATTTTTACAAGATTTGTGATAAATATATTTTTATAAATTTTATGAAGAATATTTAATTGTATTTGAAATATTTAATTAACAATTAGGTTTATTTTTATTAAATAAAAGTTATATTATAAAATATATACTATACCTAAAAAGAGAATAATAACTAGATGTGTCCACAACTAGGGTTTTTGGTTAAATTGTCTCCATACCTTTATTTTTTGTGACAAAAATGTAAATCACCCATTGTTTATTTCGACATAATTGTATAAATTATCACAATGATCTTTGAAAAAGTTTAGCACTTTTTCAAGATTTTAGTACAAAATAATCATGTCCAAACTTCTCTCACGATAGGGTTTTGACTTAGTATAAACAATCAAATTGTGGATATGACAGGAAACTTACAATCTATCCTAATGGAGACAACAATGTAAAAGAAGCCGACTATATTTCTGCACACTTGTCCGTCGTTGAAACTGCTTCTCTACCTTCAAGCTGGGAGTTCAACGCCATGGTCAACTTCTTTGTCTACAATCACATCTCCGATAATTATCTTTGTTTTCGAGGTACATTACACATTGGAAGTCTTGGCCCAGTCTTTCTCGTAAATAAGTATATTTGTTTGAAACCTGATCAGGAAAAGTACGGCGCTTTCATGCTATAAATTCCGAATGCGGAATTAGCAAGTTGATATCCAAGGAACGTTTTACAGAGCCATCTAATGGATACCTTTTCGACGACAACTGCGTGTTTGGAGCTGAGGTTTTGGTCATTCAAAACCACCGAGTCGTTCATGATGTGTCTGCGCTTGCTCTTGCAGATCAATATAAGAAGATTTCCAATTCCTCCAAACAACAAATTGATTTGAACTCTTCAGATGTCATTCTCGGGTTCGGGTTTTGTATAGTTTTTGCAAGTGCCCTTGCGCTTCTCTTACCTAAACCCTAAACTTAACTTTCAGCCTTTAACCTTATGTTTCTGATTGGAAAAACTTGTTACTTCTCTAGGTTAGGGAGGTTTTAATGTTTATTTTCTGAAAGAACATCGTCTCATCATCTCTTTTTCCAATTACTTTCAATGGATAATGACACTTATTTTTGTTGATTACATTTGTTTCAAACTTTTAGGAATGAATTGTGAGCCTTGAAATTGCGGTGATTGTGAAATGAGATACCTTTCATCAATATCTAAGTCTTCAACTTCAAATTACCGAAAGGCCAAATTGCAAATGCAATGTTAAAATTTTACATGTCCAATCTTTTCTCACATCGGATGGCAGGAAACTTATAATCCATCCTGATGGAGACGACAAGGCTAAGAAATCTGTCTATAATGAAAACAGTAAAGTAGAATGAAAGAGAAAATGGTGGTGAACCAAAGTAGGAGAGAGAGAAAAATGGTGACGAGATGAGAAGATATAGACTTGGCTAAGAGAAAATTATTGAAACAAATTGTGAAGTTGTGGCCGGAGTCTTAAAATTTAGGTTTTGATTTTGTAATAATGTTATAAATGAATGGGCTTTTAATTTGTGGGTTATTAAATAGTTTAGTTTATCTATGGGCACATTCAATATTTGAAATAACTTGGCTAAAGCAAATAAATTTTAAAAAAAATATTTATCTGAAATCCTTCCTGATTAGGCCTAGGCCCTTAGACTATCCTCATCAGTGACCTACTGTGACCCAATTCCTTGATAAAATATTAATTTTTTTCATCCACCACACAACTTACAACCTAATATTATTTACTACTCCCATAAGTGACCTTAGTTAACCTAACTTTTTAATTAAAATATTAATTTATTTATCATCCACTATAATATAAAAATTAAAGAATTAAAAAGATTTGGAAGTACGTATAATAAATATTATTATGCATTAAGAATTTATAATTGATTTGATAAATAAAAGTTCTTATTATAATCGATTATCATTGTTTTTCTTTTTATTTTTGTAACTTCCAAGACTACAGTACTATTTTTGTTGTTATTTTCATATGACTTTGTATTTTTCTTAAAAAATAATTGCATATTTGCTCAATTCAGTGGAAAGAATATCACTTTATACATTATTTAAGTATTTATACATTAAAAAAAATTAAAATTGGAACGTGTCATTGTTATATTCAATAATATGTGGAGTTGTTAGAGATTGCTTGAGTGACTTGAGTTGAGAAGAGTCACCAAATTTTTTTTAATTATTATTTTATGCATAAAATTTGGTGCAACCCACCTGGGGAAGTCACCAATGGGTATAGCTAGGGGTGAAAATTTTCGACACGACACGATAACCCGACACGAACCCGCACGATAATAATGGGTTAGTGTTGAGCCTTAATGGGTTCGTGTCATTATCGTGTCGACCCAATAAGGACACGAAATTTTCGTGTCGTGTTCGTGTTGTGTTCATGTCGTGTTCGTGTTATCCGATAACATATCGTGTTTCGTGTCGTGTTTGTGTTATCCGATAATATATCGTGTTTTGTGTCATATTCGTGTCATGTTCGTGTTACCCACTAAGAAATTAATAAATAATATATTTAATTATTTTATTATTATTATTACTACTATTTTTTCATTTATCAACCTAATTTAACAATTTTCACAGATCAATATCGTGTACGTGTCGTGTTCGTGTCAATATCGTGTTATCAGATCGGGTTCTTAACAGGTCAATATCGTGTTCGTGTCGTGTTCGTGTTTGAGGCTTAATGGGTCGTGTCGTGTTCTTGTCGAGCATATCCTTAACAGATTGTGTTCGTGTCGAACCTTAATGGGTCGTGTCACTATCGTGTCGACACGATAACGACCCAACACGCACGAATTGCCACCCCTAGGTATAGGTCTCTGTTGCCTGAATAGCGTTTCCGTGTTCTTCAACCTTCTCCAACCTTCTACTTCTTACTATAAAAAAAATTATTAAAACAAAAAATTCTTGTTCCAGAGAGGGAGGTGGTTCCAAAATTTTGGGGAGAAAAGGAGGGTTTGGTGTGCATTTATAGAGAGGGGAAATTGTATGCATATGTAGGAAGATAATGAAAGTAATCTAGATTTTTATCTCAACTGATAAATAAAATAAAATAATAGTATAAGGTAAAGTATTCTTGTTTTAATACTATGATGTCAAGTATTCGTATTCTCTCATATATCAAGATTTTCCCTTTGTGATTAATCTAAAATGAAATCCTTAAAGTTAGCTTACTACTTTGGTGATTGATGTTATCCAAATCTCTCATTGATTAATTAAATCCACCTTAAATTATATCATAAGTATTCAATTCCAAGACCATATAATATAATTTATAAAATTAGAACAATGTCATTCTTCCTTTTATCAAGGTTAGATTATGTTTTTTTGGAAATTTCCAAAACTTGAATCATGGAACTTACAACATGGTTTATTTCCATTTCGCTGCAATTCCATGCATTCATCTAGATTAATATTTTTTTTAAAGCTTTAGTTTTCATCCTTTTGAACTTATTTTCAATTATTGACAAATAGAAACAAAAATAAATAAAAATTATGCTTTAAAGTTCAAATTCGAGAATGAATATCCTAATTTTATTTTATGTTATATTTTATTTAAATTCAGTTTGTGTTACTTTTATTTGAAAAATATTATATCCTCACTAATTATAATACCCCGAGATTTATTAAGCTAATTAATCGCTTAATTTTGTAATAAATAAACTCCCTTTCATCTTTGAGCAATGTTGAGGTTCGATTTCACGAGAAAATTGAGCCCTTAGAACATTGTTAAAAAATCGCAAATAATAACGATAAAATCAAGAAAAATAAGCGAGGGTCAGATACGAGAAACAAGTAAACGACGAACAAATTGAAATTGTGAATATTTATTATAAGCAAGGAAAAGATTCTGAGAGGATTTTGACAGAGTTTCGACTAAGGATTTCTATCCGTCCGGGGAGCGAAATAACAAGCCCCCAGCCCCTATTTATAGACAGGATAGGGGTTGGGAGGCAGCAACTAACCCTAGGTGTCGAACAGCAACGGCTCGCCGCGAATATCGGGGCGGTTGCGAGATTTTTGGAGGTGGTTAGGGTTCCAACGTTCGGGCGCAGCCAGCGAGCTAGGGTTTCTCTTCCTGGACCGTCTTGACATCGACCCACTCAGCTCCTCGATGGAGAGGCGCTTTGGTCTTCGATGGCGAGGCCTTGACTTAGGCAGATTCAGCATCTTGTTGGCTTTGGTGAGCCAGTCTTCCGGATTGGACTTGTTTGCACGGGCCAACTTGTCTATTGGGCCTGGGCTCGTGGGCCTTGCCCCAACAATAGCCCCTTTTGGTTGTAGGGTCTGTCCGGGACAGGTCGTGGAATCAAAACTACGAGTTGAGACTCGATACAGAGTGCGGAAATTTGAGGTGTCCAAGAGACTTCCCTCGGGCCCGGGAGATACTTCCTGAGAGAGTAACTCCGCCAAGGAGTAGCCGGGATACTACTCCTAGTCAATACGAAGGTTCCCGGGAAACACAAGCGTATGACCATACGGGGGATACCGGGGTATCATCCCGCAGGCTGAAGCGTGAGTCCGGGGGTCAAGCGGGTCAGAATCATTCTGGAGAACGTTCTCTTGCACGGAGCGGTGCTCCCATGCGTGCACTCTGTTTGGGCTCCGTAGAGCGCTAGCGGGGTGAGTTATAGCGGATCGTGGGACACCTGGTGAGTTCCCGTGGGGAGGTCTCACGTTCCCGTTGAGGGTGTCGATCGCGTCATAGTTCTCCCTGCTGTGGGGTGTTGCTGTTCGAAGTTCTCCTGAGCGGCTCATCCCTGAGGCATCTTAGGGGTCTATATCGACCCGTTGAGCACCTCGACATCGATGTGCTTACTCTGGGACTTTAAATTTTGCCACCCCTGGAGTGGCACGATTGTAATATCGGCCAACTATGGGGGTAGAGTCGAGGCAGCGAACGGTTTTTGCAAATAAATACTCACACGATTTCTACACTTCGTCACTTTCACTTTCCGAGCTCTCAATTAAGCCTTCACTTCTTCCTCCGATCATTACTGTTCCGGCTATCCCTTCCGACGACTTCACCGGTGACAGCGTCTGCTTCTCCGACTTTGTCTGTCCTCCGCGGTTTTTGCTGTTTCTCAATTGATCAGGTAAGCTTCATGCCGCTCTTTGCCTTTCAATTATTTCCTATTTCGTTTCCCTGTCTCGATTGTACTCATGCTCCTTGTTGGATTCGACATTTCTTGATTCTGCTTTTCTTTGTCGAACGTGCTCGTATCTTTGTCGGGTTTGTATGCGATCGGGCTCTGGTTACAATTTGTCGCAATTTTGTGTGATGTTGTTATGCTCGCAATTTTCTGGGTATACTGATTGTTTAGGGTATGTAGTTGGCTTTGTGGCTTATCCCGTTCCTAGGCGTGTTAAATGCTAGAGTGTGTGATTATCTTGATGTAGGCTTGATCGTATCTGTCATGCGCATTCTTGGGTACGTTGGGTTTTGAATTTTGTGACTTTGCGTTCCTGTGTGCGTTTTCCGCAACCTTTCACGTGTTCTTTCTCCGATTGCGTGAATCTGAATTTTGCCGGTTTGCATGGGCTGGTCGGTGCGTGTACTGGTTTGTATTGGATTTTTGTTTATGAGGTCTTTTCCCTCTCGTTTCTTGCGTGCGTGTTTTCCGATTGCATTTTTTCATTTCTTGCTTTGTGGGGGACCTTTTGCTTTGCCAATTTCTCTTTTTTCTTGGACTTTGCATGGTTACAGTTTTTATGGCAAGTTCCCCTGTCGAGATTTGGGAGGAGCCATCCTCTTCGTCGGGTACCCGGGAGTCCGTGGTTGGAGGGTTTCCTCACCAGGAGGTGGCCTCGTCGGGCTCCGAGAGGGAGCGGGTCGATACCGAACAGCCTGTCCACGATCTCGACCCTGAGGAGATATTGGAGGAAGAGGGCACTGCAGAGGCTAGTGAGGGGAGTAGCGACTCATTTGTGCCTCTGCAGGTCGACAGGTCTTTCATCAAGAAGGATCAGATCAATCCTGATGATCCGGTCCGAACAGCCGTTTCTGTTGCCACCAAGGGGTCAGTATCGAGGAGTACGGTCGGTGTGGCGTGCCACAAGATGGTTTACATGCTCCCGTGGCCCGACGAGAGGTGTTGTCGACCCCCTCGCATCGACGAGGTGGCGTTTTTCCTCGCGGTATTTAAGTATGCGGTAGGGTGGCCCGTACATGCCTGGTTTCGAGCCGTCCTTCTTTCTTACGGGTTGGCTCCTTTCCAGTTCGCACCCATCAGTTGGTGCCATATGCTAGGGACTCTGCTTCTATTTTTTGACGTCGGGCTAGGGTACCCGACCCTCCGCGAGTGGCATTACTTGTATAGGTTGGCCACATACGAAGCGGGTTTCTACTATTTATCGAAGAGGGATTCGCTGCCCGAAGCGATGGTCACTAGTTGTAAACAGAATACCCCAGGTTGGAAGAACCAATGGGTGTGGGTGTCAATGAACCACTCTGACCCGGAGTGCTTAGCCGAAGGGGGTGTGCCTACAAGTGCGGTTTTCTTAAGTGTGCTCCTCGACGTATAGCCGAATTGTTTTACTAACTGACTCCTTCCTTCTATGCAGGGTATAGGCAGACAGTTCTTACTGAGGAGGAGGAGGAACGCATCGACATTGCATTTTCGAGGACTGATCATTGGTTCGCGTCGGTTAAAGGGTAGAGGAGCATCGGCGCCGAGCATTGGGTCAACGAGCGGGGTGAGAAGGAGGTAATCCCTGCTGACATGGCGAACATCTCCCCGAAAGATTTACTGGTGGGGATGAAGGCGCAGAAGCGCCAGCGGGAAGTCTCGTCGTCGACCCCTACTACCGAGGGCCCCTCGTCCAAGAGGGTCGCCGTCCGAGACTTCCCACGTGTCTCCAGTGAAGCGTACCGAGGAGCCGGTGATAGCCGAGCGAGCTGGTAAAGTGAGCGGCTCGGTGTCGACTCCTGCAACTACTACTCCTGTTCAGCCGACGAGGGCTGCAACTCCTCCTCCTAAGACTGTTAGGGATGAGAGGAGGAGGAAGAAGGCTCGAGATGTGAGTGTTGAGTCTCGGGCTCGGTCAGGGTCGACTGGGCAACTGAAGGGTCTGGACCTGGTTCTAGTCGGCTCGGGTTCGACGAGCATCGCCTCTTCCACGGCTGCGTATTGATAGTGCATTTTACAACACGCTAAAACTGCAAGTGTACAGATCACTGCAGAGGCAAGTAATAAATTATCGAACTCAAGGATTGCAGGCTCGAAATATAATCAAGCACTAAAACGCAAATATCTTACTACTATCTAGACACATCGGTAAAAGAGTTTGATTTATTTATACTAGGCAATAATTGAAAAGCAATTAATTAAAAAAAGCAATTAAAAGATTGAGTGTTGAAAATATGAGAAACTAGGATTCCAGGGTAATCAACTTAATTTGAAGAACAATCAAACAATCATTTATATAATTCGATTCCAATTTAATTTCCAAAAATGTGAGTTAATCTCAATTATGTTATCAGGCGACCCTCTCGGACTCTCAACCATAGCATGGAAATAAACGACCTAGTGACTCCTCTCGGATGCGCAAAAGGACTTTTACTCTTGATAAACCCTTAGATTTCAAAAACCCTTTAACAGTTCAAATTCCTCTCGGACAATTGACCTATCAAATTTAATTACTCTGCATCTTAATCAATAATCTAGACCTCTCGGTTCAAAAACTACCAATTCAAATCGCAATCAATGGCCAGTATCTCGCAATTCATGAAAATCCCAAATAAAATTAGAACATCAATGGAACAGGAACATTGAATCACATAAATTGTTGAATGAATAAATTTAAAGTTTCAAACCCTAGAATCCATGAATAGATTTAGCCAATCATGCTAAATTCTAGAAAAACAAAGAGATGAAGAGTCACAATAACAGAAAACATAGAAATCAAAAACCCGCAGAGTCTTCAATCTTCGAATCCTGGAGTGCTCTTCAAGTTCCTCTGTTTTTGCTCTCAATTCTATGCTCATAATCTCAGAAAAATGATAAAAGGAACTCAAAAATTATGTTGAAGGGTCAAAAATATGTTGGAGGGGTCCTGTTTTTCGCCCTTGGACCCTCTATTTATATCTATCACCTTTAGATCTGAAAAGATATGGGATTTGGACCAAAAACTCGTCAGAAAAACACGCTCGGCGACCCATAAAACACGCCCGACGATCGTGGCTTACGCATATGGGTCGCCAAGTTTGCGCTGAAGCAAAACTGGTGAAAATTACAAAACCGGCGACCCAGAAACACGATCGGCGATCGCCGTTTTGCATGTGGGTCGCCGAGTTCGTTATGAACTTGCGCAGTCTCACGGTTTTGGCCATAACTTTCGCTCCCGAACTCCGATTGACCTGATTCCAGTTGCATTGGAAAGCTAACTCGAAGATCTATCTTTTGGCATGCTCCATTAGCTCTAATTCCATGTGTGGAGGAATTTGTGACTGTTTCTTTGAACATCAACTGCTTTCAGGACGGGTTTCCATTGAATTTTGGCCTAAAACATATTTGGGTGCAGTCTTTTCTCACTTCTTCCTCTTCCTGATGCAAACAAACATCGATTGGCTACATGGCACTCATTCATATCCTGTAAATTACTCAATTGTGCACCAAACCTACATAACAACCCAAAACCAAACCAAACGTAATATTTTCTAAAAGAATATGAAATCGGCACAGAAATATCACTTAATGATCTAATCCAAGGCAAATAGTTAGCAGATTCACATCAGCAAAATGCACAAAATGAGTGTTTATCACGTATGCACTTCACTTGAAGAAGGTGCTCAACGGGGAGCTCTGAGCTGAAGACTTTGATAGTGAGTATTCCCGCGAGAACTTCATCATGGCGAAGGATCTCCAGGAGGTATAGGTCTTCGTGCTCCTAGACGACTCTGGTCCTAATTTTGCATTTATCTAACTTATTTCCCGCTGACTTTTTGCAGACTACTCGGAGGTTTGCCGTCTACTCCGAGCAACTCATCAAGTCGCTGGACTCGGCCAGCGAGGGGCTAGGTCGGTCCTGAAAGGAGCTGCAGACTGAGAGGGATAAGCGGGCCGACCTGGCCAACAAACTTGCATCAGTTTCGGAGGAGTTGAAGGACTCGAAGCTCGAGGGCCAGAAATTGAAAGATAAATTTGACGACCTCCGGAAGGACAGGCATGAGTTGGCTCGTCGGTGTAAGGGCCTCGAGGAAGAACTGAGGGCCTCGGCTGCGAGGTTCGAGGCCTCGCAGCAGAGGACCGAGATGGAGCTGGAGTCCTACAAGGGGCGGTTCCGCAAGGTCCAGGAGGACAGGCTTAAGGAGCATAAAGCGCATGAGGCGGAGGTGGAGGCGCTGAAGAAGGGATATGGGGTCGATTACCAGGAGGTCGTGGCGAATTCGGACTTCAAATCAACTTTCGACCTGCTGGTGGATATGGTCAAGGGGTTCATCTGCGCCGTGGTTGGTCGAAGGTGTCCGGAGTTTGACCTGGACATCATTAAACGTCCTCCTACGCCTCCGACTTCTCTGCCCGCCGTTGTCGAGGGACAGAACCTCGATGCCGAGATGCTCGATGCTGGAAAAGATTTAAGCCACCTCGAGCCCATTCCGGAGGTCGAGAAGAGTGCCGAGGAGAAGGAGGCCGAGAGCTTCCTTAATGACGATGGCGAGGGGGCCGCCCAAAAGAAGGTGGATGGAGATGCTGCTGACTGAGGGGTAGCTAGGTGCTTTGTAATAGTTTCCTTTGTAATATTTTTGTAATTCTGTACGTCGCACCGTTACACTTGTTACCGTTTGAATCGAACATCTTTCGTATTTTTTGCTGACATTCGAATTGTACTGTCTTTGCGTCTTGTTGTTATTTGTTGTTCCATACCCCTTCTGCCGGGATAACCGGCTCGATGTAGACAGGCCGAGGGGGTTGGTGTCGAGCATCATAGGTCCTCGATGTCGACCCCTACTCTTGGCTACAAATCAAGCAGTACGAGGTCAGGCTAGGCATCGCCCCTCCGATTCTCAAGTTAGTAAAGGTGTTGAGAATAATAACAAAAGGGAAATGAAAAGGAAGAGTAGGGTAAGAATATGCGTATCTGTATACTAATGATAGTATTTTTTCAAATGCTTGATGTTCCAACTGTTTTGTATTCTTCTCCCTTCTGGCGTCTCGAGCAGGTAAGCCCCGTGCCCTACTACTTTAGATACATTGTAGGGGCCTTCCCAGTTAGGGGCTAGTTTTCCCGCTCCGGATTCTTTTGTGTTTTGGAACACCCTTCTTAGGACCAGATCTCCTTCTTGGAAGCTTCTCAGCTTCAACTTTTTATTGTAGAACCTTTCTACCTGAAGCCGCCGTCGGGAGGCTCTGATTGCAGTGTCTTCACGTACCTCGTCTATGAGCTCGAGGTTTTTCTCGAGTAGGTCTGTGTTTCTTGTCTCGTCTGCGAATTCTAACCTTGGACTACGGGCAACGATCTCGACGGGCGCCATGGCCTCGACCCCGTATACCAGCGAGAATGGCGTAGCCCCGGTGGCGGTCCTTGGAGTGGTCCGGTAGGACCAAAGGACTGCGGGGAGTTCCTCTACCCACCTGGATCCGTGTGGACTTAACTTCTTTTTCAGTGTTGCCATTACCGTTTTGTTGGTCGATTCTGCTAGACCATTTGCTTCGAGGTATCGTGGCGTCGAGAACACCAGTTTTATCCCGTAGGTGTCGCAAAAGGTCTGCATCCTTTCGCTGGCGAATTGTCGTCCGTTGTCTGTTCGTATTTCTTTCGGGATTCCAAAGCGACACAAGACATACTTCCATAGGAACTTAATGACTTCCAAATCGCGCGTTCTCCCTAGGGCTTCGCCTTCTACCCATTTGGTGAAGTAGTCGGTCACCATGAGGATGTGATCTTTCTGCTCGGTCCCTTTCGGGAGGGGCCCTACTAGGTCCATTCCCCATACCATGAAGGGCCATGGGGTAATTGAAGCGTGGAGCGGTTCCGCATTCCTGTGGGTGGATGCTTCGAAGCGTTGGCAGCTGTCGCACCTTCTTACGTGATCGGTCGCATCTTGCTTGAGAGTGGACCAATAGAAACTAGCCGTGATTATCTTGTGGGACAGCGATCGAGCCCCAGCGTGGTTTCCGCAATCACCCTCATGTACCTCTGCGAGTACCCTCTCTGTTTCGGGGGAGGTGATACACCGGAGGAGGGGTCCTCCGATCGAACGCCTATATAACTTATCGTTAATGAGGGTAAAACGGGCGGCGGTCCTCTCGATCTTTGTCACATCATTCTTGTCGCCAATTGGAGGCTCCCCGGCTAAGTACCGTGCGATCGGGATCCTCCAATCACTTCCGTCTTGACTAACGGGTGCGACGCCATTTTTAGTGGGAACGGATGGTGCTAGCAGCCAAACCTCGGGGATTGGCCGCGTATTGTGAGAGGAACTGGTGGAGGCTAAACTCGCCAAAGCATCTGCTCGGGCGTTTGACTCTCGAGGAATATGACGGAGATCCCACTCCTCCATTTTTTCTTTGAGTCCCTCGATCACGGAGTGGTACAGCTTTAGGCGCTCCTCTTTTACGGCATAAGTACCCCCTAGTTGGTTGACCACTAGTTGGGAGTCGCTTTCGGCGCGGACTCTACGAGCCCCGAGTTCTAGGGCTAGCTGCATACCTTGGACGAGTGCCTCGTACTCGGCCTCGTTATTGGTTGCCGGGAAATCGAGCCTGATGGCTCGCTCGTAGTTTTCTCCGTGCGGATCTGTTAGGGCCACTCCGGCCCCCTTGCCGTGCACGTTACTGGCTCCATCGATTTTTAAGGACCATATACCTTCGTCTTGATGGAAGTCCTGGGTTCATACTGGATCCCGTACCCTCCTACCTCGACGGCCCATTTAAGCAGGCGTCCGGACAGGTTCGGTTTTGACAGCACGACTCTTATAGGGTAAGCCGTAATCACTTTGATAGAATGCGCCTCGAAGTACGGCCGCAGCTTTCGGGCGGCATTCACGAGTGCCAAGCGAGGTTCTCCAGGGCGGTGTACCGTGTTTCCGCATCTAGTAGAGACTTAATGGCATAATGTACCGGGTGCTGTTTGTCGTCCACCTCGCGTACTAGCACGGCTCCGACCGCATGGTCCGACACAGATAGGTAGAGTAGCAGCGGCTCACCGTCGACTGGCTTTGACAACAAAGGCGGGCTAGCCAAATAGGCTTTCAACTCCTCGAGTGCCTTCGCGCACTCCTCAGTCCATTCGAAACGTTTTCCTTTCCGTAACGTGTTAAAAAGGAATGGGTTCTCTCGGAGTAACGTGATATGAAACGACTAAGGGCGGCGAGGCGCCCGATTAGCTTTTGTACTTCCTTCGGGGACCTTGGATGTCCTATGCCCTGAATGGCCTTGATCTGCGTGGGGTCTGTCTCTATTCCCCTCTGGGTCACTAAATGACCGAGGAATTTGCCGGACGCTACTCCGAACGAACATTTTGCCGGATTCAGCTTCATGTTGTACCTCTCCAAAGTTTGGAAGGCATCCTCGAGATGAGTCACTTGATCCCGTGAGCTGAGCGACTTGACGAGCATGTCGTCAATGTAGACCTCCATTAATTTGTCGATCATCTCTTTGAACATAGAGTTGACGAGGCGTTGGTACGTTGAGCCCTCGTTTTTTAATCCGAATGGCATCACCTTATAGCAGTAGATGCCTTGGCTGGTGATGAAGGCTGTCTTCTCTTGGTCATCGGGGTTCATTTGGATCTGATTATACCCTGAGAACGCATCCATGAAGCTCAAGAGTTCTTGTCCTGCTGTTGCATTGACTATGGCGTCAATGTGTGGTTGAGGATAGGGGTCTTTCGGGCATGCCTTATTCAGGTCAGTAAAGTCGATGCAGACCCGGTTCTTGCCGTTTTTCTTTTTGACGACTACCACGTTGGCAAGCCAAGTGGGGTAATGCACCTCTCGCACCGACCCAATGTCGATGAGTTTCTGCACTTCCTCATTGATGGCCTGATTCTTTTCTGCGGAGAACTTCTGTCGCCGCTGCTGCACCGGCCTGTAGTTTGGATCCACATGGAGGCGGTGTGTGATGACTGACGGGTCGATCCCGGTCATGTCGCGGTGTGACCAGGCGAATACATGAACCTTCTTTCGGAGGAACCCTAAGAGGGCGCTCCTAACATTGGTGGGGAGTTCCGCCCGCACGAAGGTGGTACGAGTCGGATCTGATTCATCTATGGCTACTTCTTCTAGTTCCTCAGCTTTGGGTCGGCCAGCTGGGGTTGACACAGAGCCATGCTGCTGTGAACAGATGGCTCGAAAGCTGGCGTAGTAGCAATCCCTTGATGCCTTCTGCTCACCTCGGATGGTCTGGATTCCCCAGGGAGTGGGAAACTTGAGTGCCTGGTGATATGACGAGGGAACCGCTTTGAGCTCATAGATCCAGGAGCTTCCCTAGGATGGCGTTATGCGCGGAGGTGGCGTCTACAACTTGGAATTTCACATCCAAGTTTAGGCCTCCGCAGTACATGGGCAGAGTGATTTCCCCAACCGTCTGCTGCTGGCCCCCATTGAAGTCGTAGAGGGTCATGGTTATCGGCTCTATCTTGCTCATAGGGATCTGCATCTCTTTCAACGTTCGAAGGAACATAATGTTTGCGGAGCTGCCGTTATCTACAAGCAGCCTTTTCACTTGGCATTGTGATATCAGGAGTGATACTACGAGTGCTTCATGGTGCGGATGGATGAGCCCCTGCGTATCCTCAGCGGTAAATTCGATTGCCTCATGTTGCTGTATGGGGCTGATGTGATGGATCTCCTGATTGAGGATCCTGCGGGCTCTCTTGGCCGCAGAGCGCGACCTTCCGCTGATCACCGACCCCCCAACGATCACGTGAATCGTTCGCTCAACGGGTGGTGGATTGTTTTGAGGTTCTGCATTTCCGGTAGGATTGGCTTGCCTACCCCTCGTCCACGTGTTCTTTCCCTTGTTGGTCAGGTACTCGGTAAGGAAACCATTTTTTAAGAGCTCGAGCACCTCCAGACGTAGAGCCTGGCATTCCTCAGTTTTGTGACCATGGTCATTGTGGAAACCACAAAACTTCTTCGTATCCCTTGTCTTGGGGTCGGATTTCATCTTGGCGGGCCACTTTACAGCGCCACCGAGCCCCTTGAGCACGTTGTTGACCAGGTAATTCTGGTCGATGCAGAGGCTGTAGGGGACCTCCCCCGTACGTGACGTGCGACTATAAGGATGATCTCGTCGGGAACGTTGTTCATCACGGAGGTCCTTTCGATCCACATACCTCGACGTAGAGGGGCCTCCTCTATATCGAGGCTCTCGAAGTTGGCTAGCGAGCTCGTAGGCCTTCTGCTCGTTCAGGCGCGCGATGCGGTTTGGCTCGTCCTCTTCCCAATTAATTTCGGCCCAGGCTTGTGAGAGGACCGAGTCCATATCGTAGCAAGGGTGGCTAGTAAGGTCACGGTAGATCTTGGAGGACACGTCTAGGCCATTCTTAAAGGCGAAGACTGCAGTGAGAGGAGGGCAGTTCGGTATAGAGGCGAGCTCCTGGTTGAAACGCCCCACGTAGGACCTCAGAGATTCTCCCTTCTTAATGCGTATGCTGTTAAGCGCATCAGGGTGCTTGGCCACACGTCGGCAGTTGGAGTACTATATCCGGAAGGCCATGTGGAGCTCAGAGAACGTCGAGAAGGAGCTCCTCGGTAGGTTGACGAACCACTGGAGGGCCGGTCCGGTGAGACTTGCTCCGAAGCTCTTACACATACATGCCTCGCAGAGGTTGCCCGGGATCGAGGTGGTCAGCATCTTCTATTTGTAGAGGGCTATGTGATCCTCCGGATCGATTGTCCCATCGTACAACTGGAATGATGGTGGCACGAACCTCGCCGGGACGTCCGTATTGGTGATGTCGGGCGTAAACGGCGAATCGGCATAGCTGTCTCGAGGTATTAGCATCTCTGGGGGAATGATCCCCGGGATGCGGCAGATGAGCTTCTCCAGCCCAGCCATTCGTCCTTCAAGACGCTTCTCATATTCGCCTCGTACCTGCTCGGTAGCGAGGCGCTCAGTAGGGTTGTAGGTCGTTGCTCCCATGGGTCTACGCCCGAGATCTGACGTAGCAAGCTTGTCCAGGTCGACGGCCTCCTCTAGATCGAGGGCCAGGTTCTTGCGGGGATCTGGTGGCTTCTCGCTAGTAAGGGGCTCTTCGACGATGGGCTGCTTTTTGAGCGCATTCTCCCTGCGGAGCTGTTCGTTCTCCCTACGCAGGGCATGATTGGTGGCGTGCAACTCCATGATTCTGGAGTCTGTCTCCTTTGCATGGCGCCATTTTTCCTCAGCCTCTTCGGCCAACCGCGCCAGGACGGCGTTCAACATACTCGGAGGCACGGCCTGGGTACCGCCGGCCTGGAACGTCTGACGCACCAGTTTGTCGATGGGGACGAGGTCCTTCGGTGCCGAGGAGCCCGGTGGGCGAGCCCCAGCCGGCTTTCCCTGCTTGATTTCCCATTTTTTTGCTATTACCTGCCATTGGATCAATGAAGAAAACACAAAAAATAGTTCCAAGGGCCCCACGGTGGGCGCCAAATGTTGAGGTTCGATTTCACGAGAAAATGGATCCCTTAGAACATTGTTAAAAAATCGCAAATAATAACGATAAAATCAAGAAAAATAAGCTAGGGTCAGATACGTGAAACAAGTAAACGACGAACAAATTGAAATTGTGAATATTTATTATAAGCAAGGAAAAGATTCTGAGAGGATTTTGGCAGAGTTTCGACAAAGGATTTCTATCCGTCCGGGGAGCAAAATAACAAGCCCCCAGCCCCTGTTTATAGACAAGATACGGGTTGGGAGGCAGCAGCTAACCCTAGGTGTCGAACAGCAACGACTCGCCGCGAATATCGGCGCGGTTGCGAGATTTTCAGAGGTGGTTAGGGTTCCAACGTTCAGGCGCTGCCAGCGAGCTAGGGTTTCTCTTCCTGGACCATCTCGACATCGACCCACTCAGCTCCTCGATGGAGAGGCGCTTTAGTCCTCGATGGCGAGGCCTTGACTTAGGCAGATTCAACATCTTGTTGGCTTTGGTGAGCCAGTCTTCCGGATTGGACTTGTTTGCACGGGCCTACTTGTCTATTGGGCCTGGGCTCGTGGGCCTTGCCCCAACAAGCAATAAATTGCAATTCAAGTTCGGATAGTCGATTACATAAATCGAACTTCATAGATTGGTCTTGGAATTATTTATATAATTGGAAGGAATTATCAAGATTTCTTGGAAATGCTATAAGGTGGGACTATATCATGGGTTGAGGCTTAATTGAGTTATGGTGTAGCATGTGTTGTTTTGGAAGTATATGCATGTATTAGGGGTGACACTTGGCATGTTGCATGAAGTCCTTGGGACACTTGTAGGAGGGAGAGAGTGAGCTAAATTCAGACTAAGGTGGGATGTGGGGGAAACTTGCTCCCCACTTCACTCAAACATCATTACCCTCTCTTTCCACATAGCTTTCTCAACACCCCACCCAAAACCCTTCCAAGCCGCCAACTTTCCGGCCATATTCCGGCCAGCTCCGACCGCCGCCGACTGCGATACCACCACCATCACGTAGATCTCGTTCCTAGCTTTCTAAAGAGCTAAGGTGGAGGTCGTGGCGTTGAGAAATGAGGGAGATATCGTAGAGAGAAGTTGCCTCGCTGGATTTTGAGGTGAGATGTGTTTCCACCCTAGAACTCGTTCATACTCGATTTTCTTGAGCTAAGACTTATATATTTGTGTTTCCCTTGTCCTAGAGACCATTTGGAGACCAAGAGTTTCGAGTTTGTAGCCGGAAAAAGCGCACCGCCGCCGTGAGAAAGAGAAATTCCGGTGAGCTTCACCCATCACCGTTTTATGCCTTATTTTCATGATCAAAGCATGCTTTCGTGTTCCCCTCGAGTCTAGGACTTCGTATATATGATTGCATGTGAGTTTGGGTGGTTGGATCGAAGGATTTTTGGAGTTTACAGGGTTGAAGTCGTGAGGAAGACGACGCGTTCCGAACGGAACAGGAGCATTCCATTCGGAACGGCTTTCGGCGAGGACGAACGGGAGCAGGCCACCCATTCCATTCGGGATGGGTGTGTCCCGCTCGGGACATAGCTCGGCCAGGCAGAGAAAAAAATAGATTTTTCCATTCCGTTCGGGATGGATACATTCCGTTCGGGATGGGCTGCGGCCTTGTTGATTAAAACTTATTTTTCTTGACCCGTTTTCATTCCTTTTCAAGTATATTCGACCCTTGAGTTTATTGTATGATTATTGAAGCATGTTAAGAGTAAACCATGTGTTGGTATGTGAATCTAAGTGTGGAAGTTGTCTAAATTGGATGGTTGAGATTATGAAGGCATGTTAGAAATTTAGATAGAAATGAGTTGGATGCGAAATGTTGTGTGGAGTCGATTGATAAGTTCCTGTCTTAGTTACCCATCCCAATTAGGAATGTTTGTTGTTATTGAAGGTGTGAGATAAGGAAGGAAGCTCGGTTTGCTCAATTTACGAGGACACATCTAACTTATTAAAGCCTAACACCAGGTGGGAACTATCTTAGTATAAAAATCAAAACGTGCTTTTTATTTTCAAAACGTGTGAAAATAATTTGTTTTAAACTGATTGCTATGCAAAAGTTTTTGTGCTATTATATATTTCCTCTGATTGTCTGCTAACAACAGAGAGTTATTAATAAGACGAGAACCATGTACGTAGAGTACTTGCGCTAATCTTATTAATTGTGAATAAAAGGCTAGCAACCTTACTTCGTTTATGAGCTCGGGCTGTTCAGCTGGAGTACTGAAGCCCTAGGCGGATAAGGTTGGGTATTTCTTTTCTTTCTTAAAACGATCGAATCTCGATGCTGTGTGTTCCGAGATTAGTGCACTTAGATGATAGTGGGTTGAGTGTGAATTCACTCCTGACTAATCATCGTAACTTGGGAGTGGGCCAGCTTCCAGTTACACCATGATAAACAGATATAATAACATGTTAGATAGCTCGAGCTAAATAAAATGATTTAGATGACACGGTTCTTTTCAACAAAACCCCGTGTTCATCTGTGTGAGTTGCATAGCATTCTTATATAAAATGTATGTTTTCGGGCATGTTTCCACAGGGTACGAAAGTACTCAGCCCCTCGTATTATTTCTAAAATACGCAGGTTAAGCGAGCAGAGATGGTGAGGTGGCGGTGTAAAGTATGGAGCTGAAGTTTGAAGATCGAAGATCCTGTGACATGCATCTTCATATGCATGTCACCACCACGTTACACACACCGTAGCACCGCTCTCTGAACCTATTCCTTCCCTGTTTTTGTCTACTTTTGAAAATCTAAACATTGAAAACATTCATGTTTCATTCTAAAATACTTGTTCTTTTGAGGATTTAAATGTTAAAGTTTAGATTGTCTTTTCAAATGTCAAGTCTTCCGCTGTTTTATTCTGCAAAGTATTTAAGAGATAGGTAACCACGACTGTGACGTGCCTCGGAATTTGGGAAGGAAAATGGGGGAATTACACTAATTTTATTATTTATTATTATTTTCTTAAAAAAATACAATTAAATTAATTATAAGTAAGGTTAATTTTGTTCTTGGGATTTTATATTTTCCACTACCGAATCAATTAACAATGCTTGTGGTTGAGGAAAATTGTTGATTCAGGATCCAAAAGATAGTTTAATTATTGCTTTAGGATCCGAAAGATGATTATCATTTAAGGACCCGAAAGATCAAACAATTCTCAATATAAGAACTGGTATTGAGCAAATATTTACATAATCGTATTTCCACATGCTTGATAACCGCATAAACGGTGAGCAAATAAATTTATAATTAGTCAAAGGTGGTCGAACTCACAAGGACTGTGCAACGAAATACCCAAAACATAGAAGTTTGAGGAAATAGAAAAGGGATTTTGTTTTGAAAATTAAAGATGACAATGCAAGAAAATAAAGGGTTTTGAAAACAATAAAGGAAAACACAGATCCTAGGGCAGATATTCTTATCATCAACATGCAAATTCATCAACTCAACAATGGGGATAAATTCATATTCAAGTGGATTAAATTCCTTGGTTAGGCAATTAAACCCTAGATTACTAAACAGTGACTTTATTCTCTCAGTCTCAAGAACACCAATTTAGTTAATCTCAATAATTATATAATTTTATCCTACAAATTAATTCTTCTTTTTAAGACAGAAAATAAACATATTTAATTCTCTCTTCCTATTAACAATTTTCACCTCTCGGTCGTTCAATTGATAACTTTAAACCTAGACTCAAATTCACATCTCAGTCCTTCTTTTAATCTAGATTATGAAATTAAATCAGAGAATTTGATACGATCCTCGCCGAGAAAGTTTAGATCGCAGCCCAGGAATAAGAGTTGACAGGACACGGAATCGACTCGAATGGAATTGGAAACGGAATGGATGGAAGTTCAGCAACCCTAATTCGACCCTTCAAATGACGTATTCCAGACGAATCTCATATACGCCCCAAGAAGCTGAAGAACTTACGACACAGAACAGTAGAAGACACCACAATCGGATGTGTAAGTCCGGTTGATAAGTTAATTCGAATTTCAAGGAATCCACAGAAATTCTTGATCTTTCAGAATAGGAGAATTAAACTCACAAATATTATTGACTGAAAACTGAATTACAATGAAAATATGAAGCCCTATTTATAGGGAGAAAAATCAAATCTAATCCTTATCAAACTAGGAAATCAAATCAAATCTAATCCTAATCAAACTAGGAAATCAAATCAAATCTAGAAATTAATCTTGCTAAAAATCAAATCCAACAAATCTAGAAATCAAATCTAAGAAATATCCAAGATATTTCAAGACTAATCAAATCTTCTATTTTCTTCAATAATATCTTGAAATATCTTTTATCTCTCATAAATCACAACCTCAATAATTTAATTAAGTCCAGATGACTTAATTAAAGTCTTCAATTTTGGACCCTTCAATAATTTAATTAAGACCAAATTACTTAACTAAATTCTTCAATATTGGACCACCTTGTTTCTCATCAGAATTAAACCATGCCATATGAGTTGATTTCAATAAACATGCATCAGAAAAGATAAATCATAACCCTAGAACTTGTTAGGGTTCTAGCCACAAAACATGACTAGAAATAAAGCAAACATATTATTAATAACCATAAATTACCTTACAAGGGAAATAGGAACCTTGAAGGTCTCTAAAAACTCCAATGTTGAATAATAATAATGTGCCAAACCAGAATATTCGTGCATAATTGAGTTCCCTATTTATAGAGGAGTAAAAGACATAATTTGGGTATTGGGCTAAAATAACAAAAACTGTCAAAACAGGCCAAAATCTCCATGTCGAGCCTCTGTGTCGATCGACAGGGAGCCTGTCGATCGACACAAGCATCAAGTAAAAATCCAGGTTGTCCTTCATGTCGATTTCCTCTTCCGACCTCCGTGTCGATCGACAGGGAGCTTGTCTATCAACACGCCTGCAATGACCTCCGTGTCGGTCGATAGGGAGCCTGTCGATCGACATGCATGCGCATCTTGAACCTCCTTCTTCTACCTTGCCTTCGATCGACATCCGACCTCTGGTCGATCAACATGCACCACGTCGATCGACACAGAGGTAATGCTTCGAGTTTTTGGCTCGTCTTCTGACTCGATCAACTTTCCGTGTGTCAATCAAACCAGCAACTCTGTGTAACTCGGCTCTTTCATCATTTCACTTCTTATTAGCCCTAAATACCTGCAAAACTCACCACGAAGGGCATAACATCCTCTAAAACAGTTTCATGCACATAAATTAGTAAAAACATAAACTAATTGCACCGAAACAATGAAGAAAAATATAGATAAGTGAGTATAAATATGAGCTTATCAAACCCCCCAAACTTGAATACTTGATTGACCTCAATCAAAGATAAAAAAGAAATGAAATCTCAAGTAGTTGAAGTGCATTGCCTAACAAGATTCATCACAATCAAAGATCGTCAATCCACATCACACAAGCAATTTGAAAGAGATAAGAAATCCATCAACTTCGGAGGCTCACAAGGAAGTGTTTTCGCTCAATCACACAAGTGTTTGGGTTTCAATGAAAGTACTCACAACATGTATGAAGAAATTTCTACCATAGGCTTGCAAAAGTTCTAGAATCTCCACTGCTCAAATGTGCACACAATTCAAGAATTAAAAAAGGACTTTGATAAGGTTGTAATGCAGACTTTTTGTGAAAGGTAGGGAAATATGGTCAAGTGACTAAAAATCAATCATGTTGTACTTTCTGAATCAATCTAAACCACTATCTATTCATCATCCACCCAATTCCTAATATTTTCAACACAAACCAAGGCTCTTTCTCTTCTTTTTTTTTCTTTTCCTTTTCTATTCCTTTTATGCTCTTAAAAATTTTGTTTAATCATTTGAGCTTATAAGGACACAATCATACTCTTTTTTTAGAGCCCAACCTTCTTTTGTAAACCAATTTTTTAACATTTCTTATCCACCTATAACAATTACACTTATTTCACCCAAATCCTATAGACATGATACAATTCACCTTTTTCATGGCACTATCACATAGACAAAATAGAAACACAATGTTTTTCTTAACTCATGGACCAAGAAAGAAAAAGTAACAGGCTCAAAGGGGCTAATCTAGGGATAAAATATCACAAGGGACAGTGTTTGGGATAATTGGCTAACAAAGATGGTCTAAGATCATTTTCTATCCTTGTGCACACTATGCAGTTTCAAAACAGAACAAAAGCAAGTTCTAGAGAAATCAAAACATACATGCGAATCTCACATGAACCAATAAAGGCTTAAATTCTCACTTGGGTTCAAAAAATTTCTTCCGTAGTCAATTTCAATCCACTCAAACATCATGCAAGTGTAAGTTTCAATTAGACCATATCATGCGGGTATTCTACATTCATAGGCAATCAACCACAATTGAAATCAAAACAAACTTATCCTCAATCAATTTCAATCTCAAAATTAGTTCAAGTGGGTTCAAAACTCAATAAAAGTTTTCCTCACAATTTATCCATATTTTTTTTTCTAAAAAAATTTATTGAAAAAGAAATTGGACATTCAGAAAATGGTTAAGATAATATCACAATCTGAAAGTTTGTTCATCAAAATTGAGAATACATCATGTCATTTAATGAATGTGATTCATCTAAGACAAGGTACTGAAATGATCCCTTATGAATCTTTGAAAATAAATAAGTCAAACCTTAGATATTTACATGAGTTTGCTATATTTTAGATGATCATCATTATCTTATGATGTCTAATTTAAGGTACAATGATGGTTTTTCCTTGAATATTTCACTAATAATAGAGCTTATCGAGTATCTAACTTACATGTCCCAACCATTCAAGAGTTTGTGAATGCAGGGATTATTCTAAATAAGAAAGGGAATGATGACATGTCGCGGCTCATAGAAAGTGACACTGAACCTACAACAAATACATGTGATAAACCTCTGCTAAGACTAACATCGACTCCAGAAACTGAGTCTGACAAAGAAGATGACTCTGATATACTTAGGGCACATGCTGAAGGAAGAGAACATCCCCTTAGAATAAATAAGAGTCATTCTACTTCACAGGTAACTGAAAGTGTTGCTGAAAAAATACAAACTCGAACAAAAACACCTATGAACTATCACGAGATGGTAAAATTTATTTGTATGACCTCTATGTTGAACACCATTCATTATATGCCGCTAAATTCCTCTACGTTTAACATTATTCGTTTTAGTTGTTATTTGACTCAATATGAACCTAAGGATATTGTTGAGAATTTGAATGACAATCTCATGTTCGCATCCATTCAATCATATGAACCTAAAAATATTGTGATGATATAAGTTTAGATTAGCAACACAAGTTTATATGTTATTTTAATTATTTTAACATTGATATGTTATTTGATTGATACTTGTGCTTTTAACTTTGTCTTATTTCATATGGATGTTATAAATAACTTTTGAAATGTTGTTAGTGAAAAAATATATGTTAAACAACTAAACGGTTATGAGGATCAACACATATCTGATAAAATCTACAAACTGAATAGGATTTTACGTAAAACACGAGCTCAGTACTCTTTCCTCATCCAATTTATCTTTGGAATCAATGATTTAAGAGACAATGTTTATAAGGCTTTATGTGTTGAGAATATTAGTATTGTTTTTATCATTATCCAAATTTATGTTAATGATTCTGTGTTTGGTGCCTCTGTCATTTGCCTTGATAATCCATTTGATCAATTTATGGCTGATGTGATTTGTATGAGTATGTTACATAAAATACATCTCAGCTGGACAGTATAGAGTAAGTATATCATGCATTCCTAATCTCACTATCTATATTCACCTCTCGGTCCTTCTATCAATAGCTAGACATCTAAATTAATCATCACCTTCTTGGTCCTTAAATTAATCAAGAATTATAAAATAAAAACAGGAATCATGAACCTAATTAATTAATCCTAAACATGCATCCAAAATAATATTCAAATCCTAGATCTTGATATAAATTTAGCTAGACATAAATAATATAAAAAACAATTAAACTGAAATAAACTTGCATTAAAAATAAAAACAGAAATTCAAAATACATAAAGATGAATTCTAAACATCTAACTACATAAATTGAGGTTGAGAAGGATATATGAACTAATAGGGATTGAGGTCCACTGAATAAACTAGTTTAGAGGGTTATTTATAGTGTTTGTATGGGTTTTACAAAGCTGAATTCTATACGAGATAGGAGTAGATTTGATGCATATCTATATCTCGATGTCCTATAATGAGTATATCTTTAATCGTAAGTCTCCAGGGCTTCGAATATGATAAATCTCTTTAATTTTGGCCAAATCTCACCCAATTGGTTCGTGAAAACTTCCAGAAACTCGTCAAAATTACTCGCGTCGATCGACGCACGTCCATGGCAACCGATCTTTGGCTGCGTCGATCGATTCTGCGCGTTCTCACGATTTTGGCCATATCTTTTCATCCCGAACTCCGATTGACCCGATTCCAGTTGAGTTGGAAAGCTAACTCGAATATCTTTCTATTTCTAAGCTCCATTAGCTCAGATTACACGTGTGAAAGAATTCGAGACAGTTCCTTTGAACATCAACTGCTTTCGGTACTGGTTTTCATTGATTTTAGCCTCAAACCTACAAAATATGAGCATGACAAGCGTAATATCCCCTATAAAAAGTTCATGCTCAATTATTGACCTAAAACTAATGCAAATGCAAGAAATAATAAAGAAAACAACGTGATGAGTGAGGCAAAATACGAGCTTATCAGCCACCATCTAAGTACGTTGTAGAGGACTCACCACCATTCACTCAGCATTTCAAGTCACCAGCAACAAGGAGACACACAGCTGCTGAGCTGCAAGCAAAGTTAGCAGAAGAGGAAGCCGCACACAAGAGAGAAGAGGATCGGAAGAAGATGATGGAGTTCAAGGAGCGCATTCTCAGCACATTGGAGAATATGTCATCCAAAGTGGATTGCATAAGGCCTCCGTCTCCAGTCACTACTGAAGAAGAAAGAATTAAAGAGAACAAACTTGCACCAGCAGCAGACGTGGATCCCCATATCACCTCATCTCAAGCACTGACTATCACTGCCAACATACCTACCTCACAGAATCAAATTGTGCTATCAGAGGAACAACCAGCCCTGGAAATTGAGCCCCTGAGCTCCAATACTTATCAGAGGGACCTCCAGCAATTCATCCACACATTGGTAGGACAAGGCATTGAGGAGCAGATGGTGCCGCTCATGCGAGCTGAAGTGACAACTCAAGTAGTCGAGGCAATGGAGGAGCTTCTCCTCTCTCAACAAGACAACTTCGAAACCTTTTCCACCGGACTTTTTGCTATGATCAAAGAGGGGGAAGTGAAGAGGTTAGCAGAAGAAGCAGAGTGACTGAACAAACAAGAAGACATAATCTGATGCCTTGAAGCGAGAAGGAAAATGGAAGAAGACTTGAGTAGGCTACGAGATGAAGAAGAAAAAGTGGAACGAAGGAGGATTGAAGAAAAAGAATGAATCAGAAGAGAAGAGAGAGAAGTTGATGTGGACAACTTCATGAAGGTAACACTCGAGACCTTCAGGAAAGTGAAGAAAACCACCGCTGGCTTCTCAAGTGCTAAAAATACTGCTAATTCAGACTCTTCAACGATCTCTACTCCTTAAAAAGTCTTTTGATGATAAAATAAACATTTTTAAATTTGGGTGTGTATGTTTCCTGTACTTCATCGCAGCATTTTTAATGGAAACTAACCTAGGTTGAAGACAACATCTCATTGTCCACCGCTGAATTAAGTGATATAGCCGAAATTACCCATTCAGTGTAATCAGCAAATTACAAGGATTGCTGATATGTGGGATATGTTCCTGAATGCTGCTTGATAATCATGTTTGAATGTGCTATATGCTTATCTGATTAATGATTCGAAAGCCATTTACTTGAAGCAAAAATTATTAATCGAGCAATACCCTTGATATTTTGAGGGGGAACATTTAGGAATCATACTGAGTCTAAGGGAGTTGAGATGCTGAGAATAGAATTAATAGGAATATGCTGTAATCTCAGTAATCAGCTTTCCCATGATCAATTAGTTAGAATTGAGGCTTTGATCGCACTTAAAAGGGGGGAATTGTTAGGAATATTGTTAGAAATATTGCAACCCCTTGATCTAAATTGCATGTTTATTGGTTTATGTTTTGGTGCATCAAAACTCAGTAGATCTAGCTTCTAGCAACTTAGTATCAAGTTATATTGTAAAAGTCCTATATAAGATACATCTACTCGAGTTGTAATAGAACTAGAAGAAAAGAATAAAAAAGTGCTGAAAGAATCAGCAGATCAGAAGATTGATGGAGACGCCAGTAAAGGCGAGCAAACACGAAGGAATGTTGGACACGCCAAACAAAATGCCGAAGAAATGAAGTAAGGATACTGCGAAACCTTAACGATACTGCTAAAAGGTCAGCAGAACTTAAATAGCCAGCAAACACTCAACAACAATCAAGAAAATACAAAATCGCAAAATCAGAAGGATCTAAATCACAAAGAAGCCCGATGAATGAGAGAGGAGAATAATCAACAGATACAAAGGTGTTTTCCAGATTCAGACTAAAAGATCCATTCTGACAAAGATGACTACAAATAGGAGCTACGCCAATCAAAAATGAAGGAGAACTGAAGAGTCTCTGTGCTTTTGCAGAAAAAGAAAAACAGAGATTGGCGAGCAATCCCTCTAGGGGAGACTTAGAGGTTCGCAAAATTTCATTCACAAAGAATAGAAGAAGAGATCAAAACACTCTCAAGTATACGCGAACTCATCCGAGCTTGAACCAGACTTAAGTTTTTTCTTAAGCTTTCATATTTAAATCTCGAGAGCTCAGAAGTATTACTTTTAAGGTTAACTTTGGGATTCTCTCTATCCTAGAAAGAATCTAGCTGTCACCATTCTCTGCAAGTGTGATTATTACGGGCAACTGCCAAACAAGGAAAGGTTATAGGAAGAACTATAAAACTCCCAGCATCGACGTACAAGAAGAAGGGATGTTTGTCCTCACTCTAAGGAGCGACAAAGAGAAGATTGAAGACCGAGGTGCTTGAAGGTGCGCGCTGACCAGACGAAGGAGCTGCTCAACGTTAGAGGTCAAGTCTGACCTTGTAATCAATCTATAGTGAATTTTCAGTCAAGAGGACTGAAGAGTGGACATAGAACAATTGTTAGAACCACTATAAAACATGTGTTCATTTGCTGTTTTTATTTCATTACGTACTGTTATATTTAAAACCCAACACATCAAATGTTGAGGTATAATCTGCAACAAATCTAACAAATACTCGAGCTTAAACATATTTGAAAATACTTTCTAAGTCATGACCTTAGCAAGATAAGTGCAAGATATTATTGAAAACTTCTGCTGCAAATATTGATACTCTAATTAGGAACCAACAGGCATCCAGTTGAATATGTTCTATCCAGATCCTTGAGCTCGCTCACAATGGCATTGAATCCGACCTCCATTGCCTTGATGGATTCTCCAGGTATCACCTGGAATGATTCGTATTTGTCAACGTATACTTGAAGCTTATTCCTCTTCATTTGATCAGTCTCTTGGCATAGACTGTCGAGGTAGTCCTATACCTCCTTTGCATTATCGAACTGCATTACTTCCCTAACTAGGGCTTCTGGTAAGGAAGAGAAGAAGATTTCATGAGATATCGAGTCGAGTTAATTCCTTCTCTTATCCTCTGACGTTCACTCATTGTATGACTTCTCAACTATTGTTGGACCGTAAGCTTCGAGCGACAGGAGAACCTTCGTGATCTTGATTGGTCCTTGCTCTAGGATTTCGACCATCTCGGGATGGAAGATTTGAAGTTGTATGGTGGCTTTCTTCCTCCACATGGTGTGCTTCTCAGCTGAATATGCCGGGAGCTTTGGAATATTCGTGATGAATATATAATTACCTGTGAGCTAGATAAGAAAAATTGCAAGGAAATGAAGCTAGTCCTAAGAAACTTCAAAGCAATCAGCATGTAAGGACTTAACGCTCTGATACCACTTGTTGGTCCCGAGATCGGAGTTTGTATACGCAGCAGAAATATTAAACATTGCACTTATCCAAACTGGTGATTCAATTGCAGTTTGGTTTGTCAAGCTTGTGTCTTATGGTCAAAGTAGTCTTTAGTCAATTTCAAATTATACTTCAACACATGAGTGTTGAGTTTTAAGATAAAAAAACTGATAAATTGTGAAAGCAATTAACAACAAAGGTTTATAGTGGTTCGGACGCAAAATTCTTACGTCCACTCTTCATACAAAGTCTTGAAATCCACTAAGTGTTGGATTATTGGTTGCTCCCACGATCTATCACTAACTGTTAGATGCTTCGTCCACCAGTCTACTTGTTCACTCGTCCGGTCCTCTATTCATCCATCACTTTTCAGCTTTTTGGAGTGTAGGCACACCACACAGCCTCCTGGTCTCCGGAGTTGAAGTTTTTAAAGTTCTCCCCGGAACTAACTTGCTTGTGGCTAGATGCCCGTAAGAGTCAAAGTACAGATCGTACTTGACTGTTGTATTCTTTCTTGAAGAGAAAGAACACCAAGATAAATAACTCAAGAATAGGAAGTTCTTAGTCTCGTGTTCAGGACGGTGACACACTATAAGCTTGTAAAATCCTCGAACAGTTGAGTACAAAAATTGACAGAGTTTCTGCTCTTTGAAAATTGGTTGTTCGGATGAAGGTTGGTAACCTTTTTCTCTTTGAAGTCCTCGTCTATTTATAGTTGAGGACTCTAAGATTCAAATCTTAGAGCCGTTGTGAGATACATCGGATGTCTGTCACATTCGGTGTTTCTTTTCTCGTAGGTAGGTGATGGTTTTCCAGAAATACTGGAGAAAACTCGCACCTGCTCCTGCTTTTTCTAACTTGAACGTTGACTGTTCAACTTTGTGTCAAATCGGCTCTTTAGTCAGTCCGAGGAATCAAGACTGGGGTCTTGAGTTCGTAGACATTAAGGAATCTTCAATCCATTAGGTCTAACTCTGTCATCATAATTCCTCGGATGATTCTTTTTGTCTATATGTGCGGGGATTGGAAGTTGAGAATCCATGCATGTATCATCAATCTGGCAAGTCCATGCTCGCTGACGTCGTTGATCCCCAAACCAGCAAGTTTGATATTTTGAACTAGTGAGTCCAGATTGATCAGCGTTCCATACTGATGTATTCCCAAACTTGTCAGTTCCAACTGATGGGACTCAAACTGGTCAACTCCATACAGAACTTTCAGTTTGTCTAAGTCTTTTGCGCATCCACAGGCTAATTCTTCAATCTTACTTCGATCAGTCTCAATTACAATTCGATAAAAAGACCTTACAAGACTTTACATTTAAAATTAAATTGTGGCTAATCTAGAGACACTTCTAGACTGATTATGTTCCTTTAACCCACCAAAACAAAACCAAATAGGAAAATGAAATTTCTAATATTAAATTTCCTAACCTGTTACTCGTGCGTATTATGAATTAATATATAATTGTATACTGTAGTGTGATACTACGTATCACATATCAATAGTATAAACTATCACAACATATTATACAACTATAAATAATTAAAAAATTATTATGAGGTCAAGATTTAAATAGCACAAAACTATATATTGTAATATCAAATTAAATAATTACTCGTTTAAAAAAAATATAGTATAGTATTTAATATAACATTAAAATCATGAATTTATTGATTATTTTGGCAATTTAAAAAAAAATTGGAATGCAAAGATTACTCAATCACTTATAACAGGGGAGTTTTATTTTAAGAGTTTTTGGTAAGGAATTAATTTTAGGGCATTTTATTACTTTTATATTTATATTTTTAATAATTTAATTATTAATCTAATAATTAATATTTTTTTATCATTTAGCACTACCCGTGAGAAAAATACAATATCACTTTTCAGGCCTGTAGAGCCAAAGAATTGGATTGGCAAATGGCAACTATATAGTCCCAAGTTCAAGTCTGGGAAGAACTCCAGATATATGAAGAAGAGGAAGAAGGTAAAGACGATTTATTATATTTCTTGCTTCCAAAACTGCTAAAGATTTCTATGGAACATGTAGGGTGTATGTTTAATTAAGGTTATAAAATTAAAAAAAAATCCCAAATAAATTCACAAATATAACTGCAACTAATCTAAATAAGTGCGAGTGAACCCCTCTAATTCGCGTGGGAAGGTGGCTGAGTGAGTGGCATATCACAACTGACTCTTCCTTTTCCTGGAATATGGAGCCCTTAAATATTCAAACAATAATGTCTCTCATATTCTTCATCTTCCTCAAGCGTTTAACATATAAGTTTCCTATAAATTGAAACATCTTATAGAAAGTTCAAACCTACTAAAAGACCATAAAGCCGCAAGGCTGTTCGAAAACAATGACTTCGCTTCAAGTTCCAGACGATGTTGAGGGTGATTAGCGAATATGAACTCATCTCAAACACATATTTGCAACTATTTGATTTAAACTTTTTTTTATCAGAATTTTCTTTTTTGTTTTTTGTAATGCTCTCCGCTTCTTCTTCACTGCCTTCTTTTCTTCTTCATGAATGCCTAGATTAAAACATTATTTTGTTTGTGTATTTGTGATTTGTTATTATGTATTTATCCGATGAACTGCCTAGAATTATTCAGAAGTCGACAGAATTTACCCTGTCTAACTTGATTCTCCATTGCGTTTAATATGATTATCTTTTTTATTTTTTCAAACATGACAGAATTTACTATGGAAACAAGAGAGACATCGCCAGCACACTGTCTGACTGCAATCAAATCTTTTTCGTTGCTATCGACGCATGGCATTTCCAAAGTAGAAGCAACAGAATTCGATGCCGGAGAATACAAATGGTATGTTGAGAGACAATCTTGAATTCCCGAATTTACAGAACACGTGATGGCGAATTATGGGCATGGGCTACAGATGAGCGATGATTTTGCATGTATGTGGTTGATTGCACGGTTGTAAAAAATGGATTTGAGCCATGAGGCGGAAACCTAGAACCTAATAGAGTTTTTAGCTTATCAAGAATAATAATAAACCAATTTGTAATTCAAAAACCTGTCAGAGTTATAGTAAACAAGATACATTCCAACAAACATAAAAAAGTAGATTCTTGAAATGTAGTAGTTAAAAATCATAGCTCTCCATCATCTTAAATTAAATCATGTAGAGTAAGTTATGATACCGAGACTTCATTAGTTGTGTTGATGTGTGTCTGAGGGCCTGACCGAGACTTTATTTTTGTTTGATTGCATTAGTTGGGAATGAAGGAGCTTCTTAGAATTAGTTTATTGTTTTTATTTTTAAAAATAGAATTAGTTTGTTGTTAAATGAGATATCTTTCTTCAATATATATGTGACAGGAAACTTATTATCTATCCTAATGGGGACGACAAGGTAAATGAAGCCGACTATATTTCTGTGTACTTGTCCATGGTTGGAACTGCTTCCCTACCTGCAAACTGGGAGTTCAACGCCATCGTCAACTTCTTTCTCTACAATCACACTTCAGATAACTATCTTTGTTTTCGAGGTACATTACATTTTGTTTTCTCGTATGTCAGTAATTCCTTTTAGTAAGTATATTTTGTTGAATCTTGATCAGGAAAAGCACGGCGATTTCATGCTATAAATTACGAATGGGGAATTAGCAAGTTGATTGCTAAGACATGTTTTACAGAACCATCTAGTGGATACCTTATCGATGACAAGTGCGTGTTCGGAGCTGAAGTTTTCGTCATTAAAAACCAGCAAGTCATTGAGAATGTGTCTGTGCTTACTGTAACAGATCCATATAAGCGTGAATGGAAGATTTCAGAGTTCTCCAAACAACAAAATATTTGGAACACTCAAGTGTTCAATGTTGGAGGATTTAAATGGTACAGTTTCAATCCTTGGCTTAAATTTCTTTCTTGGTTGATACTTGTAGGCATTTATTCCTTTAACTGAATTAGGAATATTCAACTGCATCCAAATGGAGATTCGAAAGCAGAAGGCCGTTATATCTCCATCTTTCTCAACTGTTTTGATTTTGGTGCTCATAAAAAAGTTAAGGCATCCTGCCTTTTCATCATCAAAAACATTCTCCAGAATCAGGAGAACCACTCCAAGAAAGGTAACTAAATAAGTGGCAACTTCGATGTAGAAGGATGGACGTACAGCATATATCTTTGAGGTTTTACTGACTTGCAAAAGTCTGCTTTTTCTCTGTTGCAGTATCACGGTGGTTTGCACCTTCTGGATCCAGTGGTTGGGGGTACTCTCATTTTATGGCTATCGGAATTGATAGGGAAGGCTTATTTATTAATGACTGTTGTGTTTTGGAACTACAACTCTCCGTGGAAGCTACTCTGGAGGCCATTAAAATATGATTCAGTTTTTTTGTCCAATTTGTTTTTGTTAAGAAAAGAACTAAACTCATGGAGCTTGTCTGTTTATGTTTTCTCTCGCTTACATCTTTAACTTCTTGTTTTATATAATAAACACTAAAAATCAAGTTTGTTTTATCTGATTTATCCACAACCAATTAATCTTCCATTTGTTGTAACAATGAATTAGTTTGTTGCCTGTGCCATGTATAAATTATATGTATTTTAAATATGTAATAATAAAATATTAAAATTCTGATAAGGTCTAATTCAAAATTTAAATTTGTCAATTCAATTAGAGTTTGTGCTTCAAACTACAAGTCATCACAATTGATTTACGATCTTACTTACTCCATCAATTCTTGCACACATTTCTCATTTTTGTCTCTCATTGCACATCTCTCATTGCACACATTTCGCCATCAATTCTTGTCTCTTTCATACACATATTTAGAAGTTGTATTTTAAATCCTCTCATTTTGTGTCTCTCTTATTAATTTTAGTTTTATTATATATTCACAGCATTATAGATATAGGTATTTATTCTAAATATTAAAATAAATCATCTTCGTAACAAATCTTACCTGTCCGTATAACACAATAAATTTCTTGAATTTTTTTTTTTTTTTTTTTTTGCATAATATTAGAACTTGGAATTACTTTGAGATTCTTAATTTTTTTCACATCTATATTTGTTGTCTTTTGTTTTTTCTCTATCTCAATAAACATAATACATTTCATCGGCATCTATGCCATGTCTTATTCACAAACATTCATTTCAACTTTGTCACTTATTTCTCTACATCTTACATACACTTTAGTGTATTATGAAAATTTTATCTTAATTTGGGTTTATACATACTCTTTTAGTTCAAAAAATTATATGATAAGAATTTTAAAAAACAAACAAAACGTATCTTGATTTATTCCAATTTCATATGTAGAGCAACATGTTGCAGTTTAATATTAAAACTCAATTAAATTTCGATTTTAAATATTCTAATTGAGTTTGAAATAACTTTTATCTTTTTTAGTTGTATGATAGTCTTGTCAAAAAAACTCATTAGTAAAAAAGTTAATTTGGTATTGAATTAGATGTTAAATACTTATATGTTAATAGTTTGCATGATTGTTTTTTCTTTAGCTTAATTTCTTATATTTTGGAAACAACATCATTTGTCTAAAATTTTACTTTTAATTTTTGGGGTTTTGTTTTATTCCTTAATTCTCTTTTTTCTTATTATTATTCTTGCTCCCCTGTTTGATCGTTTGGCCTATTTCCACCCCTACTCTCATCCCTTTATGTGCTTTCTTTAGAAGTGGAAATAGGCTAAGTCGGGTTGAACTTTAGCTTAGTAGACTTAGACCTACTATTAGTGAAAGAGACTTGAGTCTGACCTATTACTTATAATAGGCCTTTATTAGACCTGACATTTTAAAGGTTAAGTAGGCCTACTTTTTTGTATATTAAAAGTTTAGTTGAGGTTACTTAATATTTATAAATATTTTATATTTCTTAAATTATAATAATATTATAAAATTTCAATTGGAAATTATTGGTCCCGAAATCAGAGAGCAAAATTGTGCAGCGAAAGGTTTGAATATGCAGCGGAAGTAAATAATAACAGTTGCACTTGTTTGATAAAACATAGTATAGTCAGTTTTGTGTGTAGAAGACTTAAGCTTAGGTCTGTTCTGGTTAAGTCAGTTTTACAGTATATACACTTCAATAATTAGACAAATATTGAAGATTTCAAAAGTCAGTTTGTGAAACAGAAAAATAGAGCAGGAGTAAAAGTAAAGCAGTAAAGAACACACAAGATTTATAGTGGTTATGATCTCAATATCCTACATCCACTCTTCAGACCAGATAATTCATTAAGTAAATACAAGCCTCCTTACGATCTATAAGCAGCCCGTCGGCGCCTCCAGCCTTCGGTCAGCTGTAGCTCGCCTAGGAACTCCTTGCAGATTCAGTCTTCAGGTTGAAGTGAGAACGGCGCCCCGCAGCCTTCTTCCCGGTGGTTAGATGTTTATTGTTCTTCCTAGAACTCAGGTGGTTGGCATACGCCCATGAGAATCAGAATTCCAGACTAGAAAACTGATTGCTATGATTATATCTCAGAAAGATATATTCACCAAAGAAGAGCTTCTTCAGCTTGAGAGCTTCAGCCTCGTGCTAGGAAAAATTAGCACGGTGTATAACTTGAGTCAGAGACTCAAGTCTCGTGTTAGAAAACATGGAAACTCAGAGAGTTTGAGAGATGGCCTAGGAGAATACCCTTTGTCGTGTGAAGATTTTCAGATTTCGTAACCGTTTAAGGTTGAAGGACTGACCTTTATATAGAGAGATCCTTCAGCATTTTGAATTTCTATTCATTAGACACATAAATCTAGACGTTAGACTCACGAATTATATTGTTCAATCGTAGCCCATGCCTTAAGTCTTCTTTCTGCGATGATCTGCGTTGTGATAAGCTCATTATTTTACTCGCTTATCTATATTATTTCTACTATTTTATGTAGTTTTATTGAGTTTATATATATATTCTATGCATGAGTCTATATTAGGTGGTATTATGCGCGTTTTGGTGTTTTTGTAGTTTTAGGCCTAAATTCACTTGAAAGTCGTTCCGAAAGCAGTGACTTGTAAGAGTAGCAGTGAAGATTTCTTCCACAAGAGGAATTTGGGCTATTGGCGCATGGCAATGGATGATTGTAGGATTTTTCCGTGAACCGAATCACCAAAACCAAACTGAACC
>JAPKLW010000682.1:111795-169462 GCA_026898455.1 Plectranthus barbatus
ATCTACACTATCCAAACAGATGTACTAGACTGTAGGAATTGAACTGATTTGCTTATCAGATTGACTAATTTGGTGTACTTTGAGACCGAGCGGAGATAGTCACTAATTAGTAATCTAGGTTATATTTGCCAAAAAAGGAAATATAGCATTGTTGCAGTATTCCACCTGTTCAATTAATTGATTCCTACATGTTATCCATAATAAGAATTCTTCCCTAGAATCTGTGTTCCTTCAAATTTGCTTTCAAAACATCTTTAATTTTCTGTATTGTCATCTTTATTTTCTAAGTCAAAACCCTGATTTTCTGTTCACTCAAACAATGAATCTTAGGATCATAGCTAGTACATAGGATAATTTTCGCACACAATTCCCCTGGATCGATAAATTTAGGGTTTATAAATTTATTTGCCGTTGTTATTATAATTAATCTATTAGAAATAACAGTGATCATATTGATGTGTCAGTGTAATATACACTAACTTTATGTCAGACTAATTTTCAGCCCGAGGATCCCAATTTGGATAACCTTGTACTGACTTGCACTTGGGCATATATGAATGCCTAAGTTCAACTGAGCTTCGATATCTTTCGAATACCTCAAGTTTTAAAGGTAGATGCTCTTATATTGACTTTCCAAGGTCAGTACAACTTAGCCCTCATACGGACTTCCCAAGGTCAGTATGGTAGACCCTCATACTGATTGTCTACAATAACTATGTAAAACACCCTCATACTGATTTCTCCTGATCAGTATGGAAAATCGTCATACAGACTTCTCCTAGTCAGTACGGGGAAGCCCACATACTGACTTCTCTTGGTCAGTATGGATGGACCTTAAACTAGGTGCTCCAGCTTAATTTTGGTCAAGGCTAAACTTGGTTAAAACCAAGTTTCAAGGCGTGCATGAACTCAGTTCTTGAGCATTCTCCTTTACTCGGTCTTCAGCCTAAGTTCTATTACAACTCGATAGATCTTATACAAGGATTACAATATAGAACTCTAGAAACTGAAAAACTGACTAAGATGACTTACAATCTTAGACCCACCAAAACACAAAAAATAAGAAATGATTTCTCTAACAAAAATCCTAATAATTTCCCTCTTTTTGGTGTGGTCAAAGCCATATTTAACCTAAACTGATGAGGTGTGGATAACTTTTGAGTTTTTAAAGTTTCGGCAATTTGCCACATAAACTCATAAAAGTTCCCCCTCAAAGTCAGCTTTCTGCTTAAGATCTTCTCCTTTTAAACTTGGAGAGATATTGCTCGATTCAAGTCAATTTAGAGAAAGTTAAAACTTAAATGTGAGAGATTTAGAAGCCTGCTAATTACATTGGTGTGTGTAAGTTCAACGTATGAAGAACGAAGACCTTTTTGGACAAAAAGAGATTGTCATCAACAAGTTAGTTTACCTTTTAATAATTTTCATTACAAGTACTGAGATAAACTAACAAAAAGAAACCTATTACATAACTATTAATAAGTATATTTTGTCGAATCTTGATCAGGTAAGGCATAGCGATTTCATGCAATAAATTACGAATGGGGAATTAGCAAGTTGATTGCCACGACATGTTTTAGAGAGCCATCTAATGGATACCTTTCCAATGACAAGTGCGTGTTTGGAGCTGAAGTTTTCGTCATTAAAAACCAGCAAGTCATCGAGAATGTGTATGTGCTTACCAAAGCAGATCCATATAAACGTGAACGGAAGATTTCAGACTTCTCCAAACAACTAAATATTTGGAACTGTTGGAGTAGTCTCAGTATAACTCGAGGAGTTGATCGAGTTGGATAGATATGGAAAAGATATGGTGTATATCTTGTTTCCTTGTTGAACAGGATTTATACTTATCAGTATAAGATTTGGATAGGAATAAATCTAATTGAGATAGATTTAGATTTTCATATAACTTACCATATCTAGGTTTTATATTCCTTATGTGTTTAGGAATATCTCCCTATAAATACCCCTGCTCCCCACCAATTTTAATTGTCCATGATTGTCATACTTTGTATTTTCTTCACCATAATAATATCATCACCGAGGAGGTTTGAAGTGTGGATGTAGAGCATAGCTCGAACCACTATAAATTATTGTGTTCTTTATTTTCTGTTAGTTATTTGTGTCGGTAATTGCTTCAATTCACAACAAATTGGTGTGGTGAACGTGGAGGAGGAAGAATTGTGATGGGTTCAGCCAAGTTCGAGGTGGAGCGCTTCACGAGATCGAATGATTTCGGTTTGTGGAAGTTGAATATGCAAGCACTGTTTGTACAACAAGGCTTGGACGGTGCCTTGAAGGAGTGGCTGGGTCACCCGACACGATGATGGAGCAACAGAAGAGAGATACACTAGCGAAGGTGCATAGTGCGCCGATTTTGAGTCTCAGAGATACGATGTTGAGGAAGGAGTCGAAGGAGAAAACGGTAGCGGAAGTATGGACCAAACTGGAATCCTTATATATGAAGAAGTCTCTGGCGAATCAGCTCTATCTTAAACAGTCGTTGTATTCGTTAAGATGCAAGAGGGAAGACCGATCAACGAGCAGATCGACGAGCTCAATAAGTTGATCCTCGATCCGGCAAATATCGATGTGGCGATAGGTGATGAGGATCAGGCTAAAAAATGAAGTAAATCGTATTTATGTAAAAATAAAGTAAATCGGGCTAAAAATGAAGTAAATCGGGCTTAAAATGCAGGTTGTTGTTTGTGTTTGAATATTTTTACAATTTTAGCCTTTAAAGGCTAAAACTGCAGGACATTGGAGCAAAAAAAGCCGCGTTTTTTAATTTGCTGAGAATGAATCCTGTTCGTCGATTTGATGAGATGGACGCGCGAGATCTATTCTTATTTCTCATAGTAACTCCTATTCTCAACTGATCACTACCCTATAGGGAAAACCGTTAAATATATCCCTAACTATGCTCAATTATGGAAATTTGTCCCAGTTATTTTTTATTATGTAAATATATCCCATTGTTTACTTTTTTATGTTAAAATGTCCTCCATACATAATGGTGTTAGTTTTACGCTGACTCACCCGTTAATTGCTTACATGGCAATTTTGTGTAGGAGATTTTTTATTATTATTAATCTGACTCATCACCATACAAATTAATAAAATACCCAATACACACGGATTGAAATTATTCTCTCACAACCCCTCTCTTCTAAAACTAAAAAACCCTTTTTTATAATAAAATTCGCAAAAACTGTTGCGCTTCTCATCCCCTAAAAACCTTAAATAGCAAACTCATTAATATTATAATTTTTTTAGAAATCTTCTCACTCTCTCCTCTTCTAATATTATTGGTTGTGGTCCCTGAAACATTGGTGGTATTATTCAATCTCAGAGGTACTAAAAAAAATTGGTGGTGCTATGCTGTCAAAATTGAAGGTAATTTTTTATTTTAATGATTTAGATATTTTTAAGTTTATGATTAAACTATCAACATTGTAATTCTTTATATTTATAATTTAAAGTTAATATTTTATTGTCATATTTGAATGTATCTAGTAATTTATGAAGTTAATTCTTTTTTTTTTTTGGTACTTTTTTTGTGCTTACATTAATGAGATGACAAAAGTTTTTATTTTTTAAGATTATCAATGGGGATTACTTAGTTTCTTTTATTAATTACCATTTGATGTTTTTGTTATATCTTAAATATTTATGAATTGATTATACAGAAAACTATGCAACGAATATCTTAACATAACTAGACAAGTAATTACTTTTTAACTTGGTTTAGAATCTATGCATTAATAAAAAGATAACAAGATTAACATGCCTATTCAGCGGAATACTTTTTTAAGGTGCATATGCTTGTAATTATTTGAACTGATGCATTAAACAAAGATTATTAGATTTAGTTTATTGAAAAATTAATTTTGATTATTTTTTGTTGAAGGTTAATTGTTAATGGGTGAAAAATATCAAATGAAATAGAAAGAAGAAAAATCATAGAAAAAACACTTGAGGTGTGTTTTATTGTATTAAATGATGTTTTTGATACAATTTGATACATATTGAATGTTGTAGAATCCTCCCCTCCTCTTCAATGAGAGGAGTTATTTATAATAAATGAAAAAGATTAATATCCCTTCATGAAAAGAGACATCCTTTGGTGAATGACTTCTTTGAAAAGTCATGTCCCTTGAGCTGAAACACCTCTTCGAACTGCAGCTCCTCAAACTAACATGGTTCTTCAAACGGATAGCCTCGGCTCGAAAGTATTTCGGCTCATAAGTAGTTTGGCCAGAAGCACTTCGACCAGAAGTAGTTCGGTCCAGAAGTAGCTCGGCCAGAAGCGAAAGCAGTTCGGTCAGCTTTGAGCTCGGTCAATCTTGAGTTCGGCCAATTAGAGTTCGTTCAATTTGAGTTCGAACTCGAAATTTGTGTTATGCCGAACAGCTTGCCTTAGCACCTTTATTTTGAATTTTTGTGCTTCTTCTTTGGGTTTTCTTCTTTGATGGACTCCAAAATGGGCTTCCTCATTTTTGGGTGATAACGATAGCCCCCCGGCTCTCGTCCGAACTTCTTTGGAGTTCGGCAAAGCCGAAGTATTTGGTTTCTTGACTTAGAGCAATTCATTTTCCTGCAAAAAATAAAAAAAGCAATTTTTCCCTACTCCGAACCGTGGCTCGGAGATGTTTAGGAGAAAGATCATTCCTGTATCGAGAGGCATAGCTCGACGAAGTTTAGGAATGCTTTTTATTTCAGGATATCTGCGAAGCTAATAGTTCGACTTATAATTATCCCCAAGTCCGTGGCTGGCTAGGCCCGACCTGTCTATAAATTGTACTTTGCAGGATTTAGATACTGAAATGCAAATTATTTTGACAAATCAGACGGGGAGCGACCCCGGATCTCTTGAAAAATGTCGAAACACCCTAGCTGTTTCTTGGGCTATCGTTCCGGTTTCATAGTCTTCGAGGAACTTTGCGGACAGAAGAATCTATGACTTCGATATCCTAAATTCCTCGGATAAAATGGGCTGACCCTAGCCGAGGGCTCACTTTGCCTAGAAAAAGCTTTCGCTTTACGTCCGAACAACTTTCGTGTTCGAACTGAAATAAGGATCGAACAGCTTTCGTGCTCAGACCATTACTTCATCATCATCTTTTTTGTTTTTTTTAATGAGGTTTGAACAACTTTCGTGTTCGAACTCATTTCTCGAACAACTTCTTGTTCGAACCAATTTTAGTTCGAAATGGCTTGTTTGAACTTTTTTTTTAGATGGTTGCTTTGAGCAACATCTTTAGTGCTTTGCGTAGAAACCCCTGTCATGGTAAGCAACATACACAAGATATTAATTTGAAAGAGTATTATGAGTAAAAAAATTTACGCTCAGTGATAAAGTGCTTCGAGCTCGACACTCCTTCGACTTGGAGGTGCTTCGAACTTGAAAATGGAAGCGGGTGCTTCGAGCTAAATATCAGATTCTTCAGTTCAAACTGTGAAGTAGTTCGAACTATGAAGTAGCTCGAACTCTTAATTCATTTTGAGGAGTTTCTTTGTCATTTAGATCGCCCTTGCATATAATAATGTTGTATCCAAATGGCAGTTGACATACTTAAATGACATAGCATCATTGTGATGAAAAACTCTTGTAAGTGAATATTTTGCTCAAATTTGCTTTTTCAAATGCAAGTAAATATGTTAAAAAGAGCAATAAATTTAATATTGAGAGACTCAAGACATAAAAGAATACTTAGCTTTGGAATTTCTCTGCTCCAAGCCCCTCAAATTTATTGTTCTTTTAAACTTGAGTCGAGGGGTGTTTCAAGCCACAAAGCAGGATGCTTTGAATTCCACTCATTAAAATTATTAGATTGTCTTGGAATGAGTAGTGTACCTCAGCGAAGGGTGCTTCGGAAGAGATTGTGGATATTTGAAAGAGATCCATGACATTACTTCATTTGTGGTAGACCAGAAACCATTCATCCCTCTGAAGGTTTTCCATATTGTTGGTGGTTGCACACTTTTTTGGGAGAGTGTTCGTGATGTATGACGTATGATGATTCGAATCATAGAAGCAAGCGGCTTCAAATTCGAAGAGTCCCATTTAATTGAACGTCCACATTTCAGACTTCGTTCTAACATCTGAACAGGCATTCCATCGGTTGCTTTGATCTTCTTATTATTCCTAAAGTTGAAATAGTCGGACGGATAGCACTTTCATCAATTTTCCCAATTCATTAATCAAGACGGAAAATGAAAAATATTTAGGGGTTCAGGGGTGCGGGCTTCGAACGGCTCCTTGCTCGAACAGACAAGAGTGCTTCGTTTCTGGACGAGATGATAGTTCGAAGGCAGCTTTTATTCACGACATCCTATTTTTGAATCGGTCAGCCAAATGACATGTCTTGTGGGGTAGGAATATGCATTTTCTTTTTATTTTGAGTTTATCCGAGAATAAGTTTCCTCTCTGAATTTCCTTCCAAAATCTTCATGATGCGGGATTTGCTGCATTCTTCGTACTTCAAGGATCAAGGCCGCACTGCGAGCGATCGAATCGGCATTAATTGAAATGATCGATTCGATCTTTTTGCAGTTTTCATCCCGACACATGGGGCTCGTCGATAAATTAGGACTAGATTGAAATTCATTCTTGTGGGCTGAAGAACCACGCCTGCTCTGCGTTTCAAGTCATCTTCTGTGGGCAAGAGAAATAGATTTTTATTTCAACTGCTTGTGCGTTATCAGATTCTCTGTTTCCTTTTTTAAGAAACAGGGCCGCGATTGTTCGCATCTGACACCCTTCAGAGATTTGCATATATCCCGGTTGGCTTTTTGATTCCATTTCAATTTTAGGATGACAATGGCGAAGTTTCCCATGATAGTCGGTGCCGAAGGTGCAGTTCCATGGTAATTTCTCTCCTTGTATAGATTTGATTCTATATAGTAGGGGCTATGTTACATTCTCTATTTTTTCACCTGGGAGGCACAACGATGAGAATTCCCGTGGTGATGGCGAGTCGAGATTTCTGCAGCACATCCACAAATTGAATAACTCGAGCACCTTTTCAAATTCAGATATTTCAATGCTTCGACCACTTTACGAGTGACTCGAACTCTAGTACTTTGTATATGATTGCAGATCTTGTAATGTAGCCCCTTCACATGGTGCCGAGATGCCTCTTTAAAGTAACTTTTTCAGGTCGGATTTTTCGCATTCAGTGCCTTCTTTTCATTGACAAAGATGGTGATGCGGTATTCCTGGAGGCAGGGGTCGTGATGCCGACGTTCCGCAATGATTTCACTTTTTTTTCAATGAGTTTCTCATTCGAGCAACTCATGTGTGAACAAACCGTCGCGAGGAAAATTTGCGCAGAATTTTCCTCCCGATTAGTTTTTTCTCTTGCTTCAAATTAGTTGTAATTTAGAGATAAAATGTTTCATCCTTCATCGGTCAATCTCTTCTTCGGACTGCATTTGAAGAATCGCCTTTCCCTTTCATAACCGTTGTTAAATATCATATTGGAAGGTGCTCTTTTTCATCCAATTCTTTGTCTATTCACGCACCTCCCTTTTTTTTTTACTAAAGAGCCCCCTAACTTTCAGGACTTCTGAAAAGCAGATCTTCCTTCATCGGATGACGATAGTTCGATCGGTGTAAGACAAGGATACAGGTATGATCAGACGAGCCCCCTATTCTTTATCTATTCACGCCCCCTATTCGACTTGCAAGCCCCCTCCATAACTAGTTCAGAGAACTTGAACTTTTCAATTTTCATATAGGTTGATATGGTGGTGCACAGCCGACTTCCACAATTCCTTGCAATCCGTATGCAGATAGCTTGTCCACATGTCCGAGGAAATCAGCCAAATTACGACATGGATTTTGCAAACCACCGCCGATAGGACTTGGTTCAAATGATGCTGTGAAGGGCGGTCGATTTGGGCGGTTATCAGCCATGCTCTGCACTGTCTTCTAGTCGGATGTCGAGAGTGCATTTTCTTAAAAGTGGGCAAACTCGAGGCGGTTGCCTTGTGAAATCTAACGAATTTCACTTTTTGGGCGGATGAACTAAAAGTTTTTTTATAGTGATGCAATCCTCGGGGCGGATCAACGCGTTCCTCCTATCATAACCGTTAACATTTCTAAGATTCTTTTGTAAAAACCAAAACTCCATGCAAAGAAGCCAATCATCAGTAGATAAGAAGAAGTTGATTTTTTTTCCTTATACAAACTTCATTTGGTCTCTACGGGTGCAGTGCTAGAAACTGCGTATCATTTGAGCCGATGCTTCAGTAGTTCTCTCTCTTTTCCAATAGCCCCTTGTGTCAGGATCAAGCCGTGATGTTTGTTTAAAAGAGAAACCATGATGACTCCAAACGGTTCCCTCGCAAGGAAAGTCTTCGCATCCGCGTTTTGAATTATCGTTTGATCCCGAAGCATTAATTGAAATCTGCAAGTTTAAATCTGTAGTGTCAGTGCTCTTTTATTTACATAGCCGTTATGAAATGAAGCGTTAAAGACTATGCTTCGTCCTTCCAATTTGTGTTGGATTAGTTCCTCAATGGTTGACAAATACCGATAGATCCATCCACGCATGCAAAATGCCAAAGGATATAATGTAAGATTGCATATTAATTTCTTTTATAAGTCGGGTACATTGGCCATTAACCAAATTTGATTTGTTATGCAAGAAGGTGGAATTTTGAGAATTTGACAACCTGAGATTTTGAAATATTTCGAGACATACGCCTCGAATTTTACTAGGAATTCTGTTCTTCGATTTTTCCTTCTTTCCCACAGACGGCGCCAATTGTTAATGGGTGAAAAATATCAAAAGAAATAGAAAGAAGGAAAATCATAGAAAAAACACTTGAGGTTTGTTTTATTATATTAAATGATGTTTTTGATACAATTTGATACATATTGAATGTTGTAGAATCCTTCCCTCCTCTTTAATGAGAGGAGTTATTTATAATAAATGAAAAAGAGTAATATCCCTTCATGAAAAGAGACATCCATTGGTGAATGACTTCTTTGAAAAGTCATGTCCCTTGAGCTGAAACACCTCTTCAAACTGCAGCTCCTCGAACTAACATGGTTCTTCAAATGGATAGCCTCGGCTCAAAAGTATTTCGGCTAATAAGTAGTTCGGCCAGAAGCACTTCGACCAGAAGTAGTTCGGTCCAGAAGTAGCTCGGCCAGAAGCGAAAGCAGTTCGGTCAGCTTTGAGCTCGGTCAATCTTGAGTTCGGCCAGTTTGAGTTCGTTCAATTTGAGTTCGAACTCGGAATTTGTGTTATGCTGAACAGCTTTCCTTAGCACCTTTATTTTGTATTTTTGTGCTTCTTCTTTGGGCTTTCTTCTTTGATGGATTCCAAAATGGGCTTGCTCATTTTTGGGAGGATGTATTGTTATGGCCATGGATGAGGATGTGACAATGCATGCATGTGAAGATCTTATTAATATAGAAATTACCCATGGAGGCACTTTTAAGGGTGAGCATTGCTATCTTGGAGGTAAGACAGATGTCAAGGAAATGGTTGATTGGATGCTCTTTGACTTTAAAAAATTAAGTGCATTCATTAAATCTCTAGGATACCACAATATGTTAAAATGTGCTTTTAGAGTCGTGAGTGATGTTGAGGGTTATATGTTTTTTGATGGTGATGACGGTTACGATAATGAAGTGTATAACCATGTTGATTTTGAGAAGTCTATCTTGAACATTTATGCTCAATGTCTGAATGATGATTTAACTAAATCTACAAAAATCGATGGCAAGAGTAAGAGCAAGAGCAAGAGCAAGATTGTCTTTTGTTCGAAATTCGGGATTTACTTGTGTAAATTCTCGTAACAAATGTTTATTTTCTCAAATCCGAATTTTGGTGAGTGAAAAATTAAACAAACAGTTGGAACATTATGGTGTATGGAATGGTTTAACATATATATGATGTCCTTAACTTTTTGGACAACTAACACGAGAGTGTTGGACCTGTTGAACACAAGGATGTTGGACTTGTTGTTCGATCTTGTCAATCACCAGCATGTTGGACATGGACTTGACTTCGTTTAGTTAAGTTCCTATGATGTGGCTGATGAGTCAGCATATATGTTTTGAATTCTGGACTGTTTTGGTCACATGTTTTGCATTCTAGACCGTTACGGTCAACACCATAATGTCAATCATTAACTTCAGCATGTAATTGTCCAGACTTGATGTCTGAGGTTATGACTGCTTAGACTTGATGTCTGAGAGTGTAACTGTTGAGGTTGTAACGTCTTAGACTTGATGTTTGAGAGTGTAATGGTGTCAGACTTGATGTTTGACTCTGTAACTGTTGCTAGACTTCATGTCTGAGTCTGTAACTGTTGTTAGACTTCATGTTTGAGTCTGTAACGGTTGTCATGTCATAAATGGCAGACATGCTCCCTCATGTGTTGAAGCCTATAAATAGGAATCTCTAGGTGCATACAATTTTTTTATATTTTTAGCTCTCAGCTGCAAACACTCTGCCAAAAACTCTCTCTAAAAATTGTCCAACATCACCGGTCAATTTAGTCAAAACTCCGTTTAGTTCGCCGTAGCTCGTTTGACTGCAGTGCTGCCTCAACCGAGACGAAGCCGTTTTACCTTTGGGGACAACCCGCCTAAATCCGAGCACTACGGTGGCGTAATTGTCTTGCGAGAAGAGGACTACTCGACTCGGCTTAAACACTATTTTGTTTGTTATCCCTTCATACTTGAACATTGTTCTGGTTGTCATTTCTTTGCACTTTAACACCGTAGTGTTTGTCTTTCTGTGTACAACACTGATGTGTTCGTGTGTTCTCAGACACCGTACTACAACAATCGCAAGACAATTAATTTACAATCTGAGATGGCTTCTAGTAACGATGGTGGAAACAGCGTGCCTCCCTATGATCTGAATGCACCGCAATTGAACCAACGTCCTCTCCCTCCCAACGCTCAAGCGGAGAAGCCCTCCAAGTTCACCGGTGTTGATTTCAAGACGTGGAGGCAAAAGATGTTGTTCTACATCACAACGTTGGGGCTAGCCAACTACTTAAGGGAAGATAAGCCCGAGTGCGCTGATGATGAGCCGGACCGGAACAAGCGTGTCGCCTTCGACAATTGGTGCCACGGGGACTTCCTCTGTCAGAATTTAATTCTTAATGCTTTAGTAGATCCCTTGTATGTTGTATACTCAAATGTAACAACATCAAAAGAACTGTGGGAAATGCTAGAGAAGAAATACCAAACAGAGGACGCGGGTACTAAAAAGTATGTCGTGGCCAAGTATTTGTTGTACCAGATGGTAGACAATAGGTCAGTTGTAGAACAAGTGCAAGAATTTCAAATGATCTTGCAAAATGTTCGAGCCGATGGGATGATGTTTCCCGATGCTTTTAACATGGCTGCGGTCATAGAAAAGCTGCCCCCTTCGTGGAGGACTTTAAGAGTTACCTTAAGCATAAGCAAAAAGCAATTACTCTTGAAGATTTTATTGTCAAACTTCGGATTGAAGAAGACAATCGAAGGGTTGATCCTAGGCCAAGGGCTATGGAGGCTAAGCCCAATTTGATGGAACGTGGTGATCCATCAAAGAAACTTAAGAGGCCTACCTAATCGAACAAAGGCATCGTCATAAAAGAGCCTAAGTTCAAAGGTGACTGTTACAATTGTGGCAAGTCCGGCCACATGGCTAACCAATGCAAGAAGCTCAAAGCTAAAGGCAAGGGCAAAGAAATGATGTACGTCCACAATTTCAAGCCCGATGATGATTGGGAAGATGATTTGTGCACTGTTGTGTCTGAAGTCCATCATGTGGACAACCCAAGGGAGTGGTTCGTTGATACGGGTGCAACATGTCACGTGGCATCCAAGAAGAGTGTTATTTCTTCATACAAAGTTGTTGAAGGAAGAAAGCTTCACATGGGCAACCAAGCTTCGTCTGATGTGGCTGGTGTCGGCAATGTGGTGTTGAAGCTAACAAGTGGAAAGGATCTCACTTTAAAGGATGTGCTGCATGTCCCGCACATCCGCAAGAACTTGGTTTTTGGCTCCCTTCTTGTTAATCATGGCTTTAAGCTTGTATTTGAAAGTGAGAAATATATTTTATCCAAGTTTGGAAAGTTCCTTGGCCGGGGTTACCTTGCCAACGGACTTTTCAAAATGAATGTAATGGCACGGTGCCAAGCCAAAATAATGATGAATAAAATTGATCCCTCTTCTGCTTACTGGATTGAGTGCTCCGATTTGTGGCATATTAGATTAGGACATGTAAATCTAAATGCTATAAAAAGATTAATGAATCTAAACTTGTTGAAAGTGACTGATTTTAAACAAACAAAATGTGAAGTTTGTGTTGAAGCAAAAATGACAAAATTACCATTTAAATCGGTGGAGAGGAGCACTAAACCTATAGAATGAGTTCACACCGATTTGTGTGATCTAAAGTTTGTGCAAACTAGAGGTGGAAAGAAATTTTTCATAACCTTCATTGATGATTGCACAAGATACTGCTATCTTTACTTACTTCGAAGTAAAGATGAAGTAATAGAAGCTTTCAAAAATTACAAAATGGAAGTGGAGAATCAATTGAGCACTCGAATCAAAATGATTCGAAGTGATCGAGGTGGAGAATATGTTGCTCCGTTTGAAGAACTTTGTACTGCTTCAGGCATAATTCATCAAATAACTACATCATACTCACCTCAATCAAACGGTGTTGCCGAGAGAAAGAATCGGATTTTAAAAGAAATGATGAATGCTCTATTGATTAGTTCGGGACTACTCGAAAATATGTGGGGGGAAGTTGTCTTAACAGCCAACTACATCTTGAACAAAGTTCCTCTCAAAGGAAAAAATGTTACCCCATATGAGATGTAGAAAGGTAGAAAGCCTTCTTACAAATATCTCATAGTCTGGGGCTATTTAGCAAAGGTTGAAGTGCCTCCACCCAAACAAGTTGCAATTAGTCCTAAAACAATTGATTGTATCTTTATTGGCTATGCACTTAACAGCACAACCTATCATTTCCATGTGCACAAATCAGAAAATCCGAATGTGACTGTAGGAACAACGATAGAATCAAGGAATGCAATATTCTTTGAAGATGTCTATCCGGACAAGAAAAAGGAGGATGAACCTCAAGCTTCTCGAAAGAGAACACATGAGGAGGCTACTAGTTCTGATCCTGTTGAGAAAGAACCGAGATGTAGTCAAAGAGCTAGAATTGCTAAAAGTTTTGGTCCCGACTTCATTACCTATATATTGGATGACAAACCAAAAAATATTAAAGAAGCTCTAGCTCAACCGGATGCTTCTCTTTGGCAAGAAGCAATCAACAGTGAAATTGAGTCTATAATGCATAATCATACATGGATTCTGACCGATCTTCCAAAAGGTTGCAAGCCCTTAGGATGCAAATGGATCCTAAAAAGAAAGTACAAAGTCGATGGCTCTGTTGATAAGTATAAAACCCGCCTTGTGGCAAAGGGCTTTCGACAAAAGGAGGGAGATTATTTCTTCGATACCTATTCACCTGTAACCCGAATCACATCTATCAGAGTGCTTCTCGCGATTGCTGCTTTACACAATCTTGAGATTCACCAAATGGATGTGACGACTGCTTTTTTGAACAGTGAATTAGAGGAAGAAATCTACATGGATCAACCCGAAGGGTTCGTAGTACCCAGTCAAGAAAAGAAGATTTGTAAATTGGTTAGATCCTTGTACGGTCTAAAACAAGCACCTAAGCAGTGGCATCTGAGGTTTGACAACACAATGTTGGCAAACGGGTTTAAGTTCAACTAGTGTGACAAATGTGTCTATTATAAAGGTACCTCTAACTCCTTTGTTATTGTTTGCCTTTATGTAGATGACATGTTGATTATGGGAAACAATCAACAAGTAATCGTTGATACTAAAAGAATGTTGAAGCAAAACTTCGACATGAAAGACATGGTTGTAGCTGATGTGATCCTCGGGATCAAAATCATAAGAAGAAATGATGGAATTGTCCTATCACAATCTCACTATATCGAGAAAGTGCTTAGAAAGTTCAATGCTTATGATAGCTCACCAGCTAAAACACCTATGAAACTCAATGTTCATCTGAGCAAGAACCGAGGTGACCCTGTTGCTCAAGAGAAGTATGCAAGGGTCATTGGTAGTCTAATGTATCTCACTAACTGTACTCAATTTGATCTTGCTTACTCGGTAAACAAACTGAGTAGATACACGAGCAGTCCAAGTAAAAAACATTGGAAAGCTCTTGTGAGAGTTTTGAGATACTTAAAGTATACTCTTAACTTAGGGCTACACTACACTAGATTACCACCTGTACTTGAAGGGTACTGTGATGCCGATTGGATCTCCGACACCAATGATTTACATTCCACAAGTGGATATGTGTTTACGATCGGTGGGGGAGCAGTCTCGTGGAAGTCAACAAAGCAGACGTGTATAGCCCGCTCCACAATGAAATTCGGGTTTATAGCTTTAGAAAAAGCTGGTGAAGAAGCTAAGTGGCTTCGTCACTTCCTTGAAGACATTCCTTGTTGGAGCAAACCAATGCCCTCGGTGATGGTTCACTGTGACAGCCAAGCTGCCATTGGTCGGGCACTGAAGAACATGTGTAACGGTAAACCGAGACATATCCATCGTCGACATAACACCATTAAACAGTTGATGTCAAACGGGGTTATCTCTATTGAATATGTGAAGTTAATAGATAACCTAGCGGATCCGCTAACCAAAGGGTTAAACCGAGACCAAATGTACAAGTTGCTAGAAGGAATGGGACTAAAATCCACAATCTAGAACGAGTATAGTGGACACCCAACCTAGGTGATTGGAGATCCCAAGAACTAGGTTCAATGGGAAAACTAAGCTATATAAGTTTGAGCGACAACACCTAATTCTTCCCTTCCCTAGGTGAGCAAACCTAGGTGTTTTAACCTGCGTGTGGTATAGGTTAAGTCAATCGACTTTTAATGACTCCTGAAAACCTCGTAGTGGTGTAGTACGGCAGGATGCTCTTAAAGAGGAAGTCACCTATATGAGTGGAAGTGAGGGCCGCTTCAGACGAACACTTATGAATCCAAAGGGGTTTTCCATGGCCCATAACAGAAACAAACATGAGAACGGATGGAGTTTTGAAACATTATTATTTCAAAGTCGTTGTCTAGGTACACACGACGGAGGGTTAGTTCAAGGTTCTTACCACTAAGCCTCAAGTGTGCTCGATGGCATTGAAGATGAAAGGTTCAAAGCCACAAGCTACCCCTTCATGTGCATTAACGTTTCTCTTGGACTGAGTTGGCTATGCATTAATGCATTTAGGCATTTCCTCTCATGGGGGGGTTGTTGGAAATTCGGGGTTTACTTGTGTAAATTCTCGTAACAAATGTTTATTTTCTCAAATCCGAATTTCGGTGAGTGAGAAATTAAACCAATATTTGGAACATTATGGTGTATGGAATGGTTTAACATATATATGATGTCCTTAACTTTTTGGACGACTAACACGAGAGTGTTGGACCTGTTGAACACAAGGGTGTTGGATTTTTTGTTGGATCTTGTCGAACATCAGCTTGTTGGACATGGACTTGACTTCGTTTAGTTAAGTTCCTATGACGTGGCTGATGAGTCAGCATATATATTTTGAGTTCTGGACCGTTTTGGTCACATGTTTTGCATTCTGGACCGTTACGGTCAACACCATAATGTCAATAATTAACTTCAGCATGTAACTGTCCAGACTTGATGTCTGAGAGTGTAACTGTTGAAGTTGTAACATCTCAGACTTGATGTTTGAGAGTGTAATGGTGTCAGACTCGATGTTTGACTCTGTAACTGTTGCCAGACTTCATTTCTGAGTCTGTAACTGTTGTCGAACTTCATATTTGAGTCTGTAACGGTTGTCATGCCATAAATGGCAAACATGCTCCCTCATGTGTTGAAGCCTATAAATAAGAATCTCTAGGTGCATACAAATTTTGAATATTTTTAGCTCTCAGCTGCAAACACTCTGCCAAAAACTCTCTCTAAAAATTGTCCAACATCACCGGTCAATTCAGTCCAAACTCTGTTCAGTTTGTCGGAGCTCATTTGACTGCAGTGCTGCTTCAACCGAGACAAAGCCATTTTACCTTTGGGGACAACACGCCTAAATCCGAGCACTATGGTGGCGTAATTGTCTTGCGGGAAAAGGACTACTCGACTCGGCTTTAACACTATTTTGTTTGTTATCCTTTCATACTTTGAACATTGTTCTGGTTGTCATTTCTTTGTACTTTAACACCGTCGTATTTGTCTTTCTCTGTACAACACTGCTGTGTTCGTGTGTTCTCAGACACCGTACTACAACATCTTTGAAGATGTAGGTGGGGCTAGAAGAGTGAATAGTTTAGATGAGCCTGTTGATTTTGAGGATAATGATAATAATGTTATATCAGAGTATGAATCTTCACATGACTCGCCGTATTCACTGGATTCTGATAAAGACTTGGGCTATAGGAGAAGCAAGTGTACAGTTAAATCAAAAACATATAAGAGTAATGTTGACAATAAAAGTCTTATATTGGAGATTGGGCTAAAATTCAAAGATTTTACTTAATGCAAGGAAGGAATCAGGAACTGGGCAATAGAGAATGGATATAATATCCGGTGGAGTAAATTAAGTGAAAAAAACTACAGGCTAGTTGTGATGGGGACTGTCCATGGATGTTATATACTAGTAAATTATCGCATGAGTCAACATTTGTTATCAAAACAATCATGGATAAACATACATGTGTTTGAAGTAGCATTAACAGACAAGTAACTAGTGATTGGTTGGCGGGTATTCTTACACCTGCCTTGAAGAGGAATCCTAAATACCCCGCAAAGGAAATTATTTATGATGTTAAATTGAAGTATGGAGTTACTGTGACGGAGGATTTGTGCTATAAATCAAAATGGAAAGCATTAGAGAGTTGAGGGGATCCCTAGAGAGTCATTATAAGAACTTGAGATCATATATATCTCATTTGCAGGATATGGACAGGGAAGGGAGATTTCTGTTGAAAACAAACTTGAATGGCAATGATTAACCTGTATTTGAGAGAGTTTACATAGGATTTTCAGCTTTGAGAAAGGTATATATGGTAGGATGCCGAAAATGTATATGCTTTGATGCATGTTTCTTGAAAACAGTACTGGGTGGGGCTTTATTGGCAGCAGTTGCTAAAGATTGCAACAACAGGATGTGGCCAATATCTTGGGCAGTAGTTGAAAAAGAAAGTGAAGACACTTGGACATGGTATTTCACACATTTATTTGAAGATATTAACATCATGGATGGCTTTGGGGGATAATCAATGGTATTCTTAAGTTGACTCCTACTGCTGAACACAGACTTTGTGCAAGGCATATATATGATAATTGGAAAAAACTATTCCCTGGCCCTAAGTTGAAATCATTATTTTGGGGAGCTGTGAAGTGCACTAATGAAAATGATTTCAAATTCAAGATGAGTATGTTGAAAGAGGAATCAGATGAAGCTTATAGACAATTCATGGATAGAGAACCAACAAAATTTTGTAAGTATTTAATCTCTTCTTACACTAAGACGGATACAATTGATAATAACATATGTGAGTCATTTAATAGCTATATTCTTAAATCTAGGGATAAGCCAATAATTGACATGTTAGAGGAAATTCGTCTAAGTTTGATGACTAGAATGCCTAAGATTGTGATGACTAGGGTTTAAATGCTTCTTTGGATATTTTATGCCCGAATGTGAATAAGAAGTTAGGGAGATTACACAAGTCTGTCCAATGTTGTGTAATTAATCTTGCAATGGATAATAAGTTTGAAGTTCATGCATTTGATGAGACATCCATTGTAGACTTCATAAACAAAGAATGCAGTTGTAGAGCTTGGGGTTTAACAGGCATCCCATGCTTTCATGGTCTTGCTTGCATTAGACATGTTAGGGATGACCCAATCAAGTTTGTAGATGACTTCTACCACAGAAGAAATTGTCTTGATGCTTATAAGCATTATTTGAGTCCTATTTATGGGCATAAGGACTGGCCGGTTGTGCATGGACTCCTTATACTTCCTCCCCCTTTGTACGACAACCTGGTAGACTGAGAAAAAATAGAAGGAAAGATGTTTCTGAGGAACCAAGACAAGGAAAACGAAAACTGTCTAAGAAGAGTGCCAGAGTTGCATGCACATAATGTAAAACAGTTGGTCATAATAAGAGGACGTGCAAAGAACCTCCACTACAACAAGGAGGATGTGCCACAGAGTCTCTACCTTCTAAAAAGAGCGCTTGAAGGCCTAAAAAGCTAGTGAATTCACTACAAGAACATGGAACAAGCACTTTCTAGCGACGAGATATGAGAAGGGTAAAAAATTGTTTGATTATTGTCTAAGTCATTGTACATTTTTTCATACTTCCTTTGCATGTAGGCAATGACAGGTTATGGAGTACTTACCAGTGGGACAAGCACTCTCGAGCGAAGAGAAATGAGACAGGTAAAGAATTACTTGATTATTATCTAAATCAATGTACATTTTTTCATACTTCTTTTGTATGTAGGTTAGGACAGGTTACGGAGTACTTAACAGTGAATCGCGAAATATATGCATAAGACCTCCAGGAGCCAAGAGGACAAATGTGTATAGACAACAAGAATGTGAAGTTACCGATCAAAGTTCTCAAGTGTTTGACGAAAGTACACCACCTGCTTCTTGATCGACTTTATGACTCATTTTTTATTAGTGGATATGGAACATGGTATTTTGTAGTTGATTTTTGTTTGTAAATATGGAACTTGAAAGTCAGTAATTTGTATTTTGTAACAAAACACATGTTTTCATATGCGAGACTATAGTTTTTAAAGTTTTTTTCTTTTTGAATTAGTTCCTATAATAAATTAAATGAATCATCATTTAGTTCTTTTCAAAATTTTGCTGTCTTTTCATGGAGTGATTGTAGATTTTGTTCGAAAAATGATTTTTTGTCTGATTCTTATTTTTTGTGCCTTAATTGTAAAAGTTGTAATTTAGATTTCTACTAGATATTTAGTGCAAGGTATTCATGAATAGACCAAAAGGCCAAGCAAAAGATTTTTAATTCCTCTCAAATTCCTGTAAGAATCTTACATCAATCCTAAACTAGACAAAGTAAAAGAAGAAACACATGATTGAGAGAGCAGATTTTGTCACACTATTTTCTTGTTTTTCATGCAAATCATCAGCAGTTGCTCTGCTGCTTCATTCACCTCTTCCTTCCCTTTTATCGCCTCACTCAATCTCCCAGCTCTATCCCTCAGACTTTCACACACTGTCTTCTCCACCATAACCTTCTTGATTGCTTCTGCCACCTCTTCTTGCACACACACTCCATTGCCACCCCTTTCCAGCCCTACTCCGATGCCACACTCCTCCACCAGCTGTGCATTTAGAGGTTGATGTCTCATTGGCATGACTATAACCGGAAATCCAAAATACATGGTCTCCACCACAGAGCTCCACCCACAATGAGTCATGAAACCACCTATACTTGGATGGCGTAGGATCTTTGTCTGCGCCACCTATCTTGAAACAACCAGCCCCCTATCCACCTAAATCATTAAACTAAAAAATTACCTTCAATTTTGACAACATTGCACCACCAATTTCTTTTGGGACCACTGAGATTTAATAATACCACCAATGTTTCAGGGACCACAGAGCCAATAATATTAGAAGAGAAGAGAGTGAGAAGAGTTCTAAAAAAATTATAATATTAATGAGTTTGCTATTTGAGATTTTTAGGGGATGAGAAGCGCAACAGTTTTTGCGAATTTTATTATAAAAAAAAAAAAGGTTTTTTACTTTTAGAAGAGAGGGGCTGCGAGAGGAGAATTTCAATCTGTGTGTATTGGGTATTTATTGATTTGTATGGCAATGAGTCAGATTAATAAAAAAAAAAATTCTCCTACACAAAATTGCCATGTAGGCAATAAACGGGTGAGTCAGCATAAAACTAACACCGTTATGTATGGAGGATATTTTAACAAAAAAAAAGTAAACAATGGGATATATTTACATAATAAAAAATAATTGGGACAAAATTCCATAATTGAGCATAGTTAGGTATATTTAATGGTTTTTCCATTATATGTATTCTAAGTATCGATTCTAGAGTTAGCAACTCGCTACAACGATGCATCGATGCTGTAGTAACTCGAAACTATTTTCATTCTAGGACTCGACGAGAACGTCAAAGGGGCATCCACGAGTGGAACTAAATAATAGTTGATCCTACTTGAGATAAGGTGGGCTTTCTTAATATATAAAAAAATAAAAGCATGATCTCTTTTTGGAAAATTTCATCAAAATGAAAGCATTATGTTTGTTTTGCTTTGATAAATGTGTTACGTCAGTGAAAATGATTTTGGTATCATAACATGTATGTTATCTTGAAAATTTTTGATATAACAATCAGGGTCGATGTATTCCTCTGCGAATGATGCAGGAGCTAGTGCACTTTTGGGCCAGTTGGGACTCCCACTAGTAACAGTGAACGACGAGTGGCCACTCCCATATCACTTGGATGAATGTTGATAAGAATTGATGTTTGGTACCATGAATAAGTTGGGCATGCCCGGTGAGGAAAAATCTTATTTGACAATCACAAGTATTTCTCTAAAACCCTTGTGTTTGTTGTATGAATATACTGCCGTTACATATATTAGTGTATGATTTTGGCATGTATCTATTGAGTGCAATCAATGTACTCAGCCCTCCACATATTTCTAAATGTGCAGGTTGCAGGTGATGGAGCGGAGGTGTTACTGCATGGGGGGTTCTTCTGAGTTATTGTTAAAGCTTATATCATCTATTATTATACTTGTAAAATGTATCTATATCATATTCCTTTCTTCCATGTATTCCTGTTGATTCTTTTGGGTATTGAGACATGAGTTATGCCTTCATACATAGATTCACTTCGATTTCCATATTCTTTGAGTTATTTATTGATGATTCCCTTGGATTTGTTATTGGTTGGGTTATGAATCAGTTCTTGAAGTATGAGTTGTTGATTTGGTATTGAGCCGACCCTCTTATTTGAATTATTAGCTGATGTTGATTCGATGTCGTGATTTATCTCATATGCTTGAACCTACCTATTAGTTCCTTGAATTCCTTATACTCTTTCCATTATATCTTGTCGTCTCGTATCTAGCTCTTACCATTTATTCTATCGAACTCCTTGGCTAATGATATCATTCATTATCTATTGTGATCACAAGTTTCATTATTTGTTTCGTATACTTGGTGATTGAATACTTTTGTTGCCTAAATACTCTTTCGTGCCCTTAATGATTTGTTGTTTTCATTGTTAGTTATGTTTTTGTTAAATATCTCTTAAGCATGTTTATCAACATGTGTGACTGTCGCATGGGCCCCGTTTCGGGCTGTGACAGTTTAAGAGATCGTGAGTAAGCTCGTTAATATGCTCGATTTTTTTTATTAAAATTTGATGTTTATATATTTTATACTATTTTATTATATATTTTTTAAAATGTAAACATAATGGAAAGTTAAGATAAAAATATATAATTAAAACAAACTCATAAGTTATATTTAACTCAACCTAAATATTAATGCATAATAAGTCTATATATACAAACAATTAAATCATAATTCTTTTGTTAAAATTTATATATAATGGAAAAGTAAGATAAAATTACATAATTAAAACAAACTCCTAATTTATAATTATTCAATATACAAATATTAATGTGTAAACTATAAATTTATATAAACTATAAAATGTTAATACTTTTTTTAACATGTACTCATAATTGAAAACTAAGATAGAAATATATAATTAAAACAAACTCTTGAGTTATAATTACTAAATATACAAATATTACTGCATAGTATATGATATATCTATTAAAACTATTAAATCATAACTTTTGTTAAAATGTATAGATAATGGAAAAGTAAGATAAAAATATATTATTAAAATAAACTCCAACATTAGTTACTCAATATTCAAATATATATGCATAATATATGTATATAACTTATTAAATCATAAAGTGAGAATAAAACATATCATTAAAACAAACTACTAAGTTATAATTACTCAAAATACAAATATTAATGCGTAGTATATGATAAATCTATAAAAAATATTAAATCGTAATATTTTTTTTTTAAATGTATTGATAATGATCAATTAATATAAAATTATACATTTAATACAAACTTCTAGTTATAGTTACTCAATATACATGTATTAATGCATTATATATTTATATAAACTATTGAATCATAATTCTTTGTTAAAATGTATTGATAAATATATGTTTAAAACAAAATCTTTAGTTTATAACTATTAACTATACTTTATATAAACTATTGAAAACCTTAATTAATTACAAGTTAAAATTTAAAATCAACTTATAAGCTTTTTTTAAATCAGCTTATAACTTATTACTTATAATATATGATTAGTTTAGTGATGGATTTATATACTGAAAGCATTATGATTGGTATATTATGTACAAGGTCGATTGATTAATATACTGGGAATCATAAATGTTGTATGTTCATCTCCTGTCTGAATTAACAAACATGTGTCACAAACGCAATTATCCTCTTATCTCGTCGATAGGGAGATCATACGGTGTGTAGAAGATCACGGAAGATCGTATGGATCGTTTAACCTAGCGAGATATAAATAGTTATCACAGCTGAGACAGTTCTAGGATAAACTGTCGGTGTAAGCTGCAGCATACACAGCAATAAGCATCTTATCTTGGATGGCTTGGTATGCTGGTGTGGGGCACACATTGATAAGGACCTAAGTCGAGATCGATTCTTTTATCTGACATTAAAAGAATCTAGATCTCTATGACTTGACGAGATCCTAAGCCTAAATGAAGGTACAGAAGTATATGCAGATTGTGTATTACTTTGAGTTGAAGTGAAAGGCTCTAGTTGAGCTTGTATATCTGTATCCTGGGTAATAGCAATTTGTATATGACTGTCTGGTACTGGAACTAGGTAACCACATCCAGTATAGGATGGTGACATTCCCTGAACAGCTCAAAAGGTTCGTTATGCTAAGTCCTGCAGGCTGATTAAGTTCAAGCATAAGTGAAAAGGTTTGAGTGGATTGATTCAGGAATATAAGATGTTAATTAATTAAATAGCTTGTCAGAGCTTAAATTAATTAACGAAAGTTTGTAACCTTAAATATGGGGATATACCGAGCCCATGCAACCCATACCTCAAAACGTGGTAGCAAATAGGTAGGACAGTATTGATTCTCTGGTGGAATGAATAAACATTAATTAATTAATTAATTATATTCTGGGTTGAATATGAGAATTAATTAATTGATAGGCCTTATTTGCTATTTGCATTTTGGTCCCTGGTCTGGCCCATGAAACTCAAGCCCAATAGGAGTCCAGTAATTTCCTATAAATAGGCCTCAGTTCCTCATATCTCAATACACCACAAGATCATAAATTGCACACAGCAAACCAGTTCTGGGAGCTGTGGTGATCGACTAAGATCTGAGAACGAGGAAGAAATTCTGCTTCTCAACCGGGCAAGGGATCTGATAGAGAATCTTCACCAGATTTTCAGATCGAGTTGGGATACAGATCAGAAGATCAAATCAGGAGGATTTTTCTTCTTCTCTCTCTCCTTTGTTTTGGGAAATATCATTATTATTTTCATAGATTTATTTCCTCAATCTGTTAGGAAATTAAATCTTTGTGCGTGGGAAAGATCAAAGGGCATCTCCGCGCACGCGTTCTTCAGAGTTCATCAATCCAGGTATTCCGCATAAACCTTCTTATGCATAATAATATAGGAGCATGCTAGGATTGTTCATAGGTATAGCAATTTATTTTTGATATTACAATTAACGATCCTTGGCAAACGGACTTCGTGATTCAGTACACGAATCCCTTCAATTGATCAGAGCCAGGCTAATTAATTGGCTCTATCGGAAAAAATAATATTGCCTATGATTATGCATGATTATTATTATTGATTGCATGCAATGGATGGTTTTTGGATTGATTGTATGTTTTTCGTCCTCGTGGTTCTCCGGTTAATCCGCCCTTTTATATGGATTCGTTTTTCACCCACGAGATAAATCCGTGGTTAGATTTAGATTTTTTTAGATTGTAATTAGGATTATTCAATGTAATCTTTTATTTGAAAATTAAATCTTTAAAATGAAAAACGAAGAACGCGAAGAACACGAAGAACGAAGAACACGAAGAATGAAGGGCCGCACGAAGATGCATGACAGCGCCGGCACGGCAGCATGGCCGTGCACGGTGGTCACGCACGGCGAGGCACGGCAGGCCGGCGCGGCAGGGCATGCCGGCGGCGCAGCCTCACGCGCACGCAGGTCGGGTGGTGCGCGGCCACAGCCGGCAGGGCCGGGTGCGGCGGCCCTGGGCGCGACCAACGGCGCAAGGAGGCACGGCAGGCGGCCGTTTGGGATGACGGCGCGAGGGCTGGGAGCGCCGGGGGCGCGCGCGACGCTGCAAGCCCTAGGGCTCGCACTCGCGTGCGCAGGACCCACGTGACCCTTCGCGCACTCGCCTGCGGCGGGCACGGGTCCTCCCTCGGTCGATGTCGGCGCGGGGCAAGGTGGTGCGACAGTGGCTCGGAGGCTGGGCGACGCGGGCTGGATCGGCGACAGGGCTAAGGTGCGCGGGCCGGACACGTGAAAACCCTAGGTTTTTTCTTGCGTGATTTCAGTGAGTCACGGAGGCCGACGATGGAGAAGAAGAGTGAACGGCGGTTCAGGCGACGGTCGGGGCAAGCTGAGGCGGCGGCATGCAAAACGGGCAATGGCCGGAGGAGGCGGGTCGCGGGCTACAACCATGCACGTACGTGCATGGCTGTTGCGTGATTCTGAGAGCCCTCACGGCGACGGCGAGTCGCCGGCGTCGGTGGTTCGCCGGTGGTGGCTCGTCGGGCCAAGTTCTCGTGGACTATTGGGCTTGCAATGTGTGCCTAGGTCCGCGATTTGGTTAACTGGCCCCGTTGTCCAATTTTCTGATAAATCAAATCTTGGAGGCCCAAATTCGGAAAATGAATTCAGATCTCAGTCCAAGTAGTGGGAGCCCAGTCGAAGATCTGTATTATTAATTCCAACTTGTAATAGTTAGAATTAATTTTTATTTCGTATCATGGGGCCACGAGGACATTTTTTATTTGCTTTATTATTTGTCTTCGCATGATATACGTGTTTAATTTAATTGCGCAGCATACAAGCATGTTGTAGATAATAGGAACACGTTTATTGCTTTTATTTACAGCTTTAAAGCATGCTATGTGATTTATTTTATGTAATTAATTATAACTATAAATTCGGGGTTCATGTCTTGCATGATAGAATTTTAGCAATGTTATAATTATGGGTACATAAAATAATCTGTGCAAATGAACCTTATAAACTAAAAATTACTAAGCTCATAATTTAGTAAGACCTCCACATAGCGATCCTTTATTGGAAGTGGGTAATTTATTAGGTAAACGTCTACATGTGTAGCTTACTTAATTTATTATTCATAAATTCTAATAGATAGGATTTCTTAAAACAAACATTTATTTCATGTGAGAAGTGGAAGTTCATGCGTAAACGTCTATATGTGTAGCTTGCGTATTGAATTTTCATAAGTTCTCTAGGGATTGAATTAAATGAGACAACCTTATTATAGGGATCGGGTGTGTTCTAATAGATCCTTATATGGGAGGGTTGGCTTTTGTGGTAAGCTAGCTTAGATGTTATCCAGAGTATAACTCATTTGTGATGTCCCTGCTCAGTAGGATAATATGGTCTTAAGTTAGTCTCCAATTATTAATTTCATTTGTCTAAGGAACTCGGGCATGGATTGGAATTAAAAGACTGGAATTGAAAGATGCAGTCTCGTTAAGTGTTTTGTTGTAAACGTCCACATGTGTGGCTTGCAATATTAATACTTAGGCAAATTGGAGGAAACATTAATATTGCTTTATCATAAGGTTTCAATATTTAATTGTTTCAATAGTTTGCGACTATGTTTTAATTTTTGTTTCTTAATTTATTGTTTTCAGACATGTCTATTGCTCACATTGTCAACCTCTTAATAACAAACCCTTTAACTGGTCCGAATTTTCCTGAGTGGAAGTTATGCTTCATGGAAATACTCTGCATTGCAAAACATGCCTATATACTTTACATGGACCCTCTAACTCCTAAGTATTGGAACTGTACTGGTTATGAGCGAGTGTTCTATGACAGATGGGTAGCTTTTGATGAGTTTTCCCGCAAACTCATCATGAAGAGTCTGTCTAGAGAATTAAAGCTCAAGTACAAGAAGTTCGGATCTACTGTTGAGATATTGAGGGACCTTGTGAAGGTTTATGGGAAGGTGAGACGAACTGTCAGTTATAATCTTGTAGAGGACCTGATCTGCAAGAGAATGACTGATGGGAGTTCGTTGCTTCTGCACTTTATCAGTATGATGAGAATTATGAGAAAGTACAGAAAGAGAGGTGGACAAGTCAGCAAGCGGGCAGAAATAAACATTGTCCTGCACTCTCTCTCTGATTCTTATGATGATTTCATCAAGTCCCTCGGTACTAGGCGCGAGTTTACTCTTCCTGAGTTTCTCTTAGCCCTAATGCGAGAGGAATCTGACCTTAGGGCATTGGAATTTGCTCCAACTTTGTCAGCTTTTGACAAGACAGTTGCTGAAGCAAAGGAAATGCTTAAAAGGTTAGATGAAGCTGATTTAGCAGAAGATGTCATCAGGCCATGCAAACGCAAGCGAAGTGAAGTAGATTGTCTAGTGCCTAGTACGGGTAGACAAGGTACGTCGATTGTCTAGTGCCTAGTACGGGTAGACAAGGTACGTCATGTGCACTTATAACGGAAACATGTTTAGCATCAGTTTCTACCCATTCTTGGGTAGTGGATACTGGAGCTACTGATCATGTTTGTTATACTTTGCAGGGGTTCAGGCCGACAAGGCAGCTGAAGCATGACGAGATTACCATCTCAATGGGCAGCGGAGAGCGAGTCTCAACAGTAGCCATTGGAGATTTTACTTTTTGCTTTGAAAATAATGTTTTGATTTTGAGAGATGTTTTATATGTGTCGATTTTTCGGCGGAACTTAATTTCAGTTTCCAAGTTATTTTGTGATAGATATTCAGTTATTTTTTATAGTGGAGTTTCTATCATTGGTAATAACGGTGTTATCTGTCATGGCAAACTGATTGACTCTCTCTATATCATTGATTGTATGCATAAATCTTCCGTGAATGTTGCAAACTCATCCAATAATAATAATCATTTAAAGAAAAATTTTCTTCCGATGAGGATCAAACATATCTCTGGCACTTGAGACTAGGTCACATCAATCTAAAGAGGATTAAAAGATTAGCATGCGATGGGCTCTTGGATTCTTTCCAAGTGGTACCGCATCAAATCTGTGAGTCCTGTATAGAAGGAAAGATGACGACCAGGCCTTTTAAGGCAAGTCAGTCTCGAGCAGAGAATGTGTTGGAATTGATCAACTCTGACTTATGTGGACTAATGTCCACGCAAGCTCGTGGAGGTTATGAGTATTTCGCCACATTCATTGACGATTACTCAAGATTCGGATATGTCTATTTGCTTCGCCATAAGTCTGAATGCTTTGAGAAATTCAAAGAATTTAGGACTGAGGTAGAAAAGAAGCTTGGTAAGACTATCAAGACACTACGATCAGATCGTGGTGGTGAATACCTCAGTAACGAGTTCTTGCAGTACTTGTCAGACAACGGGATTACATCCCAGTGGACTGCACCAGGACCCCTCAACAAAATGGTGTAGCGGAAAGAAGAAATAGAACTCTCTTGGAAATGGTCAGGTCAATGATGAGTTATGCAAGCTTGCCGATTTCGTTTTGGGGATATGCCTTGGAGACAGCGGTCTATTTGCTTAACCTAGTACATTCTAAATCAGTTCCTAAAACACCTCTTGAACTCTGGCATGGGCGAAACCCAAGTTTGAACAGAGTGAGGGTTTGGGGTTGTCCAGCATATGTGCTGACAAAGGAACCTGATAAGTTAGAAAGTAGGTGTAAGCTGATGCTGTTTGTAGGATATCCCAGGCAAACGAAAGGTGGTTACTTCTATTGTCCTGAGAATCAGAAAGTCGTTGTCAGTACCAATGCGAGATTCTTGGAGGACGAATATGTAAGAAACCACAGATCCAAGAGTGAAATTGTCCTCCACGAGCTTGAGGACAAAGAAGCAATTCCATCAGGAAAGCCCAGTATAATGGTAAATCCACCTACAACTGGTGAGGCTATACCAACACTGCCACTAATGCAAGGTATGGGACCAACGTGTACTGTGCCAACTACTGACACGGTTCAGATGCCTCGTCGCAGTGGGAGGGTTGTCCACCAACCCGAAAGGTACATGTTCATGGGAGAGTCTTCTGACTTGATCCCGGAAAATGGACTGGATGATACCGATCCCTGGACATATGAAGAGGCGGTATCTGATAAGGATGCAGACAAATGGTTGATCGCCATGGATTTTGAAATAGAATCCATTACGGCTATGAATGTATACCAGAAAAGTGATTTGCCAGATGGCTGTCGAGCCATAGGGTGCAAATGGGTATACAAAAGAAAGAAAGGAGCGAATGGTGAAATTACAGCTTTCAAAGCAAGGCTGGTGGTGAAGGGTTATAGTCAGAAAGAAGGTGTAGACTATAACGAGACCTTCTCACCGGTAGCCATGCTTAAGTCCATTCGTATACTCCTAACCATAGCAGCACATAAGGACCTAGAAATCTGGTAGATGAATGTCAAAACCGCGTTTCTAAATGGGTACCTTGAAGAAGGTAGGGACATCTATATGCAACAGCCAGAAGGTTATGTGCAGAAGGGCGAAGAACATTTGGTTTGGAAGCTAAGGAAGTCACTGTATGGACTTAAACAAGCTTCACGGTCATGGAATCTGCGTTTTGATGAAGTGATTAAATCATATGGATTTTCACAATGCTCAAACGAGAGTTGCGTGTACCGTCTAGGTGTCAGCGGAAGCGTGGTGTTCCTTGCACTTTATGTAGATGATATTCTCCTATTTGGCGACAATGTGGAAGTATTGTCGGGCATAAAGAGGTGGCTATCCGAGCAGTTTCATATGAAGGACCTTGGGGAGGCAGGATACATCCTAGGGGTAAAAGTATTGTGGGAGCGCAATAAAAGGATGCTGACCTTGTCTCAAGGATCATATGTGGATACTGTGATTGCCCGTTTCAGCATGCAAACTGCCAAGATCTAATTAAAGAATTCCTTCATTTAGTATAATCTAATTATAATCTAATTAAAATATTCGAGCCCGATCTCGAGCTCAATTTCTAGCCCGATCTCGAGCTCGATTTCGAGCGCGAGTCGAGCTCTATTTCGAGCTTGGGTCATGCTCGATAATTAATGTTGTCGAGCTGATCCCGAACCGAGCTCGAGTCGAACTCGAGCTTTCGAGCTCGAACTCGAACTCGATCAAAAAATTAAGATTTTTTATCGAGCTCGAACTTGGTAAAAATCTAACGAACCGAGCTCGAGCATCGTACTACTCGACTCGGTTCGTCTACACCCCTAGATTTACCGAACACGTGATGGCAAATTATGGGCTTACAGATAAGCTATGATTTTGCATGCATTTGGTTGATTGCAAGGTTTTAAAAAATGGATTTGAGCCATGAGGCGTAAACCTAGAACCTAATAGAGTTTTTTTGCATATCAAGAAAAATAATAAACCAATTTATAAGTCAAAAACTCCAAAAAGTTATATTATAGTGATTAAATTAAACAAGATACATTCCTAGTTTCAACAAACATAAAAAAGTAAATTATTGAATGTTGGAGTTAAAACTCTTAGCCCTCCATCCATCTTAATGAAATCATGTTCAGGAAGTCATGATATCGAGAGTTAAGTTGTAGTGATATGTGTCGGTTTGTTTTGACTTAGTACACTTGTGTTTCAATGTTCAAACCATAAAATGTGGATATGACAGGATACTTACAATCTATCCTGATGGAGATGACAATGTAAAAGAAGCCGACTATATTTCTGCACACTTGTCCGTGGTTGGAACTACTTCTCTACCTGCAGGCTGGGAGGTCAATGCCATGGTCAACTTCTTTCTCTACAATCACTCCTCAGATGATTATCTTTGTTTTCGAGGTACATATTGACATTTCTTGCCAACTCGTTTGTAATTGATTCCTTTTATTTATATCGAAACTTGATGATCAGGTAAAGTACGGCGCTTTCATTCTATAAATTATGAATGTGGAATTAGCAAATTGATGTCTAAGACATGTTTTACTGAGCCATCCAATGGATACCTTTCCAATGACAAGTGCGTGTTTGGGGCTGAGGGTTTCGTTTCATTAAAAACCAGCAAATCATTGAGAATGTGTCTGTGCTTATTCTGAAAGATCCTTATAAGCGTGAATGGAAAATTTCAGATTTCTCCAAACAACAAAATGTTTGGAACTCTCAAGATTTCAATGTCGGAGGATTCAAATGGTACCGTTTCGGTCCTTGGCTGAAATTTCTTTCTCGGTTGATACTTGTAATCATTTATTTGCAAACTGAATTAGGAACATTAAACTGTATCCAAACCGAGATTCGAGGGCGGAAGGCAGCTATATCTCCATCTATCTGTACTGTGTGGATTTTGGTGCTCATAAAAAAGTCCAGGCAAGCTGTCATTTTATCATAAAAAACATGCTCCAGAATCAGGAGAACCACTCCAAGAAAGGTAAATAAGTGGGCAACTTCGATGTAGCATATATATTTGAGCTTTTATTCACTTGCAAAAGTCTGCATTTTCTCTTTTGCAGTATCAAAGTGGATTACACCTACGAAAAGTAGTTGGGGGTTCCGTGAATTTATGGCAATTGGAGGGGATAGGGAAGGCTTTTTCGTTAATGACTCTTGTGTTTTGGAAATACAACTCTCTGTGGAAGCTACTCAGGAGGCCATTAAATTATGATTCAGTTTGTTTGTCAAATTTGTTTTTTTGTTATTAAGAAAGTACAAAGCTCATGGAGCTTGTCTGTTTATGTTTCTCTCGCTAATCACTAAAAATCAAGTTTTTTTATCTGATTAATCTTCCGTTTATTTAATTTTTTTTTTTTTACCAAATATTTTGATTTTGACAGTAATTTTGATTTTTAACTGCGCAGCTTTTTTTATCATTTTTAAAAATTGAATACAAAAATTGAGAATAATATTCATGGATATTAAACTTTATTTTTTTTTATAATATAATTACATGAATTTAAGTATTATGTTTATTACTTGCGTTCCATGTTTTGAATGAATTTATATTTTTTTAATCCTCGAACAGGTACTCTATAAGAATATAATTTAAATAATAAAATTTAATTATACAAAAATATATGTAAGAATATAAGAATACAAACTAAGTGTATTTTACATAAAAACTTGGAGTAGTTTATTATTTTGTGAGAAATTCATTTCCACATTTTGTAAATGAATTTTATGAGAGAAAGAAAAGAAATTTTCAATTATATTTGTCTAAAAGTACAAATATATATATAGGTATTAATATTTATAGTTTTATTAATATATTGATGAAGGTTACACAACTCAATATAAAAACTTTATAAGAATATATATATATATATATATATATATAGGGATGTGATCCAGTGAGAACCACTCTTACCATAAGAAATAAGAATCAATCCTCGCCATTGATTTTGATGAATAAACGCTCAGGATTTTACTAAAATTTTCAGTCATTATATCTCAAAAAACTTGCATTATAGGGTATTTTTGTCATTTTGTATTTATTTAAGATTCTGTTTGCATATTCTATCTCGACATGCATTATATATCTATCAAACATGCATTATATGCCTAGGAAACATGCATTATATACCAAACATTCATTATATACCTAACAAACATCTTCCTACATTATAATATGGTATTACTCTTATTTTAGAACAATATTACTATCATTATACGGTATTACTTCCTCCTTTGTATATGATATTGTTTTTGTTTTAGAAAAAAATTCTATTACTTTCATTATAATGCATATTTTATTTTTATATAATACATAACAAGTGCAAATATAATAATGAATGATGATTTCGCTGAAATAAATATGTTACATTTTATCTATCATATTCTGCATTATATACTGTAACTTCATGCATTATATTGTGCAATTGGATTCATTATATAAGAATTCGTGTACTGTTACGAGAATTATGCATATTATATACGATATTAATTTTATTTTAAAGAAAATTTATATTACTTTCATATAATTCATATGTTATTGCTATATAATACATAACACGTGCAAATATAATGATGAATGATGATTTCGCTGAAATGAACATGTTGCATTTTATCTATCTTATTCTGCATTATACACTATAATTTCATGCATTATATTGTGCAATTGTATTCATTATATAACTTCATGCATTATATTGACCTCGACATGCATTATATACCTAGCAAACATTCATTATATACCCAACAAACCTGCATTATATAATATAGTAATATACATTTATAAAATATAACAAAAAAATACATAATTAAAAATAAGAAATATATGATCAACTTTTATAACAACAATGATATTATCTATAGTATGCAAAGATAATGAATTTTTTATTTTTTTATCTGAAAAAAGTTATTGCATTTTATCTATCATATTATGCATTATATAATATAACTTCATGCATTATATTGTGCAATTCCATTCATTATATAAGAATTCGTGTACTGTTACGAGAATTATGCATATAATCACTAATTTTCATTTTTTACGATGATTTTTAAATCGAAACATATGTAATAGGGATTTCGTTTGAAAGATAATTAAATTACCTTTAATTTGATATAGGATACATTAAAAAATAATCTAAATCGAAGGAGATATGATCATTTAAAGATTTAGGATGATTTTAGAGGAGAGATAAAAAAATATTACAAAATTACCCTTTAATGCATGTTTTAATACACTATAATGAAGACGGGATTTATTTAGTCTTGAGCGTTGGATCTCCAATTGGATGGTCGAGATTAGTTCTTATTTTCACATGGTAAGGGGAGTTCTCATATGATCACTCCCCTATATATATATATATATATATGAATTTATTAATTATAAAATAAAATTATATTTATTAAATATTTATTGTGCAACGTCGGTGTAAATCTAATTTAAATTATATAAATAAGCATCTGATGGAGTTGGTCGACTCTTGATGATTGTTGAAGATATAATTAGATATACATATCTACCTAGATATTTAATTTGTATTATTCATATCTTTTAAATTTTATATTTTCCTAAAATAGTGTTAGTCTGGTATCTATATATATACGAGGATATGTAATTCATATGGTGTGGTGAATAAAATCTTCAACATTGATGACCTCGCACGGGCACCATTTCTTTTATGCAAATTTTTTTTTGTCTTACAGTGACAAGTAATACTATTATAATTATTAATCGAGAATTATTTTTTTTATATATATATTTGTTCTAATTCCATCTGTGTCACATTTCCATAAAAAAATATTATATCTTTATTAACTTTATTATTTATTTAGTACTTTCTTTAAAAAAAAAAAAATCGTATTTTTTAATTATAATTGAGGTTAGTTTTGTTTTTGGGATTTTATATTTTCCACTACAGAAGAGCGATTATTGATGCTAAAATTTTTGCATGTTGAGTACAATAGTTAATGTACAGATATGCTTGAATATTTATATGGGGATTTTATATTAGTGAAGCAAAAGGAAAAGATATGGTTGAATATTTTTAATTATTCTTGTAAATAAAATAAATCTTTTTCATCTCTTGCTTCAATCTTTTTTAAATCTCCCATTCTCATTATCATGGAAGAAAAACAAAATATATTCTTGAATTTTTAAAATATTTTACAATATAAAATAAAATTTTAAAAATAAGACTTCAAAAATATTCTCCCGTAGGAGTAGTTTCATTTCCCATTTTTATTTGTCCCGTAAAATAGTTTCATTTTTTTAAATGACAAACTTTTTCACACTCACCAATAAAATATTAATTCCACTACACTTACAAACATTAGTAATTGTACTCGGGAGAAATGAGACTACTCATGCAGAACGGAGGGAGTATCAAATATACAATGTTTTAACCAAAAAAAGACGTAAATGTCATTTTATTGAAATAGATGCCATTTTTTAAGCATTGTATATTCAATTAACTAAGAACTCAAATAAATTTATAATGAAATTTAAATAATAAATTCTATTTTAAAAATATACAATCATAATTAATAATCGTCACTCATTTTTATATATGGAGCAGATTCGGTGAGAAAAATCTTAACGTGAGAAAGTTGCTTGATTGTATTTACGATATTGTTTGGTTGTGTTCAGGTCATTGTTTGATTACAACGGTGCTTGATTGTGTTTTAGTTATTGCTTGTTTGCATATCAACATTGATTTTTTCAGATCTAGTGAATATGATTCATTCTTTTTTCTCACAGGGAATTTTTTCTCACATGATCTCACATCTCCCTATGAGAAAAAATAATGAATCATGTTCATTAGACCTGAAAAAATAATGGTTAATATGCAATCAAACAACAACTGAAAGACAATCAAGCAATAAAAGAATCACATAACAACTAAAACACAACCAAGTAGCATTGTAATCAAGCAACAACCTGAATACAATTAAGTAACATCGTAAATACAATCAAACAACTTTCTCACTTTCTCACATGATGATTTTTCTCACCGGATCCGGTCCATATATATATATATATATATATATATATATATATATAGGAAGCGGATCCGATGAGAAAAGTCTTAACGTGAGAAAGTGAGAATGTAACACCCCGTATTTTGTTGTTATAATATGATCTATTTCCGATCAATTATTCTATTGATGCATAAGTGACTTATTTATAAGAGTGTTTATGATTTCATGCAAGCCATGCAAACCCTCAAAATGTATTTCAATATTTATTTTCGAGAAAGCATTCTACGAATAATCGAATGTCGTGATTTTATCAGTTATATCAGAACAACTAAAATTCGATCAACTCATATCACATAACGAGTTTTCGTAGAGATTTAATGTCGGTGACATTCGATTGACCAATGACGTTGATGGATTTATATACTGAAAGATTATGATTGGTATATTATGTACAAGGTTTATTGGTTAATATACTGGGAATCATAATTGTTGTATGTTCATCTCCTGTCTGAATTAACAAACATGTGTCGCAAATGCAATTATCCTCTTATCTCGTCGATAGGGAGATCATACGGTGTGTAGAAGATCATGGAAGATCGTATGGATCATTTGACCTAGCGAGATATAAATAGTCATCACAGCTGAGACAGTTCCAGGATAAACTGTCGGTGTAAGCTGCAGCATATGCGGATAAGCATCTTATCTTGGATGTCTTGGTATGCTGGTGTGGGGTACACATTGATGAGGACCTAAGTCAAGATCGATTCTTTTATCTGACATTAAAAGAATCTAGATCTTTATGACTCGATGGAATCTTAAACCTATATGAGGATACAGAAGTATACGTATATTGTATATCACTTTGAGTTGTAGAGAGGGTTCTAGTTGAACCTGCACTTCTGCAGTCTTGGGTGATATCAATCTGTGTATGACTGTCTGGTATCTGAACTAGGTAACCACATCCAGTATAGGATGGTGACATTCCCTGAACAGCTCAAAAGGTTCGTTATGCTAAAGTCCTGCAGGCTGAATAAGTTCAAGCATAAGTGAAAAGGTTTGAGTGGATTGATTCAGGAATTAAAGATGTTAATTAATTAAATAGCTTGTCAGAGCTTAAATTAATTAACGAATGTCTGTAACCTTAAATGTGGGGATAAACCGAGTCCAATGCAACCCGTTCCTCAAAACGTGGTAGCAAATAGGTAGGACAATATTGATTCTTTGGTGCATGAATCAATATTAATTAATTAATTATATTCTGGGTTGAATATGAGAATTAATTAATTGATAGGCCTTATTTGCTATTTGCATTCTGGTCCCTGGTCTGGCCCATGATAACTCAAGCCCAATAGAAGCCAAGAATTTCCTATAAATAGGCCTCAGTACCTCAGAACTCAGTACACCTACTTCTCATAAGATCACAAGTTGCACACAGCAAACCAGAGCATTGGGAGCTGTGGTGATCGATTGAGTTAGAGATACGAGGAGGAAATTCTGCTTCTCAACCGGGCAAGGGATCTGATAGAGAACCTTCACCAGGTTTTCAGATCGAGTTGGGATACAGATCAGAAGATCAGATCAGGAGGATTTTTCTTCTTCTCTCTCCTCATTATTTTCGAAAATACTTGTTTATTTTCTTTAGATTAATTTCCTCAATCTGTTAGGAAATTAAATCTTGGTGCGTGGGAAAGATCAAAGGGCATCTCCGCGCACGCGTTCTTCATCGTTCATCGATCCAGGTATTCCGCATAACCTTCTTATGCATAATAATATAGGAGCATGCTAGGATTGTTCATAGGCATAGCAATTTATTTTTGATATTCCAATTAACGATCCTTGGCAAACGGACTTCGTGATTCAGTTCTCGAATCCCTTCAGACGTCACATCACATAAAGCAAAAGACACTTTATTACCATAATTGATAATTCAACTTTATTTCCTATACCATAACTAGTATGGTCAAAATAATCTCTTTATCCACCATGTAATATCCTTCAAAACCTATTATTCTTTGGATAAAACTAATTATCATTTATTAATTTATTTTTTAATTTATGATAAACTTGACCACCAAATTTTATGAGATTTAAGTGAGGAAATTAGTCAATTTTCCCACTTTTTCTTCACAAAAGTCGAGAGAGAGAGTGAGAGAGAGAGAGAGAGAGAGTTCTTCCCAAGTTCATCATTTTGGAGGCTCAATCCTCCTCCTTCCCGCAAGACCGTCGTCTCCGAGACTCGTATACTTGATCCTTGGTTGAAGGTAAGCTCTTGAAGCTTGTTTAAACACCTTAGACTTGTTTCTTTTTGGAGACTCACCACCATCTTCTTCTCTTGTTTTTCCTCCATGAACTATGGAAAGGGATCAAGTTGGAAGGCTAGAATTTACCTCCAAGGAGCTTCATGAGGTTGCTTGATTGTATTTAAGAATTTCATTTCGTGCAATTCATAAAACATAATATACATATGTTCGATGTAAAAAATGCAATATTTTGGGCATAAAACTGCAGCATATAATTAATGCAAAAAATACAATCAATATGAATACAAAAATGCATATGCTTTAGAATAAAAATGCATATTATTCAAGTTAAGAATGCATCATTTGATGCAAAAAATGCAGATATTTGGGAACATTTTTTATGCATGATTGATGCATTTTTTATCCTGAAGGTAAATATAATGAAGAACATATACAAGCTGAATATAAAATCAAGATTTTCGTGCGAATCTTCTAAATTTAACATATTCAATATGGATATCATATGAATCATCGTAAAAATACGTTTAATTTGATTCGTAAAAAATAGATTTGAATCGAGAAAGATATAATCGTTTGATTATAATGGGAGGAAAGAGAAAATTAAGTGAGAGAATGTTTAGGTCTAAAGATAAAAAAGACGGTTACTCAAACTTAAATGCTAAATTACCTTATTTATCTAATAAATCATGAATTATCACAACCATTGGATCAACAAAATAAAGGATTCAGATTCTTTCATATTTAACATGAGAAAAGTCAATTAAATGATCACTACTATAAATATATATATATATATAGAACAAATCCTATGCTAAAAAGTTATTTATGCTATAATGCTAATAATGCTTGATTATTTAGTATATTATACTTGTTTAGTTTTAATGTTATGCATCATTGAACTGCATAACCACCCACATCAAAATAAATAACTGTCAATCTAAAAAATTCAATCTTGACCATTCATCCATAAAAATCAAGGGTCTAAGATTTATTCCTATTTAGCATATTTTCACTTTTTAGTATTTGATCTCTTCCATATATATATATATATATATACTATACCCTCAATTTCGATGGATGAATGGTCAAGATTTAATTTTTTAATTGGTAGTTATTTATTTTTAATGTGGGTAGATATGCAGTTCAATGAAGCAAAATATAATGACTAAACAACATATTACATTAACTAATTAAGCATTATTAGCATTCTAGCACAAATAATATTTTAGCATAGGATCCGCTCCCTATATATATATACAGGGCCGACCCTGAGGCTATGCGGGAGGTGCGCCGCACTGGGGCCCAAAAAATGTTACGGCACTATTTTTATAAATATTTTAGTATTAATACATTATTAATTTATTTTAGTATTGAATTTAAAAAATTATATTAATCCCAAAATAAAAAAATTCATCTTTGTTTCAATTAAAATAAAATAATAAATGACTTAAATTTATATTTTGTCTTATATAAGTTTATAAATTATATTAGTTATTTTATGATTTAAAAAATGTGAATAGTAGATATCAAAATACTATTCTTTACAATATTATATTAATTATTTTATAATTTAAAAATGTGATTAGTCTATTTAAAAGAATATGAAAAAAATGTTTTTGAATTGAAAAAAATGATCGAATAAATTTTTATTTATTTTATAACAAATAAATTGTGAAATTCTTAGTGGTGAGTCTGGTTAAAAAATAAAAGAGAATTATGAGGTTATCTTTAAATGATAGTTATGTATTTTGCTCGTTTATTTTATTTAAGATTTGTTTATTGGTGAATATAATTAAAACTTGCATGATTTCATAATAGACATAAGTTTTTTTGTAATTTATAGTTTATGAACAACTTGTAATTAATGATTATATGAGTCATATGTTATACTTATTAATTTTTCAATTTATAATTATAATAATAAAATAGAGGCACCATCTATATTCATCGTACAAGGGCCCCGAAATAAAAGCCCTTAAATTTTGAAACAATAAACTCTTCGTCTTTCTCAATAATTGATACACCTGCTTTTATACCATTTGAAGCCTAGTTGTATCTCATGGAAGAAAATTCAAAACTACTCTATAAGAAACGTAGAAAGTGCAAAGACGCTTCGAAAACAATGGCTTTGCTTCAAGTTCTAGTCGATGATGAAGGTGTTTCCTCAAACTTCAACTCATCTAATACGCATATTAACTTGCAACTATTTGAATTCTATCTTTTTTTCAAATCAGAATTTCATTTTATTGCTTGCGATGTTCTCGCTAACTGCCTTATTTCTTCTTTTCTTGTAAGTCGTCGATAGACTAAACGTATTTAGTTTATGTATTTGTGATGAGTTTAGGAATCGAATGAATTTATATATTTCCCTTTCCCTCTGCGTTTAATACATTCGTTGAAAACTCGACAGAGTTCACGGTGGAAACAAGAGACACTGCGCCAGCACACTGTTTGACTAGAATTAAACAGTTTTCGTTGGTATTGAAAAATAAGATTTGCAAAATAGAATCAATGGAATTTCACGCCGGAGAACACAAATGGTATGTTGATTCTTTTAAACTTCGATTCTCGAATCGCTACTTTTATTTCGTTTCATCGTTGGGAGGGAAGGAGCCTTTTAAATTAATCAGTCACGTCGGCCATTAGTCTTTGCCTTAAGTTTTGCTTTGACATAAATGAAATTTTTACAAAAATCACATTCTTTATATTAGAATAGATATGCAGATATCTCCACATCTCACTACTATATCTTATTAGTTTGTTATCTTATATCTTTAATTATTTATTCATATCTTATAATACTCTATATATAGATGATCAATAATACAGACAAATATTGTTGGTCTATCACTTTAAATCTCTAGATTTTTCAGTACACACACAATAAAAATGTTGATTTAACAGGAAACTTATAATATATCCTGATGGAGACGACAAGACAAACAAGGCAGATTATATTTCTGTGTACATGTGCATGGTCGGAACTGCAAGCTGTGAGGTCAATGCTATTGTCAGTTTCTTTGTCTACAATCACATCCAAGATAATTATCTTTGTTTTCGAGGTACATGTAAATCTTTTCCCATTCTTTCTTGCATGCCAGTTCACTGAATTCTTTTTATAATATATTGGGTCGTTGATCAGGAAAGGTACGGCGGTTTCATGCTCTAAATTCCGAATGGGGAATTAGCAAGTTGATGTCTAAGACATATTTTACAGAGCCATCTAATGGATACCTTTTTGATGACAAGTGCGTGTTTGGAGCTGAAGTTTTTGTCATTAAAAGCCAGCGAGTCATTGAGAATGTGTCTGTGCTTACTAAAACAGATCCATATAAGCGTGAATGGAAGATTTTAGATTTCTCCAAACAACAAAATGCTTGGAACTCTCAGGATTTCAATGTTGGAGGATTCAAATGGTATAACCACCTTTTCTGTTCTTTGCTTAAAATTCTTCCACGATTAGTGCAAGTAGACATTTATTGTAAAACTGAATCAGGAACATCGAACTGCATCCAAATGGAACATCGAGGGGAGAAGGCCGTTATATCTCCATCTTTCTCAACTGTGTGGATTTTGGTGCTCATAAAAAAGTCAAGGCAACCTGCCTTTTTATCATCAAAAACATGATCCAGAATCAGGAGAAGCACTCCAAGGAAGGTAAATAAGTTGTAACTTGGATGGACTGCATATTTGAGCTCTTATTTACTTGCAAGAGTCTGCATTTTCTCTGTTGCAGTTTCGCCGTGGTTCACATCTTCTGGCTCAAGTGGTTGGGGATTATATGAATTTATGGCAATCGGAGGTGATAGCGAAGGCTTATTTGTTAATGACTGCTGTATTCTGGAAATACAACTCTCTGTGGAAGCTACTCTGGAGGCCATTGAATTATAATTCAGTTTGTTTGTCAAATTTGCTTTTGTTATAAAGAAAGGAGAAAACTCATGGAGCTTGTCTCTGTTTATGTTTTCTCTCGCTCACTTCTTTAATTTCTTCTTTTGTACCTTGCTAAACACTAAAAATCAAGTTTGTTTTATCTGATCTATCCAGCCATTACCAATTAATCTTCCATTTGTAGTAACAACCAATTTAAACTATGCAAACTATTAGATGCCTATATGCTGGTGCAGTTGGTAGCCTCGATGATGACCTCACATAGGGCAATATTCTTTTTTCCTAGGTTTTTATTTTTGTCTTGCAGTGAGAACTAATACTATTATTCTATATAAATTATAAAAAGAATATTGTTAGTTCAAAGTCAAAGTTCAATGATAATTGGGTGTACGGAAAGTATAATTGGTGTAGTTGGGTGTGCCCGTTAGAATTTTAATAAATCCATTTGAGGTTCCTTCTTGGATTTCAAACTTATATGAATGAAGACGGATAAAATAAAATTTGAATATAAAGGGGACACAAATTATAGTGGCTCCTAGACCCATTCTTCGTTCTAATTCGCAAAAATTCACTTTCATCACTTACCCACGATAATCTAATACAACTTGTAACTATTACTCTTTTAGTCATATAAAGCTTCTTCTTAGTTTTCGAGTTTAATCAGTCGGTTTAATTTTACCATAAGAATCTACTTGTTAGATTCAATATCTGGTCTTTCGAATTATGAGGATTGTAACACTTCTCAGTTGCAAGATGTTGAAGATTGAGTTATCTTCAAGAAATACCGTAATAAATTTGATCCTACGGATTTGTAACGACTCCGACAATCTTGTGTCTGAGAGACAATGTGGTCTTGTGTTAATATGCACGAAAAGTTTAAGAGCTTGAGAAAGTAGCTTGTTATTAGAGTGATGTGAATGAGCATCTTCGACAACTAAAGCTTAAAAACCCCTGGTTTTATTTTTATAATGGAGTATTTATAGCTATGAGTTTGAAATATTACCATTAAAAAAACTTGATGGTACTCCATACTTTTATTGGTGAGTGTTTTTACTAAGGTGTACAATCTGTAGCGTTGCCTTTTGCAAAAGATCTAAAAAGACCTCATGATTAACGTTTAATGGTAAGTTGATAAGAGATTCATCTGAACGTGATTTAAATGAACTTTGTAATCAACTCCGTATTCAATTGTCAGTTCTTCATTGATTCTTTTTCTCAATTGGTCAAATCTTCGATACCCAACTGATTCTTTGTTATTTCCTTGGTCATTTGTCACTCGTTCAACTAGTTTTTATCTTCTTGAGCTAGTTCTTCAACTAGACGAGACATTGGTTAAACTAACATGATACTAGTTTTAACAGCAACCACTAGTGTTATGATCACCTGTCACATCATTATTTTTTAAAATAAAAAAATAAAAAAAATATTTTTCCTTTTTTTTTTCAAGGTCGACCACATACCACATTCAACCACAAAAGGTTGCAGGCCCCACCTGCATTTATTTTTAATTTTTTTATCTATTGACCAATAAATGAGTAAGAATTGTCCTCCTTCCATTAGTTCATTAATTTTATATAGTTATCACAATAAAATTAATATATCTCTTATATAATAACATAAAAATTATACCAAAATTCATAGCTTTTTATTCTCTACAAATAGAGACTAATTTTGATATATACATATTTTATTTCTAAATTTTATATTTACATAATTTAAAATGATTAATTCTTTAATTGGTTCTAAATTGTAATTGGTTTCAAAATGGATACTTAACTTATATTTTAGTTCCATAATGGTTTCAATCTATTTTTTTTTATCAAATTAGTTAACTAGAATAAAATAACAATTAAAGTGTCAAGTTTGATAATTTAATTACTTATGCATGACTACTAACTCATAAAAAATAATTGCAAGAAATATAATTTTAGATGTTTGATATTTTAATCAATTATTTGTAAATTTTAATTTGGTGATCTAAAAATACTTTATGTAATGTAATTTTATTTCTTAATAGTCATATTTTTTTATTTATGTCAATTTTATTTTACTAATCATTTTATAATATATATATATATATATATATATATATTAAATTTAATTACAAGTTGTACTTTTATTTTAAAAATAAAAATAAATAAAATCAAATAAGAAAATTATATATATAGTGTGGTTGAGTAGTTGAATGGTCATTTATAAACTTTGCAAAAATATTATGGTTGGGTTGATGTAATAATTGATGATATGGAAGTGAAAGAAATTAATAAAATATAAAAAAAGTTGGGTGGTTGAGCCGATGATTGCTGATAAACATAGTCTAAACAATTACATTATTGGAACCTAAAATTTAGATCACTTCTAGCTAAAGTTAGCTTTATACAAAATATGGTAGCGGACTAGCATTTTTGACATCTCATCGAAATAAATATAATACCTAACAAATGTTACACATAGTTTTCTCAACCTTTTGAATTTATTTTCAACTTTTGATAAATAGACATAAAAATCAATAGGTAAAAAAGTGCATTCAACTATAAATTCGAGAATGAATTTATTCTATTTTTATTTTTTTGTAATATCTTTACTAATTTTATTATTCATTAACTAATTTCTTCTAAAAATCATATTTTTAATTTCTATAATAAGTTAAGTTAATTTTGTTTCTAGATTTTATATTTTCCACTACAGTGAATAAATTATCGATGCTAAATTTTGCCTAGGAGTATAGTGAATGATTTATTTATGACCAAGTTATCTTAAATTTGAATTACGCATAGTAAATAATGTAACCTAATTTAAGTAAAGATATTCGCATCAACAAAAATCCGTTAAGATTAAGAGAGATTCTCGTTGCTAAAAAATTTGACAAATATATTTATATATTGGAAAAATAAGTAATTATATCCCAAACTATTGGAAAATAGGAAAATTTATGTCAATCTATTTTTGTTAAGGATTATATACCACACCTTTATTCTATTATGGAATTATGTCATTCATGATTGATAGAGTAAAAATATTATTACACATTTTCTGACAACATAGCCATGTGTATTTTTCTTTTTCTTTTTTTAGTTTCCACATGTAGTTTTCGTTTTTTTTTTAATATGCAAATAAATTATTAACTTTAAGAAATACGGGAACTATTATTTTCTCCCAACAAAATGTACAATCATTAACATGCTAGATTATTATTATTATAAAGTTTTAAGTATTTTGTGTATTTATGAGATTCAGATTGAGGAGTTGATATCGGATAATTCCGGAAGAATAATTATTGAGTTTTTTGATAGTTTGTTGAGATATTTATGTTTATATATACCTTTAATAAAATCACATCATACAAGTAAAATATTATAAATTCTGTCATGGTATTAGTCATATAGATACTTTCTCTTGCCGGTGCTGCTCTTCTTCTCCCTTCCATGGATGTTCTGTTGGTTTTGTATGCTAAAAACATTTATTACAGTGTGTATACAATTGACTTATCTCATATCTGTAAACAAGCAGATTTGCGAGAACAATGGAATTCTCTTATCTCGTCGATAGAGAAATTATACGGCATGTAGGAGATCATAGAAGACCGTATGGATCATTTGACCTAATGAGATATAAATACTTTTATCACAGCCGAGACATCATTGAGGATTAGTCTGTCGGTATAGGTTGCAGCATAGTCAGAAAGAAGTATTTGTCTTGATCACTTGATATGCTGGTATGTGCGGTTGCGTACTGATTGGACCACAATGAAATGTGTTCTTCTGCCTGACTTAAGAAGAAACAAGATCTCGTTAGTTGGTTGAGTCTGAATCCTATGGAAGGTTAAGAATTATGCACATGTGGTGTGTCATTTTGACTTGCCATGGTGGAGAGCCTAATTAACATGCTCGTATATCTGCATCTTCGGTGACAGCAATTTGCATAGAATATTTTGATGACCGGAGTTAGATTACCATATTCGAGTATTAGGATGGGGACATTCCAGAGGAGCTCAACAAGGTTTGTCATGCTGAAGTCTTGCAGGCTGATTAAGTTCAAGCACATATGATAATGATTGAGTGGTACTACTCACGATAATAAGAAATTAATTATTTCTGTGAAGCTTGTCAGATGCTCTAATTAATTAATGAATGTCCAGTAACCTTAAATATGGAGATTCACCAAGTTGATGCAACTCGTTCTCATAATGTGGTAATAAAAAGGTAGGTCATTATTAATTCTCAACTAGAATGAATTAATATTAATTAATTAATTATGTCCTAGGTTGTGGACAAGGAAATTAATTAATTCATAGGTCACTTTATTATTTGCATCAGGTCCTAGGTCTGACCAATAGAATTACTTAAAAGGAGCACATTAGGGTTTTAACCTTAGTATTATGAATAGCTCATTCTCCTCTCAGATTTCTTAAGTTAAGTTACAACAACTGAAACCCTAGAGAGAGTGAGAGAGGGGCGGCGCCTACTGCAGTGGAAGGAGAAAAAAATTGATTCTATCTCGTGTAGTGCAATCCTGTGGAATCCTGACCAGTAGCAGAATTGGAAAAGCAAAGGGATACAGATCTGAAGACCTGATCTGGAGAACATGATTTTTATTTTCGTTTTCTCAATTTGAATCATGAATTAAATTGCAAAATATTTAATTCTCTTTTTGTAGATTCAAATTATTCGCCTGGTGGAATCGGGTATAGATCCAAAGTGAATCGAGATTCAAACCCTACGGAATTAAGCTAACCCTAAAACCATTGAATTAAATTCATTGGAGCATGCATAGGGTTTATTATCGATTGGTAATTATTTACAACATCCATAAATGATCCGAGTTTATTTGGATTTGGTTATTTAATTCACGACAACGAAAAATCCCTACAATTGGTATCAGAGCCTTGATTTATGTTTCATGGCTCTGTTGGATGAATAATTTTTTGATTTATGCATGAATGGATTTATTTTATTATTGTGGATGGTTTTTGGTTTTTCTGTTCCTTGTGGCAACCTATTAATTTAATCTGCGGTGATTTATCCGTGTTTGGATTAAATTATTTTGTAAAATCACGAATCCATGATTAGATTTCATAGGATATTTAAATATAATAGATTAGATCTATTTTTGTATTTTTCAAATCTGTAATGGTTCATGGGAACGATGTGCGAGGCAACAACTGTAACACGAGGCCGTGCAGCTGTGCTACACCTGCACGCATAGTGGGCAACGGTGGGGAGCAGCCAGGCGACAACTGGGGTGGTCTATAGCGTCGAAGGCGCGGTGGCACAAGGCTGGTAGCGCAAACATTAATTAGGGTTTATGCTGCGCGGCCACCACACGCAGTGCCCGACCCTGGCAAGTCGCGGCGAGCCCAGCTAGTGTTGAGCGCGGGCTATGGTAGTTAGCGATGCGGTGAGGGGCGGCGGGATGTGGCGAGCATGCTGCTGCTTGCATCGCGTGCCTGTGCGACCCATGTCGGTCAACGTGTCTATGCGTCCTCAAAGCGGCTGTCCCGTGTCAATCACGTCTCTCTTATTTTGTTTCTGGCACCACGAGGACATATTTGTTTGTTTTAATTGTTCTCATATGATGTGTGATTCATTAATTGTGCTATAAGCATGTTGTAGATTATAGGAAAACATATTTTACTTCTTTTTTATTTACTGTTTTTCAAACATGCTTATGTGTTCATTTTTATGTGGTGAGTTATATTTTTGGATTTTCGGACATGTTTATTGCATGAAAAAATCTGTTAAAATATAATGACATGAAATAATATGTGCGTAGTTGGAACCTTTCAAATTCAAAAAAATACTAAGCAAGATTTTTTAATTAAAATCAACATACCTCCACAAAACAATCATAGACTATAATTGGGCCTCTCCTCTTTGTAAATGTCTACAAGTGTAGCTTGCTAATTCTCGGAGGTTCATGGGTTGCAATAGTTGGGATTTCTAAACAAAAAATTTAAATCAAGTGAATAGTGGGAGCGCTTGTGCGTAAACGTCTACGAGTGTAGTTTGCGTACTTGTGTTTCTCATTAGTATTCTAGGATTGAATTAAATTAGAGATGATGAAGGTTATAAGAGTCATGCGGTATGGGTGTAGTGTGCATGCCGAATCGATCTCTTGTAGCTAGAGTTATAATTTGTGGTTAGTTTCTTGGAAGCTTCTAAGGATATAATGCAGTAGTTGTTTCCCTATCCTTGGTAGATGGCTTGGTCTAAGTCTTTCACTAATTATTAATTTCATGTGTCTAAGGATTCGTGACATTTGCTTGAGAAATTGTGAGAGTGTGTGAAGTCCTTTTGGGAATGGCTTTCTTCATTGGACCTCAGAACATTAGTTCTAGATGTGTGTAGAAACCATGTGATTGTTGATCACAATGGTTAGCATCACAATGGTTAACATTCCTAGCCTTTGAAAAAGAAATTTTATGTGGCTCTTGCCTCAAGTAGTTGTTCCCCCTACTCAGTATGTTCTTCCTGTCATTTTTTAAATGAGATTTGGGTCTCTGGTTATAGGAGTAACCAGGTTGGTTGTTAGACTTTTGCCAGGCTGAAGCTGGTTGTTTCGTCAAAATGATTGTTGAAACTGACTTCCTTGGAGTGGAAACATAATGCTTAACCAGTTTCTTGGGTTGAACTAACTTTCTCTTAGTTTGTGATTGAGCCAATTTAGGAATATACTGTTTTACCAAATTTCTCCGAAGAATAGGTCTCTTAATCACTTCCCGATTAGCCAGTTTGGGGTTGCTGCACGGCCAACTTTATCCTTTTCAATGAAACCTGAGAAATTTTTGGCTACCTCTTTGCCCTTCAATCTTGACAGATCATAGGTATTTTCTTTTATAAATAAAATTCTCTTTTTGCGTGTGTCAGTACTTGAAGAAGATGCAAATTGCTCAAATCATTTTCTTTACAGCGTAGATCCGTTTTATCCTTGGGGTATCTTTGAATAAAGAGCACTCCTTTAAGCTCTCTTGAGCTTTTCACAAAGGAACATTTACAAGGCTCCTTCTCAAGGTTTTTCTTTTTAGGAATCACACTCCATTTTAAGATGTTCAAAATCATTTAAAAGGTTGGAGTGCTCTTTCCTAAGTTTGGCCAGTTCCTCGCTGGCAGACCGAGACATTTCAATCTCATTAGTCAAAACTGAAACTTGTGCTTTCAGCGAGGAATTTTCTCCAACTAAAACATTTTTAAGTTCATAGAATTCTGAAAATTCTTTTGAAAGCAGGTTGAGGGAAACAACTTCTGAATCGGAGCAATACGATTCAGAGTCCTCTAATATGCATGCAGAAAACATTGAAACTGGTAGAGAATCAGTTACCTCATCACCGGTTGCAGTTAAGGACATCCCCCCTTCTGCATCTTCATCTTTCACTTTGTTGGTCCCCGATCAGAGTGTTTTATATGCAGCGTAAGTATTAATACAATCTTGCACTTATCTTGCTAAGGTATCGACTTAGCTAGTGTTTATCAAATTTGTTTTAGCTTAATTATTCGTTAAGTTAACTTGCAGTTTATACTACAACACTTGATGTGTTGAGTTTCAAATACACGTATGCGCAATATAATGAAATATAGCAGTAGGATTAATAGTGGTTCGAGTCATTTAGCAACTAATCTGGCTTTGTTGCGAACGATGAGTCCATTTTCGTCTCGCTTATTCTTGAATACCCATTTAGTTCCTATTACTAATTGATGTGTTGGAAAATCGACGAGATCCCATACATGATTCCTTGTGAACTCTGATAGTTCTTCCTGCATTGCATTGATCCAGTCAGCTGATTTGAGTGCGTCTGCCACTTTGGTAGACTCTTCCTGTGATATGACACAGGCAAGCAAAGCACTGTGTCGGGTTCGGATTGGATCTGCAATATTTCCTAGAATCGCTTCATTAGGATGATCTCTGAGTAACCATTTGGGTCTTTGTAGTTCTTCTACTGGGATGATTTGATTGCAGGACGTTCCAATAGGTTCTTCTGAGACTGGTACATTGACAAGCTGTAGATCCTTTAGGCTGTCTGCTACCCTTGTTGAGATGTCTTCTGCTGAGTGACCGTCTTCTGGCATATCATCTGCTGGGTTCTGGATCACTGGTGTAGTACTTTTGTCTTCAGCATTCCGCTCCTGGTTGTCTTCAGCAGAGTTGTCTTCAGTAGCTCTCTCGCCATTCTGGGAACCTTTAGATTGCTGACCGTCTTTATCTCCTTGAGTTCCCTGTTGATCTGTAAGCTCTTCGAGAGATTGTATGGTGGCCTCAATGTTGCCGATTGCATCACAGGTCCTCTTGACTGTCGATTGATCAGTCAAGGTTTCCAGTAGAGATGATGATTCATTCATTAACTTAGTCGGATCATTCGGTTCAGCTTTGGAAGTATTCAAGCCCGAAGGTCCAGTGACATCATTGGTTTCATGAGACTCATCTATTTGACTTCCTATGGTCCTGCGCACTAAAGTAGCTTCATAAAAAATAACATTGCATGTTATTTCCACAAGTTTGGTTGTCTTATAAAGTACTCTATATCCCTTGTGAGACGGATGTCCATATCCTAGGGACACTCCTTCATCAGTTTTGGAAGAGAAGGTACTTAATTTGAATTTCCCATTATTATGGATATAACATGATGAACCAAACATACGAAGATGAACTAAGGAAGACGTATGACCATGATATATTTCATAGGGAGTCTTGTTGAAGCGAAGATTCAATCCGCTTCAGTTCTGTGTGTAGCAAGCATTCATTGCAGCTTTTCCCCAGTATCTTTTACTTAGATTCGTATTGGCAAGCATTGTACGTATGACTTCCTTTAAGGTTATGTTCCCTCTTTCTGCTAGGCCGTTCTACTGGGGTGTTCTTGCAGTGGACCTTTCATGTCCTATCCCAGTGTTGGCGCAGAAGTCCATCAATGCTCAATTGCAAAATTCTATAGTGGGTGGTGTTACAGGGCCGAATAAATCCATGTGCAGTAGCTCAAGGATTCTGTTTGAGGTGGCCTTTTCCGGATTTGAATTGAAGGACGCTTTGACTTTCTTTCCTTACTGACAGGCTCTGCATATTCCTCCCTTCTTGAAGGTTTCCTGTGGTAAACCTGCAACAATGTTATTTCTGGCAATATAATTGATGGTTTTAAAGTTCCGATGCGTAAGCCTTTTGTGCCATAGCCAAATTGTTACTTCTTTGTTGAATGCTATGACGAACAATGCTTGTTGACCACTTTCCCAATCAGCAATATAGACTTCTCCTTTTCTGATTCCTCTTAGCTTTACTTCTCCAATGGTTCTGTCAACAACTTCACAATCTGTATCAAAGAAAAAAAACAATGTATCCATTTTCACTTAGCTGACTGATACTTAGTAGATTGTGCTTCAGGCTATCGACTAGGGCAACGTTGATTATTCGAATTCCATTTTGCTCGATGCACCCTCTTTCGATTACTCTGGCCTTGGAGTTGTCACCGAATGAGACTGAAGCTCCTCGGAACTTGTGAAGTTCTGTGAAGATCTCTTCATCTCCTGTCATGTGACCTGAGCATCCACTATCTAGGATCTATTCTATGAGTTTTCTTGACAATCTTCTTCCTGGACCCTGCTCCTGCAAAAAAAAAGAAGTTATATTTTTGGTACCCGGTCAATTATAGGTCCTGCAGGATTAGTTTCTGGATCATTCCTTTGGGTATCTAGACTTTCGTGATTTTGATGTTTCTCTTGTCATCATGTTCCACTTCATTTCTGTTCCTGTTGGCACAGTTTCAATAATCAACATAGGAATGTGTAGTAGTGTGTCGAGCCATTACTGTCTTTTGAAAGTGTTTTAATGTAGACTCTGGCCTCAAGTAGTTGTTCCTTGTACTTGGAGTGTATGTTGGCTTCCTTGCAACCTCAGTAGATTGTTTGGCCTTGCTAGGATTTGTATGAACTTTCCTAGCAGATGGAACAGTCTGCTGGGTTACATACATTGACTTTGCTGGCTTCTTCTCAGCAGAACGAAAGTTTAATCTTTGCTGAGCAGTCAGCTGAGGGATATTAGTCTGCCAGCATTTCTGCTGAGCAATTGACTTGAGGTTTTCCCTCTTGTCTTTCCTAGCGATTTGCTGAATCTTTCCAGTTGTTGGGACAAAAATGATTTTCTTTGTCTTACTCGATTCAGCGGCGCAAGACTTTTCACTATCAAATCCTATTCTAGCAAAGTTCTCCGAACTTCTTTGGACACTTAGAATATCATCTAAATCTCTCGTGCTTTTTGAAAATTTGCATTAACATAGATTTCACACTGAGTGATTATTTTTCAAGGTTTCATTCTCCTGTATTAAATTACTATAATTATTGCCCAAGGCGGAGAATTCGATCTTTAACTTTAAAAGTTCCTCGTTTGCTGACCTAGATTTATCAATCTCACTGGTTAAATCTGAAAGCTGAGACTTCAGAGAGGAATTTTCTTTTACTGGAATATCCTTTAATGCATGAATTTTTGAAAACTCTTTCAGCAAATATTCCACAGTTATCTCATCTGATTATGAGTAACAAGAATCAGTCGTATCATACATACTATTAGAGATTGAAGCAATAGACAGAGTAGTGTTTGTTACTTGGTTTCCTGTGGCAGCTAGAGCTGATTCCCTTGTCTGCTCTTCATAGATATCTGCCATGAACACCATTAGGACATCATCTTCATCTTCTGATGAGTAACTCTTGTCGTCATAATCAGGGATGTCTGGTAGTTCTGTTCTTGTCAGTAAGGCTTTAGTGACAACCTTCGATGCACGTCTTTCGAACAGCTTCCTCAGTCTTTCTCTTTCTTCTGAATCTACTTTTGGACATTCAAACATCAAGTGATCAGGAGAATTGCACTCGTAGCATGTTCGTGGTGCTCTCTTGCTATTCTTGTTGTCTGGTAGTTCAATCTGCTGGAAGTCTTCCTTCTTCCCTTTTGCTTTTAGCAGCAACCTTTGCAGTCTCTTCATTTGATCCTCCAACTCGCTTACGGAACATTCGTCTTCTTTGAAGTGAGATCCGCTGATGAAAGAAATCTCCTTTGTTGAACTGGACTGAGCAGGTCGATCTGAGTGGAATTGTTTCTTTGTTTTCCACTTTTGTCCATCTTTCTTTACAAGGAATGCGGCACTCTCCATCGGTTCTTCAATGTTGACTGCAACACGAACAACTTCATTTTTGTTGGTCTTGGTGATATCCCATTCATGGGCTTTCAATTGCGCAAACACTTCTTTGGTGTTGATTCTTGACAGATCTTTATCCTTTAGACTGGTTACTTTGACAAACCAATCCTCCTTAGGAAGTCTTGAGAGAATTTTTGAATTCATGTCAGGAAATTCATACGTTCTTCCCAACTTCTTTAACTCAGCTACAATGTTGTTGAATATTGCCTCCATGTCCTTGATGGTTTCACCTGGAATCAAACAAAAAGATTCATACATGTCTACCCATTACTGTAGCTTGTTTCTCTTCATCTGATCCGATTCTTTGCTTAAAGTACCAAGAAAATCCCACATTTCTTTGGCACTATCGTACTCCAACGCTTCAACCATTAGAGGAGGTGATAAGACACCTAATATTAGATCCATGACTACGTAATTTAGTTGATCACGGGCTCGTTCTTCTTGAGTCCATTCTTCAAGCGGCTTATCCACCATTACGTCTGGTCCTTCTACCTCCTCTCCGACCCTTGTCTTCACCTTCTGGATCTTGATAGGTCCAACTTCGATCACTCGTCTCATCTCAGGATGTACATTCATCAGTGTGATCATCGACCTCTTTTTCCACGTAGAATAAGAATCTGGAGTGAACTTGGGAAGCTTCGCATTGCGCGCAATTTTCTTGAACCTAGGCTAAACATAGAAACACATATATGCAAGGATAATCTAGATCTGGTCCTAGGCGACTCAGAAGCAGCTAGTCTGTTAAGACCAACAGCCCTGATACCATTTATTGGTCCCCGATCAGAGTGTTTTATATGCAGCGGAAGTATTTAATTTATATTGCACGTGTCTTGCTAAGGTCTCGACTTAGCAAGTGTTTGTCTAAAATGTTTTAGCTCGTATATTTGTTAATTTGATTGCAGTTTATACTTCAACACTTGATGTGTTGAGTTTTAAATATATCTAAGCAAGAGCAGTAACGAAATAAAAATGCTAACGACACAAGGGTTTTTATAGTGGTTCGAACAATTGTTCAACGTCCACTATTCAGTCCTTTGACTTAAAATTCACTAGAAGAATGAGTACAGGCCAGGCCTGATCTCTAACATTGAGCAGCTCCTCCGTCTAGTCAGCGCGCACCTTCAAGCACCTCGATCTCCAATCTTCGATCGGTGTCGCTCCTTAGAGTGACAAACCTCCCTTCTCCTTGGACGTCGACTACTGGAAGTTTTATAATTCTTTTCGGAACCTATCCTTGTGTTGGCGTTGCCTGTACGAATTACTCTTGCACCGCAGTAGTGACTGCTAGATTCTTTCTAGACTAGAAGGAATCCCAATATAACATTTGGAAGGTAAACTTCTCAGGTCTTCGAGCTTCTGTTATGAAAGCTTGCAAAAAGCTTCAATTAAGAATTTAGCTCGGATGATTTCGCATTATGTAGAGAATGTGTTTAATCTCTTTGTTATCTCTTGTATGTAGAAAGTGGCGAACCTTTGAATCAAATAATGATGACACCTATTTATAGGTGAAGATTCTAACGGTTGTTTGAATCTTATCCGTTAGACTCAAAAGGAATGCTCGCCTATTTGCATTCTTCCTTTTCTACAGTGGACAGAGACTATTCAAGTCTCCTCGTCTCTGATTGGCGTAACATTTGTCTGTAGCCGTCTCTTGTCAGAACGGATCCTTTGTAGGTATGAACCCTTCTTTTTCATGATGATTGTTCCATCCTCTTAATTGGTCGGGTTTCCTTGTAATTTGTAATCCGTCTGATCCTCAACTCTGTAACTTCTCTCTTGATTGCTGATTGTCATCGGCTGGCTACTAGTGTGCGTCGGATGTTTCCGTAGTTTGCTGGAGTTCCTTCTTCAGCATCCTTGTCGCTTCCTCCGCATTGCTAGCCTTTCTTTTCTTTTCAGCAATCTTCAGCAATTTGCCAAGTTTGCTGACTCCTTCAGAAAATTTGATTCTTTTCTTTTTCCTATTCTATTACAACTCGAGTATAATTTCCTATACATGACTTTTTACAATTGACTCGATACTGAGTTGCTAGAGCTTTGATGCACCAAAACATATCAAACTATGATTATGAATTGGTTTACAGAGTAGGGGTCTAACAATATTCCTAACAAATCTTGTGTTGAATAAATAAATAAATAAAACAACAGTTTCATTTAAAATTAAAATCTTCAATCAAGCATCCCAAAATACATACTAAATTAACATATAAATCTTAAATCTTGTTAGTATAAAGAAATCAAATAATAAAAAAATATAATAAGAGAGAAATAAATAAATTCATTTTTGTGGTGAATGAAAAAGGATGGATAGAACAATGAAAAACGTACACAAATATTAAACTCAATTTAAGGGATAAAAATATTAATTAAAACTTTAAAATTTATAACAATAAAATAAATTATAGTAATTATTCATCGACCATGGTAAAATTGCTAGTGCTGAGATAATGAGTATTAGACATATCTAAAATGGGTTCATCGCCTAAACGGTTTAGGCGGGTTTTATCCTACCCAAATGGGTTCACCCATCCCAAATAGGGTATATTATATGGATTTGGGCTTGGGTTAATGGATAAAACCCGCCTAAAGATTGGGTTAATGGATAAAACCCGCCTAAATCGTTTAGGCCTGCCGAACCCAAGACCTTCCCATCTAAAATACTTTCATCATTATTTGAGTTCAAGATCTCATCACCTAGTTTATAGATTCTTAAAGCTTTATTGGAATCTTAAGGTTGAGAACAAAAATAAATTAAAATAAAGATAATTATTTTATTTTATTAGCATTAAGAAAATAAATATTACAGAATATAATGAATAAATAAATAAACAAATATCTTTTTGGTGATGCATGAAAAAAAAGAACAACAACAATAAAGAATAAAGAGATTTGAATTTTTAGAAAAACCTTAATACTAAACAAATATACAATAATTAATTTATTAATTATTATAAATAAATAATAAATAAAGTACTTACGTTATTAATTTACTAATGGATATCCGTATCCGATTCGATTAACGGATTATTCGGTCCGATCCGTATCCAGTTGCAAAATTTTCGTGTCCTTATCGTGTCAATCCGATAAGGATCCTTATCCTATAAGTTTCAATTCATATTTATTATTATCGTGCAGATTCGCGTTGGATTATTGGATTGGATAGAAAATTGCCACCTCTGAGCACTAGTAAGGATGTGCATGATTTGATCGAAATCGGCCAAATCAATCAAATAAAATTAATTTAATTAATTTGCTTGGTTTGAAAGAAGTTAATTGGTTGAATTGATTTGAAAAGTCTCAAATCTCATCATTTGATTTGACTTATGATTTGAAGTATGAAATCGGCGGAAATCAGTAGAATTTTAATACAAATGCCCTATTTTTATTTTTTTTAAATTGTACATTTATACATCAATTTCTATTTTTTCTCTCTTACAACTAAAATCTTATTTATTTTGTTTCTCACCGATTTACAATTAATCACAATCAACTTATATTTATGTTAATTTTTTTTCAAACCCTTCAAATCCACTAAATTGACGTACACACCCGTAGGCACTACAGTGTATATATATATTCTTCAAACTTGACGATTATTGTTTGATTTTTTTTTAAACAACTGATTGTTTGAATATTTAAGGGGTCCATAATAGAAAACGAAGAGTCGGTGACGTCACATGCCCTCCGCAGCTCTCCATTTCAAGACTCTTCATCTTCCTCAAATATTTTATGCTATAATTGATACATCTACTATTACAATATTTATCCGAGTTGAATTTCATGGAAGAAGATTCAAATCAACCTGAAAAGAAACGTCTAAAGTCCAGAGGCATTTCGGAATCAATGACTTTGCGACCACTTCCAGCCGATGCTGAAGGTGTATGGAGAAAATCACTCGTCTAAAACACATATTTGCAACTCTTTGAATTATTTTATCAGAAATTTCCTTTATATTTTTTGTGAAGTTCCTTGTTCAGTGCCTTTTTTCTTATTCTTGAAGTTCTAAATCTGTTGAATGTCTCACATCGACCATGGACCTAGGCGTATACCACTATATAATAGTGGAGGTGCCCTCTCCTTACAAGCCGATTTTATAGGGAGAAGTGGGGATCTTTACATGGTATCAGAGCCAGGTTGGTTCGATGTGGGATCCGATTTATCCCGCTGATGGGACCAATTTGTCCTGATGATAGGACTCGATTTATCCCGTGGGACTTGTGATTTATCCCGATATTGGGATCCCCGTGAAGCTCCACGACGTGCATGAGGGGGGTGTGTTGAATGTCCCACATCGACCATGGACCTAGGCGTATACCACTATATAATAGTGGAGGTCCCCTCTCCTTACAAGTCAGTTTTGTAGGGAGAAGTGGGGATCTTTACAAAATCAAACAATAATTTGTTCGTGTAATTGTGATTTTGTTATTATGTGAAACAAAATGAAGAAAAAGACAATCTACAAAACCTGCTACATAAAATAAAAACTCCATTAATATTTCTTTCTTACTGTGCTTTCTTGATTACAGTGGAAAGGAAGAGATACATCACAATATATAGTAAGCTAGCCCTAGCACTTAATAGGTCCCATACATATACACCAATCAAGTAATGCCACCTGCATTTCTCTCAGCTGGAATATTCTGGAGGAAGGGTGATGTATCAGCTAATGTAAACTAGGCTTGCTGACTAGGATCTTGCATGACTTGCTGAGTAGGATCCTGTGAAATATTATCTGAACTAACAGGCCCCCGCAATTCGAGCGTGCCAAGAGGAACAAGACGAAGAATGTTCTTGAGCTTAGCGAAGAATTGTAAGCTCAATGGCTTCGTGAAAATATCAGCAACTTGCTCAGATGAAGGAATGTGTTGTACATGGAGAAGACCTGCAACAATATTTTCTCGAATAAAATGTACATCGAGCTCAATATGCTTAGTTCTAGCATGAAGAATGGGGTTAGAAGCAAGATAAATTGCACTGGAACTGTCAATCCAAATAACAGGTGGTTTTGAGAAAGATATAGACAATTCGCCGAGAAGAGACATGAGCCAAGAAACTTCAGTAGCGGCATTAGCTAAACTTCGATACTCTGCTTCAGTGCTTGAACAGGAAACAACATGTTGTTTCTTGGCACACCAAGAAACAAGATTACCTCCAAAATAAATGCACATGCCTGAAGTGGATCGTCGATCATCAGGATCAGAAGCCCAGTCACTATCTGAAAAGCCAACAATGTTAAAATTATTTGCTCTAGTGAAATAAATTCCATGATCAAGAGTCCCAACTACATAGCACAAGATGCGTTTGACTGCACGCCAATGTGTATCAAGTGGAATTGACATGAATTGGTTGACCTTATTAACAGCAAAAGAGAGATCTGGTCGAGTAATAGTCAAATATTGAAGAGCACCCACAACACTTCTATATTCTTACGGATTAGAGATTGGACTACCTTGTACCTTAGATAGCTGCGCAGAAGAAATCATGGGAGTGGTACTTCTGTTTGCATTAAGCATATGAGCCTTCGAGAGAATGTCCATAG